>CM066031.1:1337885900-1338190900 GCA_033557465.1 Ichthyophis bannanicus
TAATTATTGGTTCTTACTCCTTTCTCTTCATCTCTGAAAGGCTCAGCAAAAATCGTATACAATTTTTTTTCCAAGAATTTAAAGCGAAACTGCTTGGGACAAATTGACATAACAATATGAAATACTATTTTGTATCATTTCAAATGGCAAACAATACAATTTGACACGACATATGTCATTGATAATCATGGCCCTGTTGTTACTGCCAGGAATGAACTATTTATACTTTCTTTTACTTTACTCATTTTACCTCAGGACACAACATGATCTGAGTTTATAAAGCTGACACAGAAAGAAAGAGACAGAAAAAAATGTTTCTTTCTCTGTATTTATCTATATTTTTCTGTTAAAAGCATAGATAGATAGGTGTATTCAGGAAGAGACTTATTACCTATGACTGAAAAAAAAATATTAAATAATAGCTCCATAGAGCTGAAGAGAAAATTATTTTCACTTAGTTTTTCATTTTCATTCTTTTTTCATTCTATTTTTGGAAAGAAAAGAAGATATTCCTATCTATTGAGTCAACTCTGCAGTACTAACCAACAGATATTCATTCATCTCCCTCAGGATAGCAGTACAATGGTTAGGAACATTTGTGAACTCCAAGAATAATAATGAGAACTTCAGGTTTTAACATCAAGTAACCCAACCTGCAGAGTAAATCTGCATGACTAAGCTCAGCCATCCTGTCCTATATATAAATCTACAAGGTTTTGAGATCAATTGTAGAAGGGGATTTTTTTAAGATGCTATTTCCCCTCCCCCAACTCAACATAGAGGAGCCTAATGATTAGAGCAGCAAGTTGAAAACCAGAAAAGCCATGTTTGAATACCACTGCTGCTCCTTATTATTTTCGGCAAGTCACTAAACCCTCCATTGTGCGCAGGTCAAACATTTTCATTTTGGTTTATTTTCCCACATCATTTGTGGGATATTTTTTGTTTTTTTCTTCTTTTTTTTTGGGGGGGGGGGAAGTGTTAATAGCACACACTATGGCTCAATGGAGCACACCAGTGGCAAATAGTGCATGCTATCTCTTGAAAGTATATGCTACGGATGAATAATGCACATCATTGAACAATACGGTAGCAGGCACTAGTGCATGAATGTGTGTGAATGCAAGCACTATTCAATATCGCTCAGTAGAGTTCACTATTCACCCATAGCATGCTCTATTGAGCAATAGCACGTACTATTCACCCATAGGATACTCTATTGAGTAATACCACTCACTATTCACCCATAGCATACTCTATTGAGCAATAGCACGTACTATTCACCCATAGCATACTCTATTGAGCAATAGCACGCACTATTCACTCATAGCATACTCTATTGAGCAATAGCACGTACTATTCACCCATAGGATACTCTATTGAGCAATACCACTCACTATTCACCCATAGCATACTCTATTGAGCAATAGCACGCACTAGTCACCCATAGCATATTCTGTTGAGCAATAGCACGCACTATTCACCCATAGCATACTCGATTGAGCAATAGCATGCACTATTCACCCATAGCATACTCTATTGAGCAATAGCACGCACTATTCACCCATAGCATACTCTATTGAGCAATAGCACACACTATTCACCCATAGCATACTCTATTGAGCAATAGCACAAACTATTCACCCATAGCATACTCTATTGAGCAATAGCACGCACTATTCACTCATAGCATACTCTATTGAGCAATAGCACGCGCTAGTCACCCATAGCATACTCTATTGAGCAATAGCACGCGCTATTCACCCATAGCATACTCTATTGAGGATCCCTGTGCCCCAGGGATCTGTCCTTGGTCCGATTCTTTTTAACATCTTTGTTAGTGATATAGCGGAAGGGCTGTCGGGTAAGGTTTGCCTCTTTGCAGATGATACCAAAATCTGCAATAGAGTAGACACCCAGGAAGGAGTAGATAACATGAGGAGGGATCTAGCTAAGCTTGAAGAATGGTCTAGAATTTGGCAGCTGGGATTTAATGTTAAAAAATGTAAGGTCATGCATTTGGGCTGCAGCAATCCAAGGGAGCAATACTGTATAGGAGGTGAAGTACTTTTGTCCACTAAAGAAGAGCTGGACCTAGGCGTGGTTGTGTCTGATGATCTTAAAGTAGCTAAACAGGTAGAAAAGGTGACGGCAAAAGCTAGAAGGATGCTTGGGTGCATACGGAGAGGAATGGCTAGCAGAAAAAAGGAGGTGATAATGCCTCTGTATAAGTCTTTGGTGCGACCTCATTTGGAGTATAGTGTGCAATTCTGGAGACCGCACCTTCAAAAGGATGTGAACAGGATGGAGTCGGTGCAGAGGGTGGCTACTAAAATGATTAGTGGGCTTCATTATAAACCATATGAGGACAGACTTAAGGATCTTAATATTTACACCTTAGAGGAAAGGCGGGATAGAGGTGATATGATTGAGATGTTTAAATACCTCCGTGGTATAAATGTTCAGGGAGAGAGCCTCTTTCAATTGAAAGCAAGTTCTGCTACGAGGGGACATGGGATGAGGGTGAACGGAGATAGATTCAGGAGTGATATGCGGAAATATTTCTTTATGGAAAGAGTAGTGGATCCATGGAATAGTCTCCCAGTGGAGGTGGTAGAGATGAGGACAGTAACTGAATTCAAAAAAGCATGGGACCAACACAGAGGATCTCTAAAGGTAAAAAGTGGACTGTTGTAGTTGTTGATATGGAAGGACAGACTAGATAGGCCATGTGGTCTTTTTCTGTCATCATGTTTCTATGTTTCTATAGCATACTCTATTGAGCAATAGCACGCACTATTCACCCATAGCATACTCTATTGAGCAATAGCATGGACTATTCACCCATAGCATACTCTATTGAGCAATAGCACGCACTATTCACCCATAGCATACTCTATTGAGCAATAGCAGGCACTATTCACCCATAGCATACTCTATTGAGCAATAGCACGCACTATTCACCCATAGCATACTCTATTGAGCAATAGCACGCATTATTCACCCATAGCATACTCTATTGAGCAGTAGCATGCACTAGTGACCCATAGCACTAATTATGACAGACAGAAAGTGACACAATTTTGAGTATCTTTGCAAAAACGACATAAAAAAACAATATAGGAAATGTTGTTAATATTCCCTATCATGTCAAACAAATGCACATCCCTATTAGGTTATAAGATCTCCAAGGTCAGGAAAATACCTACTATTCCTGAATATAACTCACTTGAACTTCTGAGAAATGTTTAAGCAAAATTCAGTTCCCTTTTCTTTTCCAAACTTTCTGCATAGACTCAGGGACATGTCTACTAAAGCATGCTGTTAGCGTGTGGCTTGCTATGTGCTAAGCTAACTGGTTATCATGCACTTGGGTGGGGTAAAGAGGCAACATGGGCATTCATGTTAGCAGGACTGTTATGGGCACACACTAACCATAAATGTGGATGATAGCGTTGGTGCACTTAATGCCATCTCAGGGGCTGGCAGGGAGTACACCCATCTGCCAGTTAGCATGGATGGCACATTACCAATGCATTAATGACAGGGGGAAGAGTTCACTTGTCCCCAAAAGTTAGCATGGGCCTCCACACTAGTTTTGCATCTGAAATTAGTGCTAACAGTGTGCCCTTTAGTGGACATTCTCTTCATCACCAATAAGGGGTATGGGTTAGATAAAATATCCTGGCATTATTTGGAAAGGGAAAAAGGAAATAACTAGTTCAGATTGTAGTTAAAAGAGAACACTTAAGCAAATTTAATGAGTTTTGATTAGTAATCTTATTAGATCCTTGAGGTAATTCTTCAAAGGGAACCACGCTAGACTACATATCTCTTAAATACTGGAACACATTTAACAGTCTGAAAGGATGAGATAAATTGCTTCAGATTCCATTAAGAGATGAGCAAGAAAACAGGACTGTGGACAAGGAATCAGAGTGTGGAGGGTTAGATTTCATGGAAAAGTGGTTAGCTGATTATACCTGGAGGACAGATGAGGAAAAGGAATGGCTTTAGTAGCTCATTTTTGTTTTTTTTCAAGAGGTGCCAAAGAATCTCACAGCAGAAGGCTAGCCAAGAAGTGGCCTTGCAGCAGCAAGCATTGCATTAGAATTCTGCTTTAAGTGTCCGCATACATTATTCTAAAGAACACACCACTAAAGCAGTTTTTTACTCCCTATGCAGCAAACAAATGGCATATAGATTATTGCTGCGTTAACAAGATCTGTGCCGTAAGAAAAAGCAGCGCACATGGTGTAAAAATATGCAGCTGTTTGCTATATCATGAGTAAATATCTGCCTTCCTGTCAGAGCATGAGTGGGGATTGACTTGTGTACTGACAAGGAGGGAGACATTAAAAAAAGAAAACCACATCATACTCCCTAACTCCCATTCTCTAATCCTCACCCTGCAGAATTTCTCTGTTAGCTCAATGGGCACTGGACTCTGCTGCCCCCCTCCCCATGACCAACTCCCAAAAGATACCCTTTGGTCCACTGGACTCAGGATGCCCAATCCCCCTGACTGAGAACTGGTTAATTGATAACAAATAAAAAGCAATGCCAAATGGTGAATTTTCTCAATGGAGAAATGTGAGTAATGGAGTGTATCCTCAACCTATACTGGAACAGGTGCTTTATAACATATTTATAAATGATTTGGAAATGCGAACAGTGACTTAGGTTATAAAATTTACAAAATTATTCAAAGTTGTTGAATCACAATAGGATTCTGAGAAATCATAGGATCTTGCAAGATTGGGAGACTGGATATCTAGATAACACCGTGCCATCAACGTACAGATGTAATGTATAGATGTAATGTACCTGCCATCCGTGCCATCAATGACCTCGACCAGTTTAGGAAGGCACTGAAGCACTATCTGTTCCTCCAGTACTATACCGAACTAGATGACATCTCACAGCCAGTCACACTCAGGACCCAGGGTGACACCCCCAACGCAGCCACTCCACAGGTTTGCAGTCCAGCCCTCTAGATCCCAATTCCTTTGACAGGTGGAGGTATACACATTCTAACTTGTCACCCTGTATATAGTTGAGCCAATCTGTAAATAGTGTCGAGCTGTCCACATAGCCTGTGACAGCCAGTTAAAGTGTACATAGTTACCTTGTTAGCCCTGTATAAAACCCCTGTTTATTGTAAGTCCAGTGTAGGTCCTGCCTGCACTGCACAAATTTGTTACCTGTAAACCGCACCGATTCTAAAGAGCGCGGTATAAAAGAGACATTAAATAAATAAATAAATAAATAAATAATGTGGACAAGTGCAAAATGATATACGTAGTAAAGGATATCTAAACTATAGCTGCACAATGCTAGTGTTCACATTAGCCACCACCATCCAGGAAAAGGGTCTAGGTGTCACTGGATTTCAATACATTGAAATCCTATGTTCAGTATGAAGCAGCAGCCAAAAATGAGAAAGAATGTTTGAAATCATTAGAAATAGAATGGAGAATAAAACAGAGAATATAAAATGCTTCTTTGTCACTTCATGGTGTAACTTTACATTCAGTATTGTATGCAATTTTGGTCATCACATCTTTAAAAAAGAAATAGCAAAATTACAAGACACACAGAGAAGGGTGACCGAAATGATAAAGGAGATAGAACAACTCTCTTATGAGGAAAGGCTAAAGAGGTTTGGGCTTTTTCAGTTTGGAGAGGAGAGGACTCAGGAGAGATATAAGAAAGGTTTAGATGATCATGGGGTATGAGAGGTACTCAGGGAGAACAAGGCCATAGTGGAGATACTAAATTATTTGTGAGAATGTCCATGTCTGAATGGCGGCATGGTGGAAGCGTGGCTGGCGTGTTCTCAGGAACCTGGATCACCCCTCCGTATCTCAGAAATATGATGGACGTCCAATATCACATCTAAGTTTAGACCTGCTCCTGGTATGAACAGACATCTGAAAAGTGTGTATTTTCGATTCTACCTTGTCAAGCAAGATGTCTTTCTCTAATGATCTCTCTCTTCGCATGATGTGTCCAAACTATGAAAGTTGAAGTCTTGTCATCTGTGCTTCTAAAGAAAGCTTACATTTGATCTTCTCTAGTACTGACTGGTTTGTTTTTCAGGCAGTTCATGGGATACACAGTATTTGTCACCAGCACCATAATTCAAAGGCATTGATTTTCTTCCTGTCTATCTTTTTCACTGTCCAACTTTTGCATCCATAAGACATTATTGAAAATACCATGGCTTGAACAAGCTGAATCTTTGTATGGAGAAAGACCTCTCTGCTATTAAGAATCTTGTCTAGCTACTTCACAGTCATTCTGCCAAGAGCAATGTGTCATCTGATTTCTTGACTGCTTGTTGTTTCTTTATTGATAGTTGATCCAAGTAGGTTAAAGTTGTCCACTATTTCAATTTCTTCTCCATCAACGATGAACATATTGATTTTGCCAGTCGTCGGGATCTTTGTCTTCTTTACATTAAGGCGCAGGCCTATTTTAAGACTATGCTCCTTGATCTTGAGAAGCAAATCTTTCAGATCATCTTCAGTTTCAGCCAGTAATGTTGTATCATCAGCATAGCGAATGTTGTGGATGAGTCTCCCACCAATCTTCACACCTCTGTTGTCTTCATACAGTCCTGCTTCTCTGATGATTTGTGCTGCATATAAATTAAACTGATAGGGGGAAAGTATGCAGCCTTGTCGTACACCTTTGCTGATTTTAAACCATTCTGTTTCTCCTTGTTCTGTGTGAACAGTTGCTTCTTGATCAATGTAAAGGTTGTGCAAGAGAACAATCAGGTGTTCTGGTATGCCCATGCTTCTTAATGTGGCCCAGAGTTTCTCATGGCTTACACAGTCAAAAGCCTTGTGTAGGCAATAAAACCATTTAGATATCCTTTTGGTATTCTTTAGTTTTTTTAAGGATCGATGATGTCTCTCTTTCCTCACCCTTTCCTGAACCCTGCTTGCACTTCAGGCAGTTGTCATTCCAGGTATGGTTCTAGTCTCTGCTGAATAATCTTCAGTAGAATCTTGCTGGCATATGTGGTCAGAGCAATTGTGCGATAATTTCCACACTCAGTTGGATCACCTTTCTTTAGTATTGGTATAAAAACACAGATATTTTCCAGTCAGTTGGCCATGATGTTATCTTCCAAATTTCCTGGCAGAGCCTTGTAAGTATGGCAACAGTTGCATCAGATTGCTGTAATACTTCAGTGGGAATGCCATCAATACCAGATGCTTTATTCTCTGATAAGACTTTCAATGATGCTTCAACTTCTTCTTTCATCACCAGTGGTTCCAAATCATAAGGTATAGGTTGAAATGGCTGTTGGTCCCCTTGATCTTTATCATATAATAACTCTGTATATTCTGTCCACCTTTTCTTGATCTTCTCAGCATCATTCAACATGGATCCTTGAGCATCTTGTAACATTGCAATTTGAGGCTGGAATTTTTTCTTTAACTCTCGTAGCTTTAGGAAAGCTGATCTTATTATTTCTCTAATAGTTTCTGTTTCTATTTCCTTGCAAGCATCATTGTAGTACTTTCCTTGTCTTGCTGTATATTGGAAATCACTATTGAATTCTGTGATTGCCTTCCTTTCTCCTCTGCTTTAGCTTCTCTGCATTTCTGCGCAATTTTCAGAGTTTCTTTGGTCATCCATTTTGGTTGTTTTTGCTTTTTCACCTTTTGTAGCAATTTCTCACTTTCTTCCAACACAGTCTTCTTGATGGCATCCCGTATCTCTTCTGGAGCTCTGTCATTTGTATCTAAAGCAGCAAATTGATTTTGTAGGCAGTCTTTAAATTGCAATGGTATATCCTCAAAGTCATATTTTGCTACATTCATGAGTGGCTTGCTCTTTTGCAACTTTAGCTTGAATTTGCATAATAATAGTTAGTGATCTGTACCACAGTCAGTCCCAGATTTTGTCCTTGTTGATGTTATAGAGCTTTTCTATCGTTGACTTCCATAGAAGTAGTCAATTTGATTTTTGTACAATCCATTGAGTGAAGTCCATGTGTATCGTTGCTGCTTGTGTTGCTGGAAGAAGGTGTTTGAGATGAATAGATTGTTGGTCTTGTAGAATTCTATCAGTCTTTCTCCAGCTTCATTTCTATTGCCAAGTCCATATTTTCGAATTACTTTGCCTTCTTTGTTGCCAACTTTTGCATTCTAGTCATCCATGACTATAAGGATATCCTGTTTGCATGTTCTGTCAATTTCAGCTTGTACTTGTTCACAGAACTCATCAACTTCATCCTTTTCTGCAGATGTTGTTGGGGCATATACTTGAATTATAGTTGTATTGATGGGCATTCCTCGTAGACGAATAAAAATTAAGTGTTCACTGATTGCATTGTATTTCATTACAGTTCTTGCAAGTTTCTTCTTAATGCAACACCATTTCTTCTTTGTTTTTCATTTCCAGCTTAGTAGACAATGTATACTATCTCAAAATTGAAGTTGTAGATATACTGTTAATAATCTGTAATCTTTCATTAAAACTGTCTATAATACTTGAAAATTGGAAGGTGACAACATAATGGCAGTTTTTAAAAAGGGACCCAGGAATGATCCAGGAAACCAACGATGTCAGTCCCAAGCAATATAGTAGAAGATATACTGAACACATACATAAATGGGACTCTTTTACTAAATGCTGTTGACCACTTAATATGTATCTTAACTCCAATAATTGGTTGCAGTGAATGCTAATGGACAGGTATAACAGTTACGGGCCTCTAAAACTCACAATAATTGGCCATCTTGTGTTAGGGCAGTGAGTGGATGGGTTAGAGGCTGAGTGTGGTCATGGAAAGCATACTATTTCTAGAATGGTGCAATTAGTCGGGTGCACCTAACAATACCTCTATGGGTATTATTAGGTGCACCAGAGTTAATTTCACTGCATGCTAATGTACACATTCACACATTAACTGCTGGGAACATGCTGGTCATGCCCTTGACAGTTAACACAGATGTTTTGCATTTACCATATGTTAAAACCATGTGCTAATTACAAAAGCATAGAAGGATTTAGTAAATGGGTCCCATGGCTCTTTTTATGTGCTTTTTTTAATTTTAGTATTTTGCAAGTTATACAATTTGTAAAACAAACAGGAAATACTCCAACCATTGTACAAACCATAAATAAAAAGAAAACCAACAATAAGAAAAAATAACAATGCCAAAGCCGCAGCCTACATCATGGGGTGAACATGCATTCCAAACAGGTAATAAAATCAAAAGTAAATCAAGAAGAATTTTCTCTTCTATACAGAAGAGGCTCTCCCTAAATAACTTAAATGTACACAACCTTCTTATCCCCTAAGAATTTCTCCAACTGCAACAGGTCAAAAAAGGAAAATGCATTTCCCTGCCAAGTTACTACACACTTGCAGAGAAGTCTTAGAAAGAAGGTGGATCCTACCTCCAAACACCTTAGTCTTCAAAATCAAGAACTGTTTAAATGAAGCTGTGTGCTCCATGAAACATTGGGGAACACAATAAGCTTTTGCCCATAAAACATAACATTTTTAAACTTTAAAAAAAGTTTCAAGATTTTGATTTTCTCTGCCTCGGAACCAAATGTGGCCAGCAAGATGGCCTTAGATATCACATTTGAAGAATCCTCTAACAAATTTGTTAGATTCTGAATTTTATTTGGAATCAATATACTGTACATACAAGCTTCCCCATCTCCAGGCTGAGATGCTCACATCTTAGAAGGTAATTAATAACATGATTGAACTAAGACCTTACTAAGCAACATCAGCATCACTGAAAAATAGTTTTTAAGAGAATTTCTGGAGAAGATGGGTCACAGGGAAGTTAAGGAATCATAAATTATGGACCCGGGAAAATTTTTCCAATGCGGAATCAAATTAAGCAGTTGAGTAGTTTTAGAAATACAAAGCAACCCATTTTCCATTTCTTGTAATTTACCAACAGTCTCCTGTGAGAAGAGACATAATGAAGAAGCAGTATCAGATAGTTTTACATTTATCCTAACAATAACTTTCCATAATTTTTAAAGGTAATTGGTCTTCTGTATTTCCAAGTTGAGCCTTGTCCAATAAAGATAAAAAACTGGTTTAGACATTGGGCCTGCTAATTGGATAAAGGTCTCTGAGCTAGTTTCAACAATGACAGAAATAACTGAAGAGGAGAGAAACGGGTTGGGGGAAGAGTAGTCTATGTGCTGGGGCTCAAGGAGACCCCCTCAGGCAAGGCAGAAAGGGCTGCCCCAACCACCATGTGCTTATTGGGGGCCCAACCACCTTACCTTGCTGCTGGCCTGAGGGAGCAGTCTTTGGCTGGATTTTACCCTTCTGTTTCCCCATCTGTCACAAGAAAAAGTAAAACAAACAGTACCTTATAGAGAGATATGCTCCTCCACCCCCGTTCAGACACTCCGACGGTGCTCTGAAGAGGCTCCAAAAGAGCATATCCTGCTCTTTTGGATGTGCCCCTTTGGAGCATGCCCCAAGCTCTCTGAGGGAATTAAAGCATCCTTGTGGTTGATAATGTCAGGGAGGAGCATCTACCGCAGTGCCTACATGTTCACTTCTGCTCCATGCACACAGTTGTGATCTTTTGGAGGGCCCCAAGATAATTCCAGCACACTTGCCTCACTCTGCCATATGCTCTCCCACTGGGTAACCAATCTCACTGGCTTTTATGGTGTCCTTGTGGTTGATGATGTTAGGGAGGGGCGTCAACCGCAGTGCCTGCACATTCACTCCTCCTATGTGCACACAGTCACAATCTTCTGGCAGGCTCCAAAAATTGGTCCCATGTTTAATGGGACAAAGTCAACATGGATTTAGCCAAGAGAAGTCTTGCCATTTTTCTTGAAAGACTGCTAACCGACTAAACCTTGGCAATCCTGATATTAGATGGCATTATCTGGATAGTACCACTTAATATCCCTATAGATCATGGAAAATATACCCTTTCAAAATTGAGGTGGCCTGAGAAGGATCGGGGGTGGTCCCAGCAACTAGCTAGTTAACAATGATATTCAACTGCTAAATGGATAGCAAACTGGATAAAGACAGGACAGATCAATGGCTGCCCTAGCTTTATCCTGAATAGTTTATATTCAGCGATGACAGTCAGTGCTTTTATTAGATCCAGATATTCAGTGATGGAGCTGAATATCCAGTTTTTCTGGGCAAGCTTTATCTAAACAGTTAATGATGATATTCATACACTATCTGGATAGATAAACCGCCTCTCTATTGTGTGGCAGCCTCAATGTTGCCATGGAGGAGAGATGTCACGTGAAAGGAGAGCATCACCTTGATGTGACAGGAAGTGACCCTGTTGCTAGGACCTGTCCTCCAGGTGATGTAAAACCCTCTTACACTGGGGAGGTTTCTCCAGGAACATATGCCTATGAGGGAAGGGCTAGGATTGCCGTTATTGCTGGCAATTCGATCATTAGGTATGTAGATAGCTGGGTGGCTGGTGGACGTGAGGACCACCTGGTAACATGCCTTCCTGGTGTGAAGGTAGTGGACCTCATGCACCACCTAGAAAATGTTTTAGATAGTGCTGGGGGGGGCTGCTGTCTTGCTACATGTTGGTACCAATGACATAGGAAAGTGTGGGAGGGAGGTTCTAGAAGCCAAATTTAGGCTTTTAGGTAGGAAGTTGAAATCTAGAACTTCCAGGATAGTATTCTCTTAAAAGCATTCTGTTCCATGAGCAGGACCCAAAAGGCAGGCAGAGCTCTGGAGTCTCAATGTGTGGATGAGACGATAGTGCAATGAAGAGGGTTCTGGATTTGTTAGGAACTGGGCAACATTATGGGGAAAAGAGGGGCTTTTCCAAAAGGATGGGCTCTACCTTAACCAAGGTGGAATCAGGACGCTGGCAACTTTTAAACTAGATAATTGGGGAAAGCCAACAGTCACCCAAGAGCTCATGGTTCAGAAGGATTTATCCTTGAAGGATACTAGCAAAAAATGAAATTCAAAATGGCATGGGACAGACACAGTGGATCCCTTTACAGCAACAGGACAAAATCAAACTTAACTTATCTAATTTTACAACATACAGGGGTGTCCCACATGGAGTGGTGGGTTTACCCCCTAAAACAGACATGAAGAGGGGTGGCCTGTACAGAGCGGCAGTGCACCTACTCTTGCCATCTTACTGGGCAGACTAGATGGACCATACTGTTTTTTATCTGCCGTCATTTACTATGTTACTATGTGACTATGTTAGGGCATCCCAACAGAGAGATAAAATAAAGATAAAAGTAACCCAGATGCTCTTAAGTACAGAGCAGACAGAGCATAAAGATTACAAATTGCCAATGCCTACCGATAACCAGATTAATATGAATAAAATACAACCTCTAAAATGCCTGTATGCCAAGTCTAAAAATAAGATGGGAGAGACAGAATATATAGCACTAATTGAAAGGTTAGATATAATCGGCATCTCAGAGACCTGGTGGAAGGAGGACAACCAACTATATCACAATGATAGAGTAGATCATATTGGTGGAGGGGTTGCGCTCTGTGTTAGAGAAGGTATTGAATGACACAGGTTTTAAGTTTTGCAGGAAACAAAAGCACAAACTGGGAGATCGTGGCTGGGTTGGGTAGGTCCCCGCCACCCGATCCAAGCCCCAGCTGCCCAGCTGTTGGTCAGGTGGCAGATACGAAGAAGGTCTGTGCAGCAGGAGCCAGGGGTGTCTGCAGGGAGCCCGGTTCTGTATGCCATGGAAACATTGTGCTCCAGTGGTACAGAATCAGTTTCTAACGGGCCTGTCCTGCTCAAGGCCGTCTGGACACCCTGGACGTGCCCCTTTCAGATTCGGGCTCTAAATGTGATTAAATAAAAATTTAAAAAATCTACATACTTTGTCTCTCTAAGAATGGTGCTGAAATAGCATGAAACAAACTAGCGATTTGCTGCCAGTTGCTTATACTGAGACTCTGCCATACTTAGACTCTCGCTGAAACGTTGAGGTAATTTATCCATCTCTTTTAGCGACTGATCTCTGATATTTTATAGGTTTTAAAAGTTAGAGTAAGCATGCTATGTGATAGATACATGAAATGGATTAATGATCATGCTGATTATGGTTTTATAAATAAGAAGTCTAATATCGGTCAAGGAAATGTATCTATTTTATTTTGAAGCAGCAGGTAGAAAATTGAAGCCATCAAATGCCCGCTGTCCATGTCTTTTATGACTTCACAGTAACATGTTTTTAAAAGACGAGGGGACAATAGAACCTTGCACTCCCTTCCTGCTCCTATTGTTTTGATTCACTTGATGGGTTTTTGTTCTTTCTTGTATATATAGGAATACTAAATGGATTTCTGCCAGAATCAATTCTGTAACAGTTTGTGAATGACTTATTCTGTTTTACTATATCTTTCCCTATGAATTTCCATAACATATAATTGCTATAATGCTCTCTTTATTTTCATGATACTGTTCATGCTTGATAATGTTTCAGTTAATAATGTTTCTCTGTTATTAGAAATTAATGTATTTTTTTAAATCACAATTTTTACTTTTATTTATACCTCATTTTAAATGGATTGTTTGTTTTAATGGTTCAGGATGGCTTATGGTTTTATGGTTTTATGAAATTCCTTTATGTTCTAATTAGTTTTAATCATTTTATTTCATAATATATTAATTATTGTATATGTTTAAATTTAATTTTAGTTTATCTTATATATATTTATTTTCTTACAGTGCCTCTTAACCCCTGAGGAAGGCAGTGCTGAAACATGGCCGTGTTGAGTTAGGCTGCTTGTACCCCAGAATTGAGAGATACATTGAATAAAGGAATCCAATTAGAAATACCACATTTTGGACTGGTTTGTTCTTCATTTCACATGGTATTCATGCTTTGTCATTGGACACTTTTAGCCTAGCCCATTTTTAGACATGCCTATTATGTTTTATCTTAATCCAAACTGAGTGGGGGCATTTCTGGGAGTGAAGGGTTTTGAAAATAAATGCCTGTATGTGTAAATTAACCTAAAACATTTGTGTGGTATTTCCATGTGGGCTCAGTTATAAAATTACCTCCTTAATGTGAATGCTAAACTGGCAAGATAAACATTCAATATTGAAATGGATGCACAAAATAGCTTCCATGGAGCCCGCTTCTGAAAGGGGCATGTCCTGGCCCCATACACGTCTCCAGATTGGACATGTATTCAGAGGCCCAATTCTACAACCACGTGTAGACACATACACGGGGTTGTAGAATCAGCATGTGGTTGTGCCCAGCAAAGCACGTTTAACTGGCAGCCTATCGGCCCATCTTGCACCACACGCATGTGTAGGTCATGAGCACATGCGTGTGGTGCAAGATGGGCCGATAGGCTGCCAGTTAAACTTGCTTTGCTGGGCACGACCACATGCTGATTCTACAACCCCGTGTATGTGTCTACACGTGGTTGTAGAATTGGGCCTCTGAATGCATGTCCAATCTGGAGACGTGTATGTGGCCCAGACATGCCCGAACCCATATGCACCCATAACCCCGAAAACATTCCCAACCCAATGTCCTGCAGACCATGAGCAACTGGATCCAGGAAGAAGGCCCCCCAAACATAACGCACACATCAACATGGCTACCAGGCAGCCCAACTTCAGTGAGGTGGAGACAAGGTTTCTGGTGACTATAGTCATTGATCAGAAGACTCTCCTCCCTACAGGGCAGAGGCAGCCAGCCCACACAGCAGCACGCAGGGGCTGAGATCATATCAGGACTATCTTTGCCCATCACAACACAGACAGACAAAATTGAAAAAAGAGAGAAATGGGCAGATTGGAGCAGCACCCAAGTTAGCACAGAGACAGGCATGCACCAAGGTGGAGAGGAAGGGCATTGGAAGTCAGGATCTGCCCCAGGCAGAAAACAGGCAGGCTGCACAGTGACAGGACAGCACAGCACAGACAGAGCAGCTTGACAGCAGGGGCCCGGGAAACAAGGGAGAACAGGATGCATGCAGGCCCACAGTGAAGGCACAGGGGGCAACAGAGACAGATGGAAGGGACATACAGAGAGCAGTCCCAGAATGTCAGCCACATCCCCAGGTCACACAGATGTCCCCTGAGGAGGCAAAATAAAAGAGTCCTGTACATGCCCTGAGACAGGAGGTGAACCCAGGACTCAGAGCACCGTGGTGCAGGGGCAGAACCATCAGGCTACAGCTGTCAGTGCTCCCAGGCTGTAGGTAAAAAGAGAGCATGGCAAGTCAGAGGGGCGGCCCAGTGTGAATGGCAGAGGTGCAAAGTGAAGCAGTCCAGGCAGTAGGTGAACCCAGGACACTGAGCACTATGTTTTAGGGCCAGAGCATCAGGCTACAGCTGTCAGTGCTCCCAGACTCTTGGAGGTGAGGGAACATGTCCCTATGCATGTACACCAAATGCAATGACCAGCTGCAGCTTCCCCCCTCTCCTCGGCATGGCACGGCATGGCAGGGTGACCACCACTAAGAGCAGATGGGGATGCGGCGCATGATGGGCATGTGCAAAGCGCCAGTTGCACCATCCCAATGAATAGGCAGGTCGGTGCTCTGGCACGGCTGAATGATGAGATGTGTCTCTACCCCACAGACGTTTCCGGATCCTGCGTGACATGGAGGTCTACCGTGTGCGGTACTGCACAATCCAGTGCACATGCCCGCGGCTGATATGGCGTATTTGTCAGTAGCTGCAGGAGGAGCTGGGTGAGTAGTCATGCAGATACCCTATCTGGGCAGCAGGCCAACAGGATCCCCAACACTGAGGTGGGCCAACACATGTAAGAGCAGAAACCACTGTGACATGGACACCACAGAAACAGCATGCCCCCACTCCAGGGTCCCACAACACATAGTCCCAGCCCACACTGCCCCACCCCCTGTAGAGATGGGAGATGCTGGAACACCCTCTGTGTGCGGATGGTCTCCCAGCAACCACAGTCATGAAACTAACCATGACCTTGTCCCAAACAGCAGCAGGACAGCAGGAGGAAGACTCTCCCCCCACCTCTGTCCCCAGATGGCTCCACCCCTGACACTGCGGAGAACACTGGCATGGATACACCCCCCCAGTCCCAGTGGGAGCAGTAGAACAAATAGCAGTGGGGACAATATCAGCACACAGCAAAGCCCCCTCTTCCTGTCCAACACAAAACCATCTGCCCATGAAGAGGAGGATGATGAGAGGCTGGCAAAGGAGGCAGCATTCTCCCCATCCACCTCCACTGAAGGGTGCAGAGCCGATGGCAGTGGGCAGCAGGCTGGTGGTCAGGTGCCATGTGCAGAAACCCTGGGGACAAGGGGAGACCTCTGAACCCTCATCCTCCAGCCCATGGTGAAGGGGGCATGTAGCATGGTAGTGCGGGCTGCTGAGGGGGCCCCATGGAGTGTGTTGGGTGAGGCTGTAGCAACACAGACTGAGGGGCCAGGGTGTGATGGTTGAGTGCATGCAGGAGGGTGAGTGGTTAGAGGGTGGTGGTAAGGTTGAGGTGTGTGGGGGTGTGTGAGTGGCAAGAGGGGGGAGCAAGGATGTGTGGATGGATTGGAGACAGGGTGTGGGTGTGGGCGATAGGTGGGTGCCTGAAATTTCTGCTCTCACCCGGGCGATAGAATCCTGATTTTCTACCCCCCAACAGGCCCCCGCTATAGGCATAATTCACGAGAACTGCGTTGTCTAAGATGTCCACTTTGAAACCGGCAAAGTTAGACTTCACTCAGGGAGCTGGACACGCAGTAAAACGGTCAAAACCAGAAACGGGGTCTCCGCAGAAAATGGCGGCGGGGAAAGACTCGGCCGAGGGAGTCCGTGAAATACTGCAGGAGCTAAGAATGGTAAAGAGCATGGTTGCCTCCAGCAATGAGACGCTTGCACAGCTACAAGAAGACGTGAATGAAGTCAAGGAACAGCTTACGGGGGTGCATGAGCGTTTGCATAATGCTGAAACGACGATTGAACGCCATGAGCAGCTTTTGACCCAGCTAGGCCCGCTGCAGAAAAGAATAGCGGCGCTTGAAGACCTCAGTGAAGATCAGGGTAATCGTGCCAGGAGAAATAATATAAGACTTCTAGGCATTCCGGAGGGTTGGGAGGGCTCAGACCCTTTGGGATACTTGCAAAAACTGATTCCCGAACTCTTACAGATAACATTTAACAGCCCATTTGAAATTGAGAGGGCTCACCATGTGCCATCGCATATAATTGAGCGGCAGAAGCATTCTAGGCCGTTTATCATTAAAGTGCTCCGATACCCGCAAGTGTTACAAATACTGCAGGCTGCCAAGCAGAAGTCCGAGATACGCTTGGAAAGCAGCAAGATCTCTTTCTTCCCGGACCTCTGCAAGAAAACAACGGAAAAGCGTAGGGCCCTACTGGACTGTAGGCCAATATTACAGAAACTGAATGCGCGATATGGCCTATACTACCCTGCTAGAATGCGCGTTACACTAGGAAACAGCACGTGGACATTCGACAGTGCGGCGAGTCTGCGCTCCTATCTGGAGGACTACACACATATGGAGATTGGGACATGATGAGCTCATAGTCATCAGGCTACTGTTGACTGTGGCAAGAAGGACTCTCATGGCATATTTGTTGGAGGCTCAGATAAGTCTAAAAGATGGCTGGTCTGATGGAGATATTAATCCTTGCTTAACATGCTAATGTTGATGTTTTCTTTCAGCAGTTTGCTTCTGTAGATGGGGGGATAGGAATTGTTTTCAATTTTGGAATCAAACGTCAGTAAGATGGGGATGGGTGGGAATTTTGGGTGGTGGAATGGAAGGTGGGGGGACGGGCTTCACCATACAAGTATTGAAGTTAGGTTCTAGTCGCATAATGGTTAGTTTGAATGTTTATATGAATGTCATAATTTTATCTTTTAAGACTCTGGAAGTGACGGGTACCACCTTGGGAGTTAGAGACGGCTACCGCTTCGGGTAGTGGGCATCTTCGAGTGGTATCCCTAAATGTGCAAGGGATCCACAATCCAGCCAAACGCAGTAAAATACTGAATTATTGTAAAAAGCAACGAGCAGATATCATCTACTTACAAGAGACACACTTGACACGATCGGAATCACATAAAGTAGCGGGCGCAGGTTATCAAATTATACTCTCAGCACCTGCAAGTAAACGGAAAGGAGGCGTAATAATACTTCTACGGGCCGTGTTATCTCCGGTAGTCGAAAGTACAGCAGTAGATCCGGCCGGAAGGTGGGCTAAGGCCAGAGTCCGAATCTTTGCCATGGACTACACTCTAATGACGATCTATGGCCCAAGTCAGGACGATCCCCAATTCTTTGAGGATGTGGCTCATGAGCTCCTAGACTCGGGAGCCTCCAATGTGATCTTAGGCGGGGATTTTAATCTAATACAAGATCCACTGATAGATCGCACCCCCTATAAGAAGCAGCATAAGCCGTGATCCAGCAAACTGCTGATGGACATGGCCAAAACACTTGGCTTAGTAGACCCGTGGAGGCTTCTTCATCCAACAGCAAGAGAATATACTTTTTACTCAATCCCGCATAATATGCAGACACGCATAGATTTCTTTCTCATCTCCAAGACACTGCTGCCTATGATCTCTAAAGCAGAGGTTCTTGCCCAGACTGTGTCAGATCATGCTGGAGTAATGGTAGAGCTAAGTTATGGTCCGGCTAAGAAGACCGCTCCCAGGTGGCATTTTGACCGAGCGTGGTTGAATAGTGGCGAGTTTCTAGCATCCACGCGCCGGGTGGTGATGGATTACTTTGCTCATAATCAGTTGCATGATACGCCAACTTGGGCGTGGTGGGAAGCTTTCAAAGCCAATGTCCGAGGCAGTATGACAACTTACAGTATTCGTCAGAAAAAAATAGCTGATCAACAGTTAGTAGCACTGGAAGGCGAGATACGCACGGGTGAGCGTATCCTCTCTAAAAGATCTGACTCACTTGTTCTAATTCGGTTACAGAGATTAAGATACCAGTACAATGCTATTCTTAATGATGAAGCTAGTAAGCAGATAAAAGCTCAACAGGGAGTATATTACCATGAAAATAATCGAGCCAGTGCACTCTTGGCCCGTACCCTCCGAGCTAGGAAAATAAGCTCGCGTATAGCTGGACTGAAAGATGCCAGGGGGGAATTGCGTGTATCTGATGAAGACATCCTGAAATTATGTGAACAGTTTTATTCCCAGTTATATTGCTCAGAGGTGATCTTCAGTGAAGACCGGTTCTCCAATTTTATCTCGGGAGTGATAGGGCCCAAACTCTCGGAATCTCAACAGCGTCTCCTCTCGGATGACATCACCTGTGCGGAAATACAGCTGGCAATCAAGCAAATGGCTCGAGGGAAAGCTAGTGGGCCAGATGGACTGCCAATAGAATTTTATTCAGCTTTTAAGCAGGAGTTGATACCTGAACTGCATGCGTATTTCACTGAACTTAAAAACGAGTCCACTGCAGTGGGATCCCTGGCAGCTGCTACAATTGTGATTCACCCCAAGCCAGGTAGAGATGTCCAAAAGCTGGAAAATTATCGACCAATATCACTCCTTAACGCTGACTATAAAATCTATGCCAAGATTTTGGCTAATAGGCTCAATAAAGTCCTCAACACGCTCGTGCAAGCGGATCAATGTGGATTTATGTTAGGGAGGACGACGGCCGACAACGGACGACTTCTGTTACATGTACTTCGGAGTGTACAGCGTCTGCCAAAGTCATCGATAGGGCTTGCACTCGACACGGAGAAGGCTTTTGACAGAGTGGAGCTTCCCTACCTTTTCCGGGTGATGCAGTGGTTTGGAATACCAGAGGCTTACCTCGCTGGAGTCAAAATGCTATATATGCGCCCAACAGCACGGATAGCCGCTAATAATGGGCTTTCCCCAGAATTCCTCCTCTCAAGGGGCACGCGGCAAGGATGCCCTTTATCACCTCTATTATTTAACCTAGCGTTTGAACCATTACTAATACGCCTACGGCAACAACAGAATGTTGAAGGCATACAAGTGGGAGAACAACAGATCAAGTTGTTGGCGTACGCAGACGATCTGCTATTGTTCTTAGACCTGTCGTCACTAGATGCTGCAATGGATGTT
The DNA here is from genome assembly GCA_033557465.1 of Ichthyophis bannanicus. NCBI lineage: Eukaryota > Metazoa > Chordata > Amphibia > Gymnophiona > Ichthyophiidae > Ichthyophis > Ichthyophis bannanicus. Next base: position 1,337,905,998 of record CM066031.1, read on the forward strand.
ATCTCTTCATACTCCGATTTATCGGGCTATAAATTGAACCTATCCAAAACTATATTGATACCTTTCAATGGACATTTTGCTAAATTGTTAATACATAAATACCCGTTTAAGATAGAGACTAGTTCATTTAAATACCTTGGGGTAGTCTATGGAGTCACTGTACCAGACACGGTATGGCTCTGCATGACACAATGTATGAATATTGTGCAAGATTCCATTACTAAATGGACCCCTTTAAACTTGACGTGGTGGGGACGACTTGAGACCATCAAAATGGTAGCTATGCCCAGGGTCAATTACATACTTGCCATGGTACCGATACTGCTTAACCGGCAATTTTATAGGAAACTAGAGAAGCTCCTGTTATCCTTTTTGTGGGGCGGCAAGACGCCTCGGATTGCGGCGTGGAAACTCAAGTCTCCTAAACAGCGCGGGGGCATACACTTTCCGGACTTCTATAATTATTATCTTGCCGCCCTGTTGAAGCAAGGAGTCCTGTGGAGTGACGAAATGCTCATGCAAGGAGACCCTGTCTGGCTGAGAGTGGAGGCAGCTCTGAGCAAGCCCGTCCTGCTCTGGATGAGATTGGGCACAAGTTGCACTGGTGACGATTCTGTCAATGAGATCCTGCAAGATACCCAGCGAGCATATCAAATACTAAAGCCTTATATTCAGACAGAGCAGGTATATGCTGACACCACGATCTTATGGCGCAACGACAAATTTAGGATAGCTGGTCGCAGCTTTTTGTGGCTTCCCTGGCTTACGTGTGGTATCTATTGTCTAGGGCAATTGGTATCTGATGGCGCTTACAAATCCTTCCAATCCCTGCAGCATGAATATGACCTGCCCCTACGATGCATGTACCAATGGTGTCAATTGCGGCACTGCTTAAGTCGAGCTGGAGTATTACCTGCAGTCCTGCGTGCGGAGCGCCCTTTCCATCAAGAGGTTCAAGCCTTCAAGACAGAACCTCAGCTTCTCTCCAAATTCGTCACTATACTGAGAGAGGGAGACAAAAAACGCTGCATTGGGCTGCAAAAGGTTTGGGAGTCGGAGGTTGGAGAGATGACTAACCCAGAGATGTGGGAGGAGCTTTGGAGGACCCAACGGAAGATAACAAGAGCGGCCTCCCTCAATCAGATGCTGTACTTTATGGCTCATCGTGCTTACTTAACGCCTGTCCGCACGGCTAAATGGAGCGCTAGCAAAGATGCCAAATGCTGGTCCTGTGGGGTAGAAACAGGCACTCTTGCCCACATGATATATTACTGCCCTCTATTGCAAGGCTATTGGCAAGGGGTCTGGATTCGAATTTCAAAACTACTTAACCTGCAAACATTACTTACCTATCGTATTGTCATCTATAAGTCCTTGGCTGGTGTACCAACCTTGGGGAAAGACGATACAATAGTCTTCGACTTACTGGTGAGCCTGGCATTGAAGGCCATATTAAGTCATTGGAAAGACTTTAGGACGTTGAGTGTCGCATACTGGTGGAATCTAGTGTTCTATCATCAGACATGTGAACACGCATATGCATCCCAGAATCCTGCCTTTAGACCACGATTGGCTAAATGGGATGCCCTCGACTTGATAGGACTCCAGCAAAGAGTGGGTTAGCTTGTTGTCTGACCTGGGTGGTGCTCGTCACAGAGTCTCATTTTCTTTTCTTCTTAACTCTTTTCTTCTTATTCTTTTTTTGTTAGAAGATTGACATTAGTATTATGACGTGGATGTACTCCGAGCCCTGGACTCGGGGAAACGGCGGCTATGACTATGTTTGTGCTAGTGTGGTCAAATGTTGATTGATTAACTTAGTATCTATGTAAGTGGTTGGTTGTGACTTGTTGTATAAAATGCAAAATAAAGAATTAAAAAAAAAAAAAAAGAAAAACTAGAGATCAAAGTCTGACTTTTAGCCAGTGAGGAAGGGGTGCAGCGGCTTGTTGAAAGCACAAAAGATTGAGAAAAAAAAACACCTTCAAGGGAGCAGAGTGTTTCTTCCTTCCAGTTTTAAGCTTGGACGTGCCTTTGCTGCCAGCTTTTATAACTAGGAGTTTGAAAGTTATTATGACATTAATCTTCGTACCTGCTCCTGCAAGGAGTGTCTTTTTGGGGTGGGGGAGGAGATCAGGAAACTCAGAGAGAGGCTAGGAAAATTCTGCCTTTACAGTTTGCCAACTGGCAATTACTTATTGTCTTGGGAGGTGCGCACTGTGCAGTACCATTGGGGAAAGCTAGTTTACTGTATATAATTTATTCCATTGCACAACCAGAAGATAAGATACAGTGAAATATTTTTGTAATAATCTTGTATTGCCTAACAACAGTTCTAGATGTGGGAGGGAAGGCAGATATGCCATGTCTCGCTCATTAGGAGTGAGTCACACTCATTTGAAGGTTCCCTCACTTTCACACTCGTTGAGCCCCTTCTCTCACTCAGTACCGCCTCACACCTGGTAAACTGAACCTAATCACTACTTTCATGAGAAGTAAGTCTAACAGGAGAAAAGCCAAGTGGCCCTAATAGTAGGAAAAAAATCCGTGCCACCTTCGTGCCCACTGCCTCCTGCATTCCATTTATTTGCCCTGCACCTTCAAGTACCTATGTCTCATATTTCCTTTACTTGTTCTATATCTTTTTAGAGGAACCAAAGAAAAGCAAGCATCATTTTATGCTATTTTTTTCTTTGCAAAGTAATACTGTACACTAACGTTTTCTAGGTTTATACTCCAGACACAATCTGAAAAAAAAAGAGACTCTTTGGACTTCAATCTAGCTTTTTAGAGCAGGCCTAGTGAGTAGCACAGTGTGCTAAAAGACAGGCAGTCCCTGCCTCTGAAAGCTAAGAATCCAATCCAATAGGAACAGTAGCTGGGCAAACACCTTCCCCCTTTCCCCACCCTATTGAAGAGCGTGAGCAGGGAGGCAGAGTAACTGAGCACTGCAGAACCTGCACCAGACCAGGTAGGGTGCCCTGGAACCAGTATCCAAGGCAATGGTACTCCAGGAAGCACAGACCTGGCTCATGGCACAAAGTGCTAAAAGGCAAGCAGCCCCTGCCCGTGAGAGCTGGGAATGCATGCCAATAGCATTAGCCAAACAAACACATTTTCTCTCTCCCTAGTCAACTGAAGATTGTGAGCAGGGAGGCAGGGTAATTGGGCATTGAAGGGCCTGCACAAGGCCTAGCAGGTAACACAGGGGCCAGTGTCTGAGGAAGTACACTTGAAGTGATGGTACATCAGGGATGCACAAGCCTGGTGGATTGTCACCAGAAACCAAAAGACAGGCATTTCCTAACCCCCGAGAGCTGGAAATTCAGTCTGATAGAAGCAGGGGAGCTGGATAATGCAGGGACTGTGTCAGGTTATGTAAGTGACACCAGGGCCAACATCTGAGGCAGCACACTTGGGGTGATGGCACTCCAGGGCAGCACAGGCCTAATGGGTGGTAAAGGGCATTAAGACAGGCAGTCCCTGCCCCCAAGAGAAGGGAATCCAGGCTATACATATAAAGCATGGGAAGGGTATGTTTGGAAAAGGAAATAATCATAGAAGGAAAAAAATGAAGGAGGGAAGGTGACAGCAGCACTAGCACAAGTGCACAAAGACAGCCATTGCCAGGGTATGCTTAATGGGTTCCTTTACTCCAGCAAAGAAAAGAGATGCCCTTACAAGAGAGACAAAAAAGGAGCAACAGCTTTTGGTGCCACAGTGAAAGAGCAGGCATCCAGTGTCATCTCCAGAGAGGCACAAATGAAAGTTTACATGGTACAGGGTAGTGCGACATGAAAAAAGCAGCAATTGAGCCTAGCAACAGGCACACCATATTTCCTGTTGAAAAATGTGTAGAGATGGTCTTCATAGATAAAGAATATGAGGATCCACATGGGTGGGATTTGCATCTGAATCTTCAGATATTGAAAGTTTACTAGCTGAGGAAGGGTATTGATGAGGTAGTTGTTAGCGAACAAACTGGTAAGGAGACAGAAGGTGACACTGACAGTGCTAAGGTAAACAGCACCACACAGGTGGAGGGAGAGAGAGGGATTCTGCTGGCCTTTCATCCTCTCCTCAGCCCCTCGGTGCATGTCCAGCAGCAGCACCAATAGCAGAAGCCCCTCCCTCCTCCAAAGAAGTAGAGGGGAAGTTTCATAAAACCACACAGGTGTGGCAGCATTTTAAAGTGCTTGAAGACCCATGATATGCAGAATGCAATTGCTGTAAGAGGCACATTATTAGAGGAGAGCTGATGGGTCATCTCATGAACAGTAGCGTGCATTAACATTTGTTAAAATAGCACCCTTTCCAGTTAAGTACTAGGGGGGAGGGGATGCTGATCCAAGGTGGGGGACTCCATCCAGAAGTGGAAATAGCATTGGTGGCAGGCCCAGGAAGAAAAAATATTTCATTCCAAGACTGTGCTCCTAGCCTGTTCCACCAGTCAGTTAGCAAGCTAGCAGACCTGACACATACGGTATCAAAGCAAGCCACCATGGAAGAGATGGAGTAGTGTTAGACAGCACTGTCACAGGACAGGTGGAATGCAGCAGGCAGCATTGAGGGTGGTGATAGTGCTGGCTTCTTCACTTACAGAGACTTTACCTTGAGGCCTGGCCGCACAACATGTAATTAGTTCTACCTCCCTCCCCTCTCTCTGCCCCCTTCCCCTATCCCTCCCCTATTCCCCCTCCCCTACAACCTCTTATCCCCTGAATGTTGACATAATAGTTTACTTCTATTTACCTGTTCTATGTTAACTAGATCTGATGTGTTATGCCTGTTCTATGCAAAGTTGCTTGACTATTCACATTCCATATAAACCGTGCTGAGATTGAATAGTGTGGTATATAAAAGCAAATAAATAAATGCATAATAGCCCTGGATGACCAACCTCTGAACATGGTTGAAAAGGTGGGGTTTAAGAGGCTGCTGCATCTCTTAGCTCACACTTATTCAGTGCCCTGCAAAAAAAAAATTAGGAGGTGGGTGAATCCCCAGTCACTATTATCAGTTACATCACCAGTTGCAGGCAGAGCTGGCAAAAGCAGAAGCCACTAGTAATGTGCATTTCACCAGTGACATCAAGACTAGTCAGAACACTATAATGCATACCTCTCCCTAACAGCAAACTAATGGCAGCCAGGCAAGGCAGGAATAGACTGTAGGTATAACAGATGAGCAATAGGAAGTGGATACCTTGGCTAAGCTGCACATCCAGGTAATGTATGACAGCAATACTTGGACCCATATCTTATCAGAAATAAGGGCAATGCTGCAGGGCTGGTACATAGGACACAAACAGAGCACCATGCATCCAGGCTTTTTTGTAACAGATAACAGGAAGAACATGATCAAGGCAGCGAAGGAGGGGGAATTTCATTGGAACAGATGTTTTGCACACTTGTTCCACCTGGTTGCCAAAGCTCCCTATGCCTGGAAAGCAAAGGGAAGAGGCAGCCCTGTCCTGAGGCAACATTGAAAAGTGCTGAAAAATAGCTGGGTATTTTCACTGGAGTGTGAAGTGTGGGCATATGTTTCATGAGAAGCAGAAAGAAAAAGGGGTACCTACACACCAGCTCAAGCACGATGTTGCTACCAGGTGGCATTCTACTTATGAAATGTTGGAGAAATTAGAGGAGCAATGGATGGCTCTGAATCAGATGTTATTGGAGATAGAGATTAGCATCAAAAGCCCACTGTGTCGTTAAGCTTGAACAAATGGAATGCAGATGTTAGAATTATTAAAACCTTTTGAGGATGCAATGGAGGAACTGAGTTCCACAAGGGCTACCCTAAGCCTTTTCAATTCAGTAGTGAATATTTCACAGGTAAAGTTAGAGTATTTTGGCAGTGAGAGGTATTCACAGCAATAAAAACCTTAAAACTAAGATGCAGATAGCAGTCCAGCAGCGAGATGGGAGCTTTCCAGTCTTTTGCATTGACAGTCACATGTATGATTTTCTCCCAGTTGGTGAGGGGTCTTAAGTGTGCACTAGGTGCAAGGACCTTTTTGCTCTCAGGGAATGAATTTGATCTCTGGAGGCTAGAGTAGCAGACTTGGAGAATGTAAGAAAGACAGAGAGGTATATAGACAAAAAAGGTATATAGACAAAACCTACAGGGAGGTAGTACTGAAGTCCCATCTCCAGTCTGGCAGCATTCCTGTTGCCAGTTACGTGGCAGGAGAGCATCACCCTGGAGTGTCAGCAAGTGATTCTGTAGCTAGGACCTGTCCTCCAGGTGATGTAAAACCCTCTTGCACTGAGTATGTTTCTCCAGGGCCATTTGCCCATGAGGGAAGGATTAGGATGACCATTAAAGTTGATGATTCAATCATTATGCATGTAGGTAGCTGGGTGGCTGATGGATGTGAGGATCACCTGGTAACATGCCTGCCTGGTATGAAGGTAGTGGATCTCACATGCCACCTAGACAAGGTGTTAGATAACATTGGGGAAGCGTCTGCTGGCTTGGTACATGTTGGTACCAATGACATAGGAAAGAGTGGTAGGGAGGTTCTGGAGGCAAAATATAGGCTTTTAGTTAGGAAGTTGAAATCCAGAACTTCCAGGGTAGCATTCTCAGAAATGCTTCCCATTCCACGCACAGGACCCAAAAGGCAGGCAGAGCTCTGGACCCTCAAAGTGTGGATGAGACGATGATGCAAAGAAGAAGGTTTTGGATTTGTAAGAATTGAGGAACATTCTAGCGAAAGGGAGGGGCTCCACCTTAACCGGGATGGAACCAGGATTATGGCATTAACCTTTAAAAAGGAGATGGAACAGCTTTTAAACTAGATAATATGGGAAAGTCAACAGTCGCCCAAAAGCACATGGTTTGGAATGATGCATCCGTGAAGGATACTAGCTAAATACCGAAGTTAGGACATATGGAGTGGAGGAGTAGCCTAGTGGTTGGGACAAGGTACTTCAGGCTGGAAGGTCGGGGGTTCAAATCCCACTAGAGGACAGCAACCTTGGGCCGAAAGGACTGGGGTTTCTAGTCCCACAGGTGCTCCTTGTGGTCTTGGGCAAGCCACTTAACCCTCCATAGCCCATGTTCCCTGTAAAATAGTTATCTCCAAGTTATAATGCCCTTTTCAATGTAATTTCAGTTTGTTCAATGTAAACTGCACTGATGCAGAATAGCACGGTATATAAGAGAATGTAAATAAATAAATAAAAATAAATATTGACAGAGAGGTTCCAATAAAGACAAAAGTAACACAAATGCCCTTAAGAACAGAGTAGACAGAGCTTAAAGGTTCCAAATTCCCCCTGCCTATTAATAACCAGATTAAAATGAATAAAATAAGATAAAAATAGTCCAGATGCCCTTAAGTACAGAGCTGAAAGATTCCAAATTATCCTATCAACTGAAAAGCAGATTAATATGAATAAAATACATCTAAAATGCATGCATGAAAATGTCAGAAGTCTAAAAAATAAGATGAGGGAATTAGAATATATAGCAATAAATGAGAGGTTAGATATCCAAGGGAAATGTACGTGATAGGGGGTGAGAGGTTGGTGTGCATGGACCAGAAGAAGGACCTTGGTGTGATTATTTCTGAGGATCTCAAGGCAGCAAAACAGTGTGACAAGGCAGTGGCAAAAGCCAGGAGGATGTTAGGTTGCATACAAAGAGGAATTACCAGCAGAAAGGAAGAGGTACTAATGCCACTGTGTAAGTCACTGGTGAGGCCTCACTTGGAATACTGTGTTCCATTTTGGAGACCATATCTTGCAAAGGATGTACAAAGACTGGAAACAGTTCAGAGGAAGGTGACCAAAATTATTTGGAGCCTGCGTCAGAAGCCTTATGAGAAGAGACTTGAAGACCTAAATATGTACACTCTGGAGGAGAGGAGGGATAGGGGAGATATGATTCAGACCTTTCAACACTTAAAGAGAAATAATGAGCAAACAAACCTCTTCCAAAGACGGGGAAGCTGTAAAACTAGAGGGCATAACATGAAGTTGCAAGGGGGTAAATTGAAAGGCAATGTCAGAAAATACTTTTTCGCTGAAAGGGTGGTGGATGCTTGGAATGCCCTCCCGATGGAAGTGGTGGGGGCAAATACAGTGACAGAATTCAAAATGGCATGGGGCAAACACAATGGATCCCTTTACAGCAACAGAATAAAATCAAAATAAACTTAACTATCTAATGTCTCAACAAACAGGGGTGTCCTACACGGAGCAGTGGATTCACCCCTAAACAAAGACATGGGGAGGGGTGGCCTGCACGGAGTGGCAGGTGCACCTAATCTTGCCATCTTACTGGGCAGACTAAATGGACCATACTGGTCTTTATCTGCACAAATATTATGTTATTATGTTACTATATGATTGGTATCTCAGAGACCTGGTGGAAAGAGGACAACCAGTTGGACACTGTGATACCTGGGTACAAATTATATTGCAATGGTAGAGTAAATCAAATTGGTGGAGGGGTTGCACTCATTGCTAAAGAGGGCACTGAGTGACACAGGATTAACATTTTTTAGGAAGCAAAATACATGGCAGGATCTCTATGGACTGAAATTCTATGTAAAACAGGGAAGATGATGGCAGTGGTGGTACCATCCACCTGGCCAGAATGAATAAATGGATGATGAAATGCACAAAGAAACCAGGGAAGCTAACAAAAGTTATAATGCAGTAATAATAATGGGTAAGTTCAATTACCCCGGTATCGACTGGGTCAGTGTCATGGTGGGACATGCTAGGGAGATAAAGTTTCTAGATGAAATAAATAAGTGCTTCTGGAGAAGTTAGTTCATGAACTGATAAGAGGGGAAGCCATTCCACTTGGCAATAGTGATCATAGCATGATCACATTTGACGTCAGAAATGGAAGAACCAGAAAGCGATGACAGTGGGGTTGTACTAATGACCACCTGGCCAGAATAAACAAATGGATGATGAAATGCTCAAAGAAATCAGGGAAGCTAACAAAAGTTACAGAACAGTAATAATAATGGGTGATTTCAATTACCCCGGTATTGACTGGGTCAGTGTCACGGCAGGACATGCTAGGGAGATAAAGTTTCTAGATGAAATAAATGACTGCTTCTTGGAGCAGCTGGTTCATGAACCGACCAGAGGCGAAGTCATTTTGGACCTAGTCCTTAGTGGAACACCAGATCTGGTGCAAGATATAAGAGTGTTGGGGCCACTTGGCTATAGTGATCATAGCATGATTGTGTTTGATTTAATTAATGGATGAGAGATGATAAGGAAACCCACAGTACTACCTTTTAACTTTCAAAAGAGAAACTATGATAAAATGAGGAAAATAATTAATAAAAAACTAAAAGGAGCAGCTGCAAAGGCTTAAGATTTACATCAAGCATGGGCATTATTTAAAAATACTATCTTGGAAGCCCAGATCAGCTGCATTCCATGCTTTAAGAACGATGGAAGGAAATCCAAAAAACTGCCAGCATGATTTAAAGGTGAGGTCAGAGAGGCTGTTGTTGCCAAAAAAGCATCTTTCAGGAAATGGAAAATGGAGCCAAATGACTAAAACTGGAAACAACATAAGCACTGGCAAGTTAGATGCAAGGCATTGATAAGGCAGGCAACGAGAACATTTGAGAAGAAGCTTGCTGTGGAAGCAAAAATGCATAAGAAAAACTTTTTCAAGTACATTTGTAGCAAAAAACCTGTGAGAGAGTCAGTTGGACCATTAGATGATAGAGGGGCAAAAGGGGCACTATGAGGGGACAAGGACATAGTGCAGAGAGTGAATGAATTCTTTGCTTCAGTCTTTACCGAAGAAGATGTAGGGAAGTTATTCATGACTGAAATAGTATTTAAAGGAGATGCACTGGAAAAATTGAAAGAAATATCGATAAACCGGGAAGATATATTACAACTATTTGATAAACTAAACAGTATCAAATCACCTGGACCAGATAGTATAGACCAGTGATGGCTAACCTTTTTGAGCCCGAGTGCCCAAACTGCCGCACAAAACCAAAGAATTTCCTCAAAGTGCCAGCACGTCAATTAAACCTTAACAACAATATTTTAGAGCCTTATAATGATGTTCCAGATCACCCATTTTGGGCAAGGATACTGGGGCGTTACAAATTACACAACACTTGTCTTTCACCATGATGAAGAAGTAGTCCATTTCCCATTCATCATGAAAGTGGTAGGTTTTGCTCTTCTTTGGAACCCAGCTCCCGCGCGGGTCCTATAATCTCGCGAGAGGACGGCGCACGAGCCCTAGCATGCAGCTTCTCGGCGAGAGGCGCGCAGAAGCTCCGACCGGAAGGGGAAGCGCGGGGCCGGGCTGGGGCCTTTCTCCTAGCACAGGGGTCTGCAACCTTTAAGACATAAAGAGCCACTTGGACCCGTTTCCGAAGGGAAAAAAAAACTGGGAGCCGCAAAACCATTGCGACATTTAAAACAAATCTAACACTGCATATATTGTTTCTTACAGTGTACCATCATAATCACAATCACAATCATAGCCTGAGGTAAATATGAGGGCCCAAATGTAATCCACATTATAAATATATTATTATATTATTGTCACTTTTCTTTTAATATTTTTTTGACCCCCCTCAGAACTACTTTTCATAGAAAACGTTAAATTTACTTACCGTATTTTCCGGTGTATAAGACGACTGGGCGTATAAGACGACCCCCTACTTTTCCTGTTAAAATATAGGTGTTTGGCCTATACTCGCCGTATAAGACTACCCCTCTTCCAGCGCACACCAAAAAAAATACGCCGGAAAATACGGTTAATTAATCACAACAAGTAACAATATTTGATTTCAAAATTATGATGATTTTGTAGTCAAATCACTAATATGAAATAAAATTATTTTTTCTACCTTTGTTGTCTGACCAATTTATTCTCTGATCATGCTGGTCCCGATCTGAGGCTTCTGCTTTCCTGTCTTCTCTTAGCTCTGTTTCTGTGGTCTATGGTCCATCTGCCATTTCTTATCTCTTCTTTCGTTTTCTTCACTTCTTTCCATCAGCCTATTTCCAGTCCCAGTAACCCTCCCCAGTATCAGCCCCTTTCCAGTCCTCACTCCCAGTACCTTCCAATGTCAACTTGCATTCCCATGATTGCCACTGGTGTCCATTCCCTTCCAGTCCCCCTCCTTCCCCACTGACCAGTCCCTTCTAGTACAAATACCATGGCAGCCCCTCTCAGATCCACTCCCTTCCAGTTCCATTCTCCCATCCCCTCGCATCAGCCCATTTGTAGCCTTAGCCCCCAGTTTTCTTCCAGGGCCAGCAGCTCTATCCTCCCCTCCCCACAATCAGCCCATTCTCAGTCAAAGCCCCCCAATCAGCTCACTTCCAGTGCTAATCCCCCCTCAACCCCATTACCAGTGCTAGCCTCCCCTAATCAGCCCAATACCACCAGTCCTACCCCCCCCATCACCAGTCCTATCCTCCCATCAGCCCATTTCCAGTCCTAACCTCACCGATCAGCTCATTTCCAATGCTAGCCCCCCATCAGTCCATTATCAGTCATACCCCCCTATCAGCCCATTACCAGTCCCAACCCCCCCCTTGATCAGTCCATTCCCAGTCCTAGCCTTCAACCCATTACCAGTCCTAGTCCCCTCCCATCTGCCCATTACCAGTGCTAGCTCCCCCATCAGCCCATTATAATCCTAAGCCGCAATGTCTCTCGCCTCTCTCCAGCATTTATCCCGTCTGTCCAGTATGTCCCTGTCTCTCCCCTTTGTGCATGCCAGCCCCCCTCCCTCCATGTCAGCCCCCGTCCTTCCATCTGTCCATGTCAGCTCCCTCCCTCCCTCCCTGTCAGCCCCACTGTCCATGTCAGCCTCCCTCCATGTCAGTCCCCCCTCTGTCCATGTCAGCCCCCTCCCTCCATCTATCCCTCTTTCCATGTAAGCCCCCCTCCTTCCATCCATCCATATCAGCTCCCTCCCTCCATCCATCCATATCAGCTCCCTCCCTCCATGTAAGCCCCCTCCTTCCATCCATCCATATCAGCTCCCTCCCTCCATGTAAGCCCCCTCCTTCCATCCATCCATGTCAGCTCCCTCCCTCCATGTAAGCCCCCCTCCTTCCATATCAGCTCCCTCCCTCCATGTAAGCCCCCCTCCTTCCATCCATCCATATCAGCTCCCTCCCTCCATGTAAGCCCCCCTCCTTCCATCCATCCATATCAGCTCCCTCCCTCCATGTAAGCCCCCCTACCCCCCATGTCGATGGTAGCCCTCCCCTCTCCCCATGTCGATGGTAGCCCCCCCCTCTCCCCATGTCGATGGTAGCCCCCCCCCTCCCCATGTCGATGGTAGCCCCCCCCTCTCCCCATGTCGATGGTAGCCCCCCTCTCCCCATGTCTGCCTCCCTTCGTCTGCAGCCGCGGCTCCCTGCCTATTAGGGAACCGCGGCTGTGATTGTAAAATCGTTGCAGAGCCCTTCCTGTCTTGACGGGCTCCGTGCAGCATTGTCCCGCCTCTAAAGGAAGTTGTACTTACAACTTCCTTTAGAGGCGGGACAATGCTGCACGGAGCCCGTCAAGACAGGAAGGGCTCCGCAACGATTTTACAAGCACAGCCGCGGTTCCCTAACAGGCAGGGAGCCGCGGCTGCAGACGAAGGGAGGCAGACACCTGTCCTAGCGGACCTTCCCGCGTGCCAGCTGCAAGGCCTTCGCGTGCCACAGCTGGCACGCGTGCCATAGGTTCGCCATCGCTGGTATAGACCCAAGGATGTTGAAAGAACTGAAATATGAGACTACAGACCTACTATTAGTAATCTGTGAACTATCATTAAAATTTGTGAACTATCATTAAAATCATTGGTGAATGGCCATTGTTATGCCAATTTTTAAAGAGGGTTCCAGGGTCGATCTGGAAAACTACAGGCCGATGAGCCTGACATCAATACCGGGCAAAATAATAGAAACCATTATAAAGAACAAAATTACTGAACATGTAGATAGTTATGGTTTAATGGGAGCAAACCACAACTTTAGCCAATGAAGGTCTTGTCTTACTAATCTGTCATAATTTTTTGAAGGTATGAATAAACAGGTAGACAAAGGTGAGTGTATATGGACTTTCAGAAAGCTTTTGACAATGTCCCTCATGAGAGACTTGGCAAAGTTAAAAAGTCATGGTATAGGAGGCAGTGTACTATTATGGATCAGGAAATGGTTAAAAGATAGAAAGCAGTTAATAGGGCTGAATGGCCAATTTTCCCAATAGAGAAAGGTAAACAGTGGAGTACCTCAGAGATCTGTGCTGGGTCCGCTGCTTTTTAACATATTCACAAATGATCTGGAAATGGGAATAATGAGTGAGGTAGTCAAATTTGCAGATGACACCAAATTATTCAAAGTTGTTAAAACCGAAGAGGGTTGTGAAAAATTGCAAGATGACCTTGATAAATTGGAAGACTTGACATTCAAATGGCAGATGAAATTTAATGTGGACAAGTGCGAAGTTATGTACCTAGGAAAGAACAACCGAAACTATGGTCGCATGATGCAATGCTCCACATTAGGAACCACCACCAAGAAAAAAGATTTAGGCATCATTATGGTTTATGGTTTAGGCATTTGATATACTGCCCTTTACTTATGCATCAGAGTGGTTTACATGTATATACTAACAGATACTTTTTTATTCCTTTGTCCCCAAAGGGCTCACAATCTAAGTGTACCTGAGGCAATGGAGGGTTAAGTGGCTTGCCCAAGGCCACAAGGAGCAGCCATGGGACTAGAGACCTCAGTCCCTCTGGCCTGAGGTTACTTGTCCCCATGCGGGAATTGAACCCCTGGCCCCTCCGGCCTGAGGTAACCTGTCCCAACCACTGAGCCACTCCTCCCTCCATTGTGGATAACATGTTGAAACCCTCCGCCCAGTGTGCAGTGGCGGCCAAGAAGGCAAGTAGAATGCTTGAAATCATAAGGAAAGGAATGGAGAATAAAGTCAAGGAAATTATAATGCCTCTGTATTGTTATATGGTGCGACTGCACCTTGAATATTGTGTGCAGTTCTGGTCACCGTATCAAAAAAAGGATATAGCAGAATTAGAAAGGATACAGAGAAGAGCCACTAAAATGTTAAAGGGGATAGAAGGATGCCCCTATGAGGAGAGGCTTAAAAGATTAGGACTCAAACCTAGAAAAGAGATGGCTGAGAGAAGATATGGTAGAGATCTATAAATTAATGAATGGAGAGTGGGTAAACACAGATCGATTGTCTAAGCCATCAAAAAGTAGAAAGACTAGGGAACATGCAATGAAGCTACAGTGTAACCCATTTAAAACTAATACGAAAAAATATTTTTTCACTCAACGTGTAATCAAACTCAGGAATTTGTTACCAGAGGATGTAGTAAAGGCTGTTAGTGTAGCTAGGTTTAAAAAAAGGTTTGGACAAGTTCCTGGAGAAAAGTCCATAAACCATTATTAAAGAGGATCCAGGTAATCCACTGTATACAAGCATTGTGGAACCTGTGTCTTTAGGGGAAACTGCTAGATACTTCTGACCTGGATTGGCCACTGTTGGAAACAGGATGCTGGGCTTGATGGACCTTGGACTGACCCAGTATGGCATTTCTTATATTCCTATGTCCTTATGATGAAGGATGCTTTTTTGCTTGTTGGTCTTTGTGACCTGCTGCTAAAAGGAATTATCAAGTGGTTGAGTGCTGTATACAAATCTGTATTTTCTTGGAAGTACTACCACTCCTGAAGGAATTCTATTTTAAGCAAGGTAATTCTGTGACTCCTAATACAAGTTTTCTGCTAGCATTTTTAAGAAAGGAAGTTATTTTTATTTCTATTAAATAACATGTTTTTTGCTGCTTGGGCTACTGGTTTACTTTTCGTAGCTATTTGTAGAAGGACATTTTTTTTGTTTTAGGTAAAGCATGTCAACTGCTGGGGTGTTTTTTTCATTATTTGAAGTAACTGTACTGCTGAGGTGTTAGTGTTCTTAACTAGACTGCTGAAGAGTCAAGTTGTTGAGTGTTGTATTTATGTCTTCATTACCTTGCAAGCACTGCCATTCCTGAAAGGGTTCTATTACAAGCAATGCAATTCTGTGGCTCTTAACCCAAGTTCTCTGCATAACAGATTAGTAAGACAAGATATGTAGGGACGCGGGCAGTTTCCTGGCACCCGTTTGTGCTAGGCCCAGTGCGGGGACCCTGCGCACGTCAGGTTAGGGGGAGGCGGGGTGTGCGGCGATAGGCAGCCGTGCGAAGGCATGTTTTAAAAGTGTTGGCTCTGCCCATGGGGACGAGTGTGGGGGAGCCAATGAGAAAAAGGGAGAATGCATGTGCACGGCAGCTGGGATCACGCCCGAGCACATGCGGCTGTTGATCAGAGGTGGGATGGAGTATGGGGTGTTGCAGTAGGGGTTGGGGGGTATGCGGGATCCCGGAGGTTTCTGGGGTCTGGAGCCTTAGGCTATAATTGGGCAGGGGTGGGGTGCCAATGACCTGGATAAACCCTGGCAGACTTTTGCTATTGATATGGCGAAGTCGGGACGGGGTGGTAGGAACTTTGCCGGTGGCTTGACCGCAGCAGGAGCGGAGGCGAGCTCTCTTTGCTAGTTCCATGGCTGGTGAGCATTGCTACGCTCTGGTTGTTAGATGATTATTCTAGTTTGTAATGTTCAACATGTTGGAATGTTAATAAAGCTGTGACCATTGGTTTCCAAAGAACGGTGTCTGTGAAGTTTGTGGGGCCGAAGTAAGGAGGACGATATGGGGTGGGAGGTTTGCTCGAGAGGGCAGGAGCACCGGGTCGGACTACCCGGTTACTTCCTTGTCTAAAGCCATGTTGGCTGTCTCCCATTAAGCTATGACTACATATTGAGTAATTTTGTTCTTTATGATGGTTTCTACATTTTTCCCAGTACTGACGTCAGGCTCACCGGTCTGTAATTTCCCGGATCACCCCTGGAACCATTTTTAAAAATTGGTGTTATATTGGCGATCCTCCAATCTTCAGGTATTACAGATGATTTTAATGATAGTTCACAGATTACTAACAGAAGGTCTGCAACCCTTTGATGTATACCATCCAGTCCAGATGATTTGCTACTCTTCAATTTATCCAATAGTTGTAATAAATTTTCCCGGTGTATCAATATTTCTTTAAATTCTTCCTCAGTATTACCTTTAAATACCATTTCAGTCATGGGTAAGATCCCTATATCTTCCTCAGTAAAGACCAAAGCAAAGAATTCATTCAGTCTCTCTGCTATAGCCTTGTCCCCTCTTACTGCTTCTTTTACCCCTCTATCATCTAATCATCCAACTGACTCTCTCACAGTTTTTTTGCTATGAATGCACTTGAAAAAGTCTTTATTGCATGTTTTTGCTTTCACAGCAATTTTCTTCTCAAATTCTCTCTTTGCCTGCCTTATCAATGCCTTGCATTTAACTTGCCAGTGCTTTTGTTGTTTCCCATTTTCCATTTTCTGAGAGATGCTTTTTTGGAAACAACAGCCTCTCTGACCTCACCTTTAAACAATTCTGTCAGTTTTTTGGATTTCCTTCCACTTTTCTTAAAGCATGGATACAGCTGATCTGGGCTTCCAAAATCGTATTTTGAAACAACACCAAGCTTGAGGTAAGTCTTTAACCTTTGCAACTGCTCCTTTTAGTATTTTCTTAACTATTTTCCTCATTTTATCATAGTCTCCCTTTTGAAAGTTAAAAGGTAATACTTTGGGTTTCCTTACCATCCCTCCTCCATTAATTAAATCAAACACAATCATGCTATGATCACTATTGCCAAGTGGTCCCAACACCCTTATCTCTTGCACCAGATCTGGTGTTCCACTAAGGGCTAGGTCCAAAATGGCTTCCCCTCTGGTTGGTCCATGAACCAGCTGCTCCAAGAAGCAGTCATTTATTTCATCTAGAAACATTATCTCCCTAGCATGTCCTGCCATGACACTGACCCAGTCAATACCAGGGTAATTGAAATCACCCATTATTATTACTGTTCTGTAACTTTTGTTAGCTTCCTTGATTTCTTTGAGCATTTCATCATCCATTTGTTCATTCTGGCCAGGTGGTCGATAGTACAACCCCACTGCCATCACTTTCCCCTTTTTACATGGAATTTCAAACCATAGAGATTCTACAGCAAATATTGTTTCCTGCAAAACTTTAATCCTTTGCGACTCAATGCCCTTTCTAACATAGAGTTCAACACCTCCACCAATTTTATCAGCTCTGTCATTACAATATACTTTGTACCCAGGTATCAGTGTCCCACTGGTTGTCCTCCTTCCACCATGTCTCTGAGATACCAATCATATCTAACTTCTCTTTTAATGCTATATATTCTAACTCTCCCATCTAACTGGTAATTACCAATCTCTTCTTCTGCTTTTGTGAACAGGAACCACATTCACCATTCTCTAGATCTCCAGGATCACTCATGACTCTAAAGAATATTGAAAATGTCAGCCAGAGGAGCCGCCACTACTTCCCTAAATTCTTTCAATACCCTCAGATGAATCCCATCTAGTCCCATTGCCTTGTTCACTTTAAGTTTTGCTTGCTCCTCATGAACACAGTCTTCTCAAAATTGTTCAAAATTTAACTCACTCCCATTCCTAATTGTGTTTGTTTTCTGAGGTCCTATTCATGCCCCTTCTGTGAATACAGAACATAAATATTTGTTAAGCGATTCCGCTTTATCCTCATAAGCCTATGCATATTCCTCTCCTTAAATCTCATAATGCCACCCTTGCACTTCCTACTGCCACTAACATATCTAAAAAAGGTTTTGTTTTACTAACATTTTACCGTATAGGCTATTTTTATTTCTAGCTGCATCTTTGTTTTCCTGACTATTTTACCAACTTCCCTTAGCTTCTCCAGATATTGTTGTTTGCCTTCCTCTTTCAGCAATCTCTTGTGGCTTTTTCTTGACAATCAGATGTAGTTATCACCAGACATTAGAACCATTCTTCCCATTTGTAAGCACCATGTCCAGTATTACCCACTTCCATGTGGATTCCTTTACCAGTTCCTGAAACAGTTCTCCCTGTAAAGGATTCAGGATCTCTCTAATTTTAGAGGAAACCACAGCAGGGATATCCAAATCAACATCTGGAAAACTGAAATCAGCTAATAGTACTTCCCCTTTCATAGCAATATTTTGAATGTCTTCCATTAAATCTGTTTTTTAGCGAGGGTAGATCTGTATATCACACCAATGTACTGTGAATAGATTTTCCTTCAGTCTTTCAATATTAGCCTACAGTGTCTCCTCATTCCCTGTTAAGACCTGTAGTTCTGTGTCTTTATTTATTTATATTCTCTTATATACTGCACTATTCTGCATCAGTGTGGTTTACATTGAACAAACTGAAATTACATTGAACATAACTCGGAGATAACTATATTACAGGGAACATGGGCTATGGAGGGTTAAGTGGCTTGCCCAAGGCCACAAGGAGCACCTGTGGGACTAGAAACTCCAGTCCTTCCGGCCCAAGGTTGCTGTCCTCTAGTGGAATTTGAACCCCCGACCTTTGGCCTGAAGTACCTTGCCCCAACCACTGGGCTACTCCTCCACTTTAATATTTATTTTTACATACAGTGCCATTCCTACTTCCTTTTCTTCCTATCTTGTATTTCCTGAATAGATTATAGTCTGGTATGAGCCTCATATAATTACATCCCAGTCATTATGTTTCTGTTTATTTCACTTGATTAACTGCCCTTTGTGTGTCACAGCAGGGTGGTATACAAAAACATAAAAAACAAATTAAAACAAAGGCAGAAAGGAACTCCAATTTTTAAATGAAAAGTCTAAACAATTATTCCAGGGAGGCAAGAGAGAGGGAAGGGCAAGGAAATAGTGGACATGAGAGGCAGAGCAAGGGCAAGAGTGGTCAAGGTACTGGTAGATGAAATGCAATAGTGAAAAAGTGAGTCTTTAGCAGTGTTTTGAATTTTGTGTAGGAAAGTTCCAGTCTAAGAGCTGAGGTTAATGACTTCTAAGAAGCAGGGGCCAAAAAGTCGAAAGCAGAGGAGCAAATGGACATGAGATGAGCCTGAGAAGCAGAGAGAAGATGAAAGTGATTGACATGTATATTACAGAGGGCATAATGTGAAGAATGGAAAAGTAGAAAGTCATAGAGATAGCAGGAATAGCCAGTATGAAGTGCACGGTGGACTAAAGTGAGGAGTTTATATTGTGGGTGAAATTTAAACGGTAGCCAATGAGAACGGATAAAGGGGGGGGGGGGAGAAATGTGTTCAAACCGAGAGGCATTAGCAAGTATACGAGCGGTAGTATTTTAGATAATCGGTAGTCATTGTAACTGATATTGGGGTAGACAAAGGAAAGCAATATTGCAGTAGTCTAATCTTAATATAATTAGGATAAGAAGTAGGGTAGTCAAAGATAAAACTGAGAGAAAGGGATGAACAGACTGAATTGGCCGAAGGGCAGAAAAAGAACAGCAGACAAGGGTGGAAATATGAGCATTAAAGGACAAAGATGGATCAAGGCTAATGCCTAGGTAACAAATGGAATGAACAAGTGGGATAGGGGAACCTGGGAGTGAAGGAGAAAAGGCGGGGTAAGGACTCCTAAAGATGAACCACAGGGCTACAGATTTGGCAGGATTAAGATGAAGAAAATTACTTGAAAGCTAAGTAGAGATGCTGGATAGACAAGTGGAGAAAGGTCAGGGATTACTGGACTTGTGTGGTGGAGCATTATTATGTTGTCCATGTAGTAGTGAGTGGAGATGCCATGTTGTAAAACAGGGCTATGTTTACTAAATAGTAGTAGCGGTTTCCGTGTGATATTGGAGCCATTTGGGGCTGCGGCTCTGATATCACACAGAAACCGCTAGCCGCTACCGTCATTTAGCAAACATACTCCTCAGAGTGCCAAGGGAATAAGAAATATATTAAACAAAGAGGGGCTAGCACAGAACTCTGAGGGGCACCAAAGGAGAAAGGGAAAGAGGAGGAAGAGGAGTCGCAAACAGAAACTTAAAAGGACCTTTGAGAAATAAGAGTGAAATCATTGAAGCACTGTGCCATGGAGACCAAAATCATACAGCCTTGGGGCTTTGAGGAATACATTGTTCTTGGAGGAATGTAGAGGATGACTCTTGGTTGATCTTTATAGACATAGAAACATAGAAACATGACGACAGAAAAAGACCACATGGCCTATCTAGTCTGTCCTTCCATAACAACTACAACAGTCCACTTTTTGCCTTTAGAGATCCTCTATGTTGGTCCCATGCTTTCTTGAATTCAGTTACTGTCCTCATCTCTACCACCTCCACTGGGAGACTATTCCACGGATCCACTACTCTTTCCGTAAAGAAATATTTCCGCATATCACTCCTGAATCTATCTCCCTTCACCCTCATCCCATGTCCCCTCGTAGCAGAACTTGCTTTCAATTGAAAGAGGCTCTCTCCCTGAACATTTATGCCACGGAGGTATTTAAACATCTCAATCATATCACCTCTATCCCGCCTTTCCTCTAAGGTGTACATATTAAGATCCTTAAGTCTGTCCTCATATGCTTTATAATGAAGCCCATTAATCATTTTGGTAGCAACCCTCTGCACCGACTCCATCCTGTTCACATCCTTTTGAAGGTGCGGTCTCCAGAATTGCACACCATACTCCAAATGAGGTCGCACCAAAGACTTATACAGAGGCATTATCACCTCCTTTTTTCTGCTAGCCATTCCTCTCCGTATGCACCCAAGCATCCTTCTAGCTTTTGCTGTCGCCTTTTCCACCTGTTTAGCTACTTTAAGATCATGAGACACAACCACGCCTAGGTCCCGCTCTTCTTTAGTGGACAAAAGTACTTCACCTCCTATACTGTATTGCTCCCTTGGATTGCTGCAGCCCAAATGCATGACCTTACATTTTTTAACATTAAATCCCAGCTGCCAAATTCTAGACCATTCTTCAAGCTTAGCTAGATCCCTCCTCATGTTATCTACCCCTTCCTGGGTGTCTACTCTATTGCAGATTTTGGTATCATCCGCAAAGAGGCAAACCTTACCCGACAGCCCTTCCGCTATATCACTAACAAAGATGTTAAAAAGAATTGGACCAAGGACAGATGCCTGGGGCACACCACTGGTAACATCCTTCTCCTCAGAGTGAGCTCCATTTACTTGTACTCTTTGTCGCCTCCCACCCAACCAATTTCTAACCCAAGCAGTAACTTTAGGGTCCATCCCTAGGGTGCTCAGTTTGTTTATAAGTCGCCTTTGAGGAACAGTGTCAAAGGCTTTACGGAAATCTAAATACACCACATCTAGAGCTCTCCCTCGGTCCAACTCCCTGGTCACCCAGTCAAAAAAATCAATCAGATTTGTCTGACAAGACCTGCCTCTGGTGAATCCATGCTGCCTCGGATCCTGTAATCCGCTGGACTCCAGAAACCTCACTATTTTCTCTTTCAGCAGCGTTTCCAATAATTTACTCACCACCGAAGTTAAACTAACCGGCCTGTAGTTTTCAACCACTTCCTTACTTCCGCTTTTGTGTAAAGGCACCACATGAGCCTCTCTCCAGTCCTTTGGCACCACTCCTGACTCCAACGAGGCATTGAAAAGGTCAGTCAGTGGAGCTGCTAGAACGTCCCCAAGTTCCCTCAGTATTCTAGGGTGTATCCCATCCGGTCCCATCGCTTTGTCTACTTTAAGTTGAGCTAGTTTCTCACGAACACAGTCTACTGAAAATAGTTCAAGATGTCCCTCGCTTCTGTTCTTATTTGTGGGTGTTTTCTGAGGTCCTGCTCCTGGTTCTTCATCTGTGAACACAGAACAAAAATATTTGTTAAGCAATTCCGCTTTATCCTTATCAGCTTCTACATATTCCCCCCCTGCACCCTTGAGTCTGACAATACCACTTTTGCTCTTCCTCTTCTCACTAATATATCTGAAAAATGTCTTATCCCCCCATTTTATTGCATTGGCTATTTCCTCCTCCTTTTGAATCTTTGCCTTCTTGACTACTTTGCTAGCTTCTCTAAGTTTTTCCAAATACAGATGCTTGTCTTCTGCTCTCTGTGATCTCTTGTATTTCATGAAGGCCTCCCTCTTTTTCTTCACTTTTTCAGCTACTTCCTTCGAAAACCATAGCGGTCTCCTGTTCCTTTTGCCTTTATTTACCATTTTAACAAAAAGGTTGGTTGCCCTTAAAATACCCCCTTTCAGTTTTGCCCACTGTTTTTCTACATCCCCCAGCTGTTCCCATCCCACTAACGACTCCCTGAGGTATTGGCCCATCTTCGCAAAGTTAGTCTTCCTAAAGTCTAAGATCCTCACCTTGGAATGGATTCTAACAGCCCTAGTCCTAATACTGAACCACACCATCTGGTGATCACTGGATGCAAAATGATCTCCCACTACAACATCAGAAACACTTTCACCATTGGTAAGCACCAAGTCCAGTATGGCCCCTTCACGTGTGGGGTCTGTTACCAATTGCCTGAATAGTTCTCCCTGTAGAGAATCCAGGATCTCCTCACTTCTAGATGATACTGCAGCAGGAATGTGCCAATCAACATCTGGCATATTGAAATCTCCTATCAGTAGTACTTCCCCTTTCTTAGCAATGCTGCGTATGTCTTCAATTAACTCTCTGTCCACCTCTTCCTCTTGTGAGGGAGGTCTGTATATCACTCCAATGCAAATAGATTTCTCTTTCCCTCTTTCTAGTTTAACCCACAATGCCTCCTCTCTCCCTTTTAAGCTCTGTAATTCCAAAGCTTTAATAGTAGTTTTTACATATAGTGCCACTCCTCCTCCTCTTCTTCCTACCCTGTCCTTCCTGAATAAAGTATAGCCAGGTATAGTTACATCCCATTCATTGTTTTCTGTGAACCATGTTTCTGTAACTGCCACTAAATCCAAGTCAGCCACTCCCACCAAAGCTTCAACCTCAGGGATCTTATTTCCCATGCTACGGGCATTAATACACACTGCTTTCCATATGTTACCCCTGTTACCCATTTCCATAAAGGTATTTAATGTATCACCTACCTGGGGGCTTTCACTTACCTGGGGGCTTTCTTCACCCATCCCCAAGGAATCTAGTTTAAAGCCCTCTTCAGTAGATTAGCCAGTCTACTACCAAAGATGCGTTGACCTCTCTTGGACAGATGGATGCCATCTCTGCTTTGCAACCCTTGGAAAAGCATCCCATGGTCTAGGAAACCAAAACGCTCTTGATGACACCATCCACGCAGCCATGCATTTGTCTCCAGGATGCGAGCCTCTCTGCCTTGGCCTTTACCCTCAACAGGGAGGATTGAAGAGAACACCACCTGTGCACCTAACTGCTTCACCCTCTGTCCCAGAGCCATGAAGTCACTTTTGATACGTTCCGAGGTATACCTGGCAGTATCATTTGTTCCAACATGGATTAGCAACATTGGGTAATAGTCTGTGGGCTTGATGAGTCTCGGCAAACTCTCCGTAACATCTTGGATTTTGGCACCAGGCAGACAGCATACCTCTCTGGACATCAAGTCTGGTCGGCAGATGGACGCCTCAGTACCCCTCAGAAGAGAGTCTCCAACCACCACCACCCTTCGTTTCCTTCTGGTGACTGATTCCGCAACTTTGGGGTACTTGAACTCTGGTTCTTCCCTTTCCAGGGATGCTTTCACCTCCTCCACTTCCAGGGCTGCATAATGGTTCTTCAATTCAAGGGATGGAGAAGTTGGATTGGTGATTTTGCAGGCCCTGGTGACTTGTGTCCAACCATCGACATTCTGTTGGCACCCATCTTCTCCGGAGCTGGAGAGCTTGGTTGCTGCAAGTAGCATCTCATCAATGTACTTCTCACTGTCTTGAATGCTCCTCAGCCTCGCCACCTCCTCTCTGAGTTCCTCAACCTCTTTCCTCAGAGCTTCAGCATGCAGGCACCCTGCACATGGAACCGGTCCTTCAACCGGCATTAGGACCTCTGTCTGGACCGAGGCAGAAGCTGTAACGGGAGCAACAGCTTTAGCAATACGATTTTTCCCAGCCATTGTTCTTTTCGTGGAGCTTAGGTATCTGTTAGAGCAAAAGAGAGAGATCTACCAAGTACCAGCCGGTTTCGCAGCTGTCTTTATAGAGAAAAAGCAGTTAAAACACTTTAATTACATACAAATGTGCTGGTCCAATTCACTGTGATTTGTGAAAGGGGAGGCGCCCTATAAAGCAAGGCTGCTCACTAGGGGTGGGTGGGAGTCGGGGTGGGTAGGGCGGGAACTAACACCTGATTAGGTGTTAGCAGCTTCTAAAGCTGAGGAGGTCACTGGAGTCAGCAACCTACTGTGCTCAATTAAAGTTCCCCTAAAACAGCAAAAATGAAGTAACCTTGCTTTTAAAAATATACACAAAACCCTTTTAAGTCAGAGAGCTAGCAATGTAATAGAATCAAACCAAACAAAGAAACCCTCAAAACCTTACTTACTGTTTGATGTGCGGAGCCCTGGTTAGAAAAGCCTCAAAGGGGCAGGGCACAGGAGCCTATTTATGCAGGCTTCAACTGCACTCAGGAAACAGGCCCACTAACACCTGATTAGGTGTTAGCAGCTTCTAAAGCTGAGGAGGTCACTGGAGTCAGCAACCTACTGTGCTCACTTAAAGTTCCCCTAAAACAGCAAAAATGAAGTAACCTTGCTTTTAAAAATATACACAAAACCCTTTTAAGTCAGAGAGCTAGCAATGTAATAAAAACAAACCAAACAAAGAAACCCTCAAAACCTTACTTACTGTTTGATGTGTGGAGCCCTGGTAGCGGTTGGATATGTCTGATTTGAACCTGTTCCAGATATACCTAAGTGTGAAAGCCTTGACAGGAGGATGCTATGGTCAACATTGTCAAATGTGGAGGAAATATCCAGAAATATCATGATGAAAGCTTGATTTGGGTTGTCAAGACCACAGATGAGAGTTAGCGAATAAGACTAGGAAGAGAGTTTTGATGCCATGGTAGGGGCGGAAACCGTATTGGTGGGTATCAAGGGGCGAGTTGAGATCAATGAAATCTTGTAACTGCATTTGAACTACTTTTTCAAGTATTTTTGCTAGAAATGGAATGCTGGATATTAGTCAGTAAGAAGTGGGGTCATCCTTGTTGAGGGATGTGAGGGGCGAATGATGGATAGTTTAAGCATGTCTGGCATAATTCCTTGGGTGAGGGATTGGTTGAGAATGTTGAGAATTACTGGAGCTAGCTCAGACTTAACTGCCTTTATCCAAGACACAGGGCATGGATCAAGGTGTGATGTCATTGTATTGATTTTGGTTATTGTTTCAAGGAGTTGTTTCTTTTTTATGAGATGGAAAGTGGTCCATTTATTAGGCTGCGATTGGGAATCACTACAGATGAGCAGAGATGGGTTGTTTTTGTTTTTTAATTTTGAGGCAAGGTAGTCTGCTATAGCCTAAGGTTTGATGGGTGTGTTATTTGACAAGTTTGTGTGGTTGATTACTATATTCTTAAGCACAGATTAAAGGGGGATTGTTAGGAAAACATCCAAAACAGTTACCAGTGGGAACAGAGAGCAATATGATAAAGGTACCAAGGGTGTACAGGCAGAGCTTGAAGCTGTGTTTCATTTAATATGAAATCTCCTAGGTTCTCCGCCTAAGGGCCATGCCAAAGGGCCCTCTGATGAGGCCCTCAGGTGTGGGCCCATCAGTCATGGGTGCACCTGAATCACACTGGTATTTAAGCAGTTTTGCGATGATGCTTGTAGGTGGAGCAGATCAGCCGCATGCTGCTTAAGGGCTTGCAGGAAGAGGATATTGTAGCCTAGGTGGAAGAATCAGGTAGCAATCTCACCTTTGCTGTGTTTTCTGGTCAGAGGGTTGATGATTTCCTGCAGGCCATGGAGTCAGATGCTGGATGGAGAGCGTGCATGCAGGGTCCCTTGGGGGGGGGGGGGGGCTCGGAACGCGATCTAAGCCCCAAAGCAGATCAAAGAGTGTAAAGTGAAAAGGTCATGGACAAGGACACTTTTTGCCCAGAGAGACCAACAATTAAGCAAAGTACAGCACAAAGTGGAATGAAGAGGAGCTGTAGGTGACCGAGAGGAGGCAAGGATAGAGCAAGTCAAAAGATTCTGAAGGATATGGGTTGAAACTGAGGGTGCAGCATGTGGGGTGCCTTCAAGATGTCTACCCAGTGGACCAGTATACTTGCCATGGAGTGCAGTAGGCATAAGCAGAGAAATTAGACCAACAGGTACAGGTACTTACTCAGCACAGGAAGACTTCATGAAGAGTGATTACAATAAGAAGTCCCGGAAAGATGGACGAATGTGGAACCGTCCCTGGAGTTGCCCCAAGGAGCTCACCCAAGGAGCAAGACATGCTCCTTGGGCATGTGCCGCCATGGTGCAGAACACTGCAGTGCTGGTGATTAATTCCTCTTCCAAGGTACCTGAGATATCACAGCCATGTGAATGGAGCTGCGTCACTTTCTGGTGGGAGAGACTACGGAAAGTGTTACAGAGCAATCTGAAAATACAACAAAATACTGATATCAGGAAGACAAGTAAGGCAATCAAAGGACAGCATGCAGAAAAGTAGAAACATTGTTCTCCATGTACCATGTCTCTGCAAGTGCCACTACATCCAAGTCAGCCTCTTCCATTACAGCTTCTAAATCTGGCACTTTATTTTGCATACTATGGGCATTAGTATTTGCAGCTCTCCAGATGTTGCCCTTTTCTCCCTTTTCTAGACTATTTTTTAATGTTTTACTTATTTGAGGGCTTTTATTTACCTGGGGGCTTTCTTGACGCATTCCCAATGATCTTATGTCAAAACCCCTTCTCATTAGATTAGCCAGTCTGTTGCAGAAGGCATTTCCCAATTCTTCGATAGGTGGGCATCATCTTTGCTCAGCAGCCCTTGGAAAAAATGACATGGTCCAGGAAGCCAAAACACTCTTAATTAAAAACCAACAGAATACCGTAGATCCCCTCCACCATCCACTATTATTTTTGTCGGGCATAAACCACAAGAGGGAGAGAAACACTCTTTCCCTCACACATAGTACATGCCCCTTTTATTCAAAAGGTTCTTGTAATACGTAAGTTAGAAACCAACAGAAAAAGTAAGACCACACTTAGCTGATCTACCGCACGACGTGCACGTTTCGAGGCCACAGCCCCTGTATCAAGTGCTCCCGATGAAACTCAGTGTGTGCCCACATTCACATAACAGATAAAAAACACCGACATCTTGGCCGGTGAAATCAGGGATACTTGCTCAAGATAGGCTAGCACAAAACCCGCCTACTATCAAAGAACCAATCACCGGAGGGGATACCCAACCAATACGGGGTTCCCTGCAGTGAAAGGTGATGAAATGTCAAAGTCCCAACCAGTCAATGTCCCGATTTAAACCACCCGGAGAGATAGTCTGTAAGGTAAATATCCAACGTTGTTCCATTCTATGTAACTCGCGGTTCGATCCCCACCCCGGGGGTCCTCTCCGGGTGGTTTAAATCGGGACATTGACGGGTTGCGACTTTGACATTTCATCACCTTTCACTGCAGGGGGGTGGCATTCCGGCTCTGTTTTAATTTTAGATTTTGCAGCCCCTAGCCTGCCTCTGATTTCCCACATGGGAAGGCAGAGGCAGGCCAGAAACCCTGCAAGCGATCAGGCTGATTTTGTGGCAGCGGCGGCGGCACTCTGGCTGTTTTTATTTTAGATTTTGTTGCCTCTGGCCTACCTCTGCTTTCCCACTGCATTTTTTTTCTCGCTGCAAGCATTCTTGATGAAAAAAAAGTGTCAGGAAGGCATAGGTGGAAAAATCTAAAATAAAAACAACCAGAGTGCCGCTGGTGCCGCTAGAGGAGAGGTGCAGGTGGAGGGAGTGGGCACAGGAGGAGGACAAGTGAGAGACAAAGGGGAGGGACAGGGCAAATGCTGGACAAAGGGGGAGACAGGGGGACATACTGGACAAAGGGGAGAGACGGGGCAAGTACTAGAGAAAGGGGAAAGACAGGGGGACAAATGCTGGACAAAGGGAGAGACAAGGGGACAAGTGTTGAACAAAGGGGGAGATGGGGAAAAATGTTGGACAACGGGGGAGACAGGGGGACATACTGGACAAAGGGGGAGACAGGGAGATAAGTGCTAGACAAAGGGGAGAGACGGGGGCAAGTGCTTGACAAAGGGGGGAGACAGGGGGCAAGTTCTAGACAAAGGGGAGAGACAGGGGACATACTGGACAAAGGGGAGAGACAGGGGACAAATGCTGGACAAAGGGGGAGACAGGGGAACAAGTGCTAGACAACAGGGAAGCAAGGCAGGAAGACAAATGCTGGGCAATGGTGGGGGGAAGAGACAAGAGGACAAATACTAGACAACACTGGGGGGTGCAGGGGGACAAATGCTGGACAACAGGAGAAGGGGTCAGGAAGACATGCTGGAGGGGGAAGCAGGAAGACAAATTTTGGATGGGGGGAAGTAGGGAGACATGCTGGACAATGGGGGGGGGGAGACAGGAGGACAAATGCTGGACAACACAGAGGGGAAGAAGAGATGGGGAATGGAAGGACTTAGGGTGAAGGTCGAAAAGCTGTAGGTAGATGGCGTAAAAAAGAGGGAGATTGAGAACTGGATAGTAAGAAGTAGTGAAATCTGGGTGGCCAGAGAGAGAGAGAGGAATAAATTGGAGAAAGGTGGAAAGAAAAAAAATCAATATCCAAGATGGAAGGAAGTAAAGAAAACAAAAGGAAATACAAGAAATGGCAGATGGAGTTGAGACTGTAGAAAGAGAGCTAAGAGAAAACAGAATAAAGCAGAAACTTCAGATCGGGACCAGCATGATCAGAGTATAAAATGGTCAGACAACAAATGTAAAAAAAGTAATTTTATTTTCAAATGAGTGACTGGACTTTGCACTATTTTTATATTTTACACAGTACGGGGAAATGAGTCTCTTATTTCTCTGTTATTGCATTACATTTAGAGTCTGTCTTCTTGGGCTTTCAGTTTAATTTTTGTCTACATATTTTTATTTTCACTTTAGGTTATCCTCACTTATTCTGTACTTTGTTCTGAGTGTGTGACTGAGGCCAGGAGTTCTGTTAACATGAAGTTTGTATGAAGAGACTCGTACTGTAGTAATTTGACTTGTTTAGCTTTTCAATTGGTCTATGGACGTTCTAGGGCCCGCTACAGTATTTACAGTGCTGCTTTTATCTGGGTAGGCGCCTTGTTGTATGAGTTTTGGAAGTTTATGCTGGTATGATATGGTTGATTTGGCCTTGACCATCATCTGTGACTTTTGTAGGGTTTTGTATTAGTTCACAATATGCCTGGTACTGGAGAATGTTTGTTAGTGAGATGACCAGAATCAGATTTTTTTTTTAAATTAGATATTGAGTTTTGTGGGTGGATGTCCTAGTTCTGCTCTGCACCCATTGTTGAGGGGGGGGGGGAGGTTCTGTGAATGCAAAATACATGTTCAAAAAGAAAAAGCAACAACCATAACACAGTTTATAACAACAAAATAAAAATGAGTTATTTAATTTGGTGTTATAAACTGTGCAGTCGTTCTCGCTCTGTCTTTTAGTTCCATGGTGTGCGAAAATCTTTTTATTTCCTCCACATTATCTAATTAACGTTTTGATTTGGTCCCTGACTGCAGGTTTGAGAAAGCCTCCCCCCCCCCTTGGCTCGGCGGGGAGGGGGGCACCATCTCATCCCTTGCTTCAGGCAGCAGATTGCCTTGAGCCACCCCTGGGAGCAGGTTTCCATCCAACAACCTAACACAGATACACAGGTATGGTTTTTTGAAGACCCATTGGAGATGGAAGTAAACATATAACAGTCAGTAGAAAGACTCCAAGCATTGAATCCAAGAATGAAATTGAAAGTAGCTGAGGAAATAGTTCACGTGGAGTCTGATTTGCAAGGAGTAGATGAGGAGACCACTGAAGTCTGTGTGACAGTCAGGAATCCTCAAGAGCAGCAGATATGAAACACAGATACTGTTAAAATAAACAGACTGTGTCTGGCAACTGAAGAAAGAGCCAGTCTGGATAATGGTTTTTGTGGCAGGGTGGTAAAGTGGTGTCTTTACACAATGTTATTTTCTGTGAATCTTCCTGGCTGTGTAAGAAAGGAGGAGGCCTTAACCACCTAGAAAGTAGAAAATAACCTGTACACTTTAAGCTGGAAGAAGGCAGTGGTTTGCAGAAATCTGTTTGCATAAGAATGTCACATGTTGTGTGGGCTTATGCTGGTGGATGGTAGCAGATGGTTCTGTTGGTGCTACCAAGCTAAATATTAACAGAGACAACTGTTAATGTGAGAGAGAACAAATGCTAAAGAGTCTATTTGTGTCATAAAGATTTAGGGGGGTGGGGGAATATTCAAGGCATTATACCTAGTTAGCAGACTTGTTAAAAGGCTAAAACGAACTGAACCTGATATTCAGCACCACTAACTGATTAGTGCTGCAGCATAGTACTACAGAGTGCGCAAAAATGACCAATCAAAACTAGAGCAGTCTTGGGCAGATCAGGAGCGAGGCTGATTTCTATCTGATTATCAGTGACACTCAGCTACTAACTGGATAGTTGAACCGGTTAAAGTTAAAACTGGTGACTGGCTATCTGAACTTGAACCTATTATCACTATCTGGTGAATGACTGAATGTTACTGCTAACTGCAGAGTGGCATGCTGACCATTGAACCCAGATATTCAGGACAGCGCATATGTTCCAGCACTGAATATCTAATTGAAGCAGTGGCGGCTGCCCTTATAGATTATGGACTATTTATTGTGACAAAAGAAGAGAAAATGTCAGTAATTAGGGGAATAGTTAACAGATGCTAACCCAGTTAAGGAAGCTCAATCAGGGTTTGTGATTCCTACAAAGATTGCTTGTGGAAAGGACCAGAAAATGGGGGGACTCCATTGAACATTGAAAGTCACATTCATACTGACTTAATTTTAGAGAATGGATTATTTCAGTATCTGAAATGGGAAAAGGACTGTTAAAAACCCAGGCAGGAATAAACTCACCTGGAGTACACTGCACAATTCTGGAGACCATACCTACAAAAGAAGATAAACCAGTCAGTTCACAAGGCAAAAAAATAAAATGGTAAATGGTCTTCATCATAAAGCGCATTTAAGACAGATTTATAGATCTGAACAAGGGTTGAATATTTGTGAACTCGCATATGGGTCATTTGGATGCTTAAAAATGTACAGGGTCATTCCAAACCGCGAATAAGCCATTTGCACGTATGCTGGGGACGTGCAGCTTGCAGAGACATCTAGACGCGATTCTGGCAGCAAGCCACCATGCATGTATAAAAGAGATATACGTGTAGCTCTGTATGGAGGTGGGTGGGGGCAAAATGGGGGCGTGGAGGGGAGGACTGTGGGCATGATTGGTGACAAAAACGTCCAAACCGAATTCTGGTCGGGCACGTATACATCTGGATGTTTGTGCGTGGACGTTGTTAGACCTACAAAACATGGAATAACAGCGATGGAGGGTCCAAAAGAAGGGAAATAAATGTTACTGCATACAGTTGGACATATTATACTGCTCTATGCCTCATCGCATCCCAACAAGAGGTATGACAGTGACACTACCTGTGTGCCTGCCGTAGTAGGATGCACAGGATGCATTATGCACAAAGGAGGGACATGTACAAGGTACATGAGAAAGAACAGGCAGCACCAGGGAAACAGGGGCAAAAGATACATATTCCCACAGTGACTGAGGCAGAGGGAAACACAGAGTTCAGCAGGTGCATGAAATAACATTTATTGTGTTCAAGAAAAACAATGCACAGTGTCCAAGCAAACCCACCACACACACCCAGGTACCCCCCAAAAGCAAGACAAATACTGCCCTACCTCCTACTCCCCAGCCCACCCCACCCCACCATCCCAACCCCCACCCCTAACCCTGGCCCCCACCATCCCAGCCCTCACCCCCAACCCCCTACCCCCAACCCCCCACCCCAATGACAGCCAACTGTACCCAGGCCTACCACCACCCCCACATACCCTGACCCACCTCCAACCCCTCCCCTGCTCAGAGGTACTACCACTGGGCCTCGGTAGTTGTCCATTGGGTGGCATGGCCGATGGCACACCCCCAGAGACCAGGCTGCTGCTCTCCCCACTAGTCTTCCCACGTGCCTCATGAAAGGGTGGGAAGACCAGTGAGGACTCCACACCCCGTGGCACAGGACCTAAGATGCAAGCCTTCCCCAAGCTGCTGGACCCCAACACAGCTGTGACCTGCGCAGTGGCCCGTATGGACACACCGCTGGTGGATCGAGGGGCAGAGGGGTGAGGCATACCAGCTGTGGTAGGAGCCACAATAGCAGCAACCGGTGTCAGAGGTATGCCCTGAGGCCCAGCCAACTGGGCAGCCAGTATGTCAATGCGCGCACCTAGGTGTGTCACAGAGGCATTGAAGTGGTTGGTAGCCACCAGCTGTGTCTCTGGGCCACCAGTAACCGCTCCTGGAGGGCCAGCTGCTATTCCTGGAGCTGCACAGTACACTAGAAAAGCCAGAGTTTCACCCGTGCCCATTCCTCCTGGTTCCCCTGCTGGTCAAGCAGGCACTGGACATACCCAACCAGCTGGGCATAGGTGTATCAGGGGTGCCGCCCATAGTGACTGCTGCCACCAGGCTGGGGTTGGGGCTCAGGTGATAGCAATGGGGCCAGCTGGTCCTCTGTGTCTGCAGAGCTGGTGCCCCCTGCTCTGCAGTGGTGGCCAGCTCTGTACCCCCATCCATAGGATCTGCTGGCTGTGCTGCAGCCCCCTCTGGTGTCACTGTACCCATGTACAGTGATGATGGCAGTGGTGGAATTTCTAGTGGTGAGGCTTGGGATGGCCCAGACTGGGTCTGGCACCTGTGGCAGCACCTGCTGAGAGAGGCAAGGGTAAGTTGCCTAATGTGGGCCCCTGCAGGCAGCAACCCACCTCCACCTCCTCAGGGCCCACACCAGTGCACTACAGCCATGGGGACACCATGGGGCAGTTGGGAGAGTGCAAGGCAGACCAGGGAGTCCCGCCACCACAGAGTCACCCGGTGAGCCAGCAGTGGGGGATGTGACAGTGCAACAAGGGAAACCCCAAACCAGAGGGGACATCTGTGAGAGGAGCAGTGGGTGTTTTCAATGGGTCCCCACACCATGGGTGCAGGCCCAGGGTAGGGGACATGCAGCATGTGAATGTTAGCACAGAAGCATACCTTGGCTGAGAGGTGTCCACATGCACACTGTCCTCCAGTGTGGCAACATCCACCATGGCAAGGACATGCTGCGCGAGCTCAGTGAGGTGTATCCCCTGATCACCCAGGCCCACAGTTCATGCCACCCCTGCAAGCCTCACACTGCACCTGCCACCACTTTCATTTCACATTCTCAATGTCATGGTTATTATGATATATGGCATTCAGCTTTCAGAAGATGGCAAGCCACCTGCGCTGCCTCTCGTAGGCCTCCCCATAGGCCTCCTCAGTGCCCATGAGGACCCCATAGCTGGTAAGCACCTCCTCATTGAGGAGGGTCTGCTCCCCATCACTGAAGTTCTCCTTGCGTGACAACACCTTAGGAGCCATTAGTAATGATAGAGGTTATTCTTAATGTCTCAGTAGCACTCTCTATGGCATTTCCCAGAGGCGTATCCACGTTTTATAGCAGATAGATGTAGAACATCGTCTATGTCCATAATGATGTAATACCGTCCTCATCTGTGCGTCTAGATGCATGCGTACGTCCATCTTCGGCATCCCATGTAGAAATACTGATGTGGCTCCACACGTGTTTCTTTTCCCATGTGCAACACATCTTGGACATTGTGGAAGTTGATTTATTGCAACATATCCACCTCTACAGCAACACTGCCACTGGCACGTTTAGGTAGAAAGGGTCAATGATGTGACTGCAATGGTATGTGTGCTGAGACCTGTGCTCCTGATGCATGTTTGTGGTGCCTGTGGCCCTGTGGGAGACAGTGGTATGCATGGACTTGGGTGTAGAGGCCAGGTGCACTATGCAGGCACCCACAACAGGGCAGGCAGGTGTGGGTCTGTTACTGTCTGGGGCTGGGAGTGATTGTCTTGCATTTAGGCATGTCAAGTCCTGCCCCAACCCCACATCCCCAGCCCCATGGCCATACTGTGATCACTGTACAGCGGGTGAGCATGTTTTTGTCCCACAGGTGAATGCCTGAAGGTGTGTTGTTGCCAGTGCCTGAACACCTTGCTGCACATGTGGAGTGAAAGACACCCTAGCAGTGCACACATGGGGGTGTACCCGCTCCTAATGGGCATTTCCACAGGTAGATATACAGTCATGCAGCAGTGTTTGGTGGACAGGCCATCCACTGGGTGCCCTGGTAGCATGTGTGCAGTGGGAAAGTGCAAGACCAGTGGTATGGCACATCACCTGTCCCTCTGCCACACACAGGGGACATGGAGGGACAGTTGGTGGCACTCCCCCGGGTCCTAGACTAACTCTTGACCTGTTGCATCCCCCCATAGGTCCGGCATCAAGTCAGGTGTCTGAGGATGCTACAGGAAAGGACCAGAGCCGTGATTGTCACCACCCTTCTGGTGTTCACTTACCATGAGCACTGGTGCACCACACGCCACCACCCATATGCCAGGGTCTCCAGGCCCCGCGCCCATTACCTGGACCTCAGTGATGAGCTGTGCTGAACCTGGTACAGGTTTGACTGTGAAGCAATACATGACCTGTGACAGGAGCTGGGACCACCGCTTGATGCACAGGCACACAGACGGGACACAGTGCCTGTCCATGTGAAGGTGCTAATGTAGTCCAAAAATGAGTCATCAGTGAGAAATAATGCTGTCAAGCTAACTCTTTCTTTTTTTGTTGGGTCCAAGCAGACCGGAGCTAGAAGGAGAAAAACTCTCTGCTCTTTGTCCGGAGAACCCTTTTTTTTAGAGAATTAAATGGTGTGATGTCTAAACATCTAACTGCTGCTCAAAAACAAGATAGTGTAAACAAACACTTACCTTAATCCACGGCGAAAACTGCACGTCATCATAATTTCGGGTAAGATGCTGCACACACGATATGCATGTTTCGGGACCCCGATGGGACCCTGCCTCAAGTGTATTTCCGCTGTTTTCAGAAGTAACCACAAAATAAGAACGCTAAGCTGCAATGGTTCACAATTGTAGCCAAAGCCAGTCTGTGATTGGCTGTAGTGATGATGTCAGTCTTAAAGGGGAGTGTCCATACCATCGAGGAAAAACCCAGGCCACCAGAATCAGACTAAATGAACGGAAGATGTCACTGAAAAACTCAGAGGAGACTCCACCACTCTTGTACGTGCGTTTTTTGCATCGGATAATTCGGGTGGATCGACATCTCCTCAGGGCCATTGGACATGTCAGCATTGTAAATATTGCATCCACACTATGGAGGGTATTCAGTAGAGTGATCCAACAACTACCCAGATGTTTAATTTCATGGGGTATAGTACTTGTCAAACAAGTTATATAGTTTATATTCTCTTATGCCCTTGCAAACTACTATAAATAGGGCAGACCATACGCCCGGTGAGAATCAGTTTGAGCAAGCATGCCTCCAGGATTAGATCCTCCAGTCTTTCTGCTCCAATAGTGGAGCATTGCATAGCTGAAGACCACAATTTTGAAGATTTAAGGTGGATGGTCATTGATTGGGTCCCTCCTGATCCTCGTGGGGGAGATCGTGAGTACAGGCTACAATGGCGTGAGCAGAAATTGATTTTTTGCCTTAACACAGTGTTTCCTAGGGGACTTAATTTGGAACAAGAGTGGTGGAGTCTCCTCTGAGTTTTTCAGCGACATCTTCTGTTTGTTTAGTCTGATTCTGGTGGCCCAGGTTTTTCCCTGATGGTATGGGCACTCCCCTTTAAGACTGACGTCATCACTACATCCAATCACAAACTGACTTCGGCTACAATTGTGAACCGTTGCAGCTTAGCGTTCTTCTTTGGCAATTACTTCTGAAAACAGCGGGAATGCACTTGATGCAGGGTCCCATCGGGGTCCCGAAACATGCATGTTGTGTGTGCAGCGTCTTACCCGACATTATGATGAAGTGCGGTTTTCGCTGTGGATTAAGATAAGTGTTTGTTTACACTATCTTGTTTTCGGTTAGATGTTTAGACATCACACCATTTAATTCTCTAAAAAAAAAGGGTTCTCCAGACACAGAGCAGAGAGTTTTTCTCCCTCTAGCTCCGGTCTGCTTGGACCTGACAAAAAAAGACAAAGGTAGCTTGACAGCATTATTTCTCACTAATGACTTTTTTTTGGACTACATTAGCTTGATTGGTGTCATTAGTTACACGGGGGTATTTTTGGATATACATATGAAGGTGCTGGCAACTCTGGCATTACTGAGGACCGGCACGTTCTAGTTTGTTGTGGGAACAGCATCGGGGCTGAGCCAGGCACCAGTGTTGTGCAGCATCACTCATTTCCTGGATGCCTTCATGGGACATGCTGCCCATTACATCTCCTTCCCATACACCCCACAGCAGAAGCAGCAGCAGACCATGCTCACATTCAGTGATGTTGCAGGGTTCCCGTCTGTCCTCGGGGCCATCAACTGTTCCCATGTGGCCCTCCGCCTCCTGTGCCTGCATGAGGCAGCCTTCAGGAACAGGAAGGCATATCACTCGATGAACATGCAGGTCATCTGCAAAGCCCAGATGGAGATCCTGGATGTTGTGGCATGCTTCCCTGGCTTGTGCCACGATTCCTACATTCTAGGACAGCCAGGGATACATGCAAACTTCAAGGATGGCACCATCATCAGTGGCTGGCTGCTTGGTGTGTAGACACAGGTCAGTGTCACACGCACATGCATGTATAAACCCAGAGGCACAGGGACAAGGTCAGCCATGTGTCTGCAGGCAGGTCATGCCCACAGGGGGGCCACACTATGGCTGTGGATTGTCCACATGTGGCAGGGGGGCCACCATTGCATGGTAGGGGGCCAGCTACAATCACAGCATGGAATTGATGGGGGCTGGGGATGCGCCACTGCTGGGGATGCACAGGGGTCAGAGCTGGCTGGCCCCAGATATGAGTGGTGGGGCACCACATGGCATGAGTGAGGCGCACATGCATGATGGGTCTGGTGGGGTGGCCAGCTATGCCGGTGTCATCATATCCATACACCCATCCCAACAGGGTGTCCCATCCCTGTTTTTCGTGGCATGGACTGGGCCTACATGGGTACACATCTCGGTCCACCATGCAATGAGCTGTCCTGGCCACTGCAGGCAGTCACCACCCACCCACCCACCTACCCCTCTCCCTCCCCCCACACATCTGCCATTTCATGCCCTCCTGTCCCAGGTTACCTGGCACAACATACGTATCAGCCCTTTATGTCCAGGCCCACTGACTACCCACTTCCCCCCTTTCTCCACCCCACCCTGCCCCTTTCCCACCCCTGGCTATCTTCCCAGTATGGCCCCATGTACATACCGAGAGGTTCGTCAGGGTTGCAGAGGTAGCCGGTTGGCAGGGATGGATGTCCACACGGGATCCCCATCCTTGCTATTTAAGCTTCATAATGACCCCCTATGCAGATATACACACAGACACAGTGTTCCAAAGTTACAGGTTTTATATGCAACATATAAAACATTGTAACCTGCCTCAGTGTTATGAGGGCAACGTATCACAAATAAACATTAACATGTGAACATATAAACATGGCCGGAAACATTGTCCATACAGCAGTGGCCATTGTGGCCCTGTGCCATCCTGGTCCACCCCACTGATGGGTACCTGGTTCAGGGGGGCCTCACTCTGATGGCTTAGGTGGAGACAGGAATGCTTCCATCAGCCACTGCACAGCCTGTGTGAGGGTCCAGAGGTCACCCCTGATGTCCCGTATGTTCTGCTATCCGTTCCAAGGGCCCCTCTGCTTCAGGTGCCTGCTCCGCTGCCCCATACTACCCCGTCTCCTCCTTCCACCCCCTGCCCCCTCCCATCCCCTCCCTCCATCCCCTGCCTCCTCAATTGTTTTAACCTCATTCTGACAATTGTCAATCAATAGGGCGTACAAGTCTAGGAAAAGACAAAAAAGCATACAAGCAAAGAAACAACAGAAAAACATAGGCAGCAGAACAAAAACAGTCGTTCCTTCCACCATCCACTCTCTCACAGAAGACCCTCAAACAAGGCTGTTTTTAGGATTTTCTGGAAGTTCCTGCACCTCTAAGTGAAGGGCATTCCACCCGAAAAACCAAGGCCCTACCCCAGCAGGCCCTGAAAATATACTTGTCGCCCCTCATGAAGGATATGGAAAGCGATAACGAGAGTTTTGAAAATGCATTGCTCTCAGATGGGTAACCAGTGTAGCTGATGAAGTAAGGCACCCATACTATCCCTGCTTGGGGCCCCTAAGAGCATGAGGGCAGCCACATTCTGAACTATCTGTAACCTATGAACCAGTCTATTTGGCAGCCCAACAAAGAGAGCATTGCAATAGTCCAGAATACCATGGACCAGCGCCTGCATCACTATGCACAGGGTGGAATGGTCCAAGAAAAGACGGACCCGATGGACCAGCTTCAACTTTAACCAGCTATCCGTATCATCTGGGTGACATGTTTCTCACCCACCCCTTTACATTCCAGAATTACCCCCAGAGTGTGCAATTCTTCCCTCCAAGGCAGCACAAAGTTACCAATTTGTGGCAGCCATCAAGCTTGGGTGTTGTTTAAAAATACTATCCTGGAAGCCCATACCAGCTGTATTCCACGTATTAAGAAAAGTGGAAGAAAGTCTAAAAAACTGCCAGTATGGTTTAAAGGTGAGGTCAGAGAGGCTGTTGCTGCCAAAAAAGCATCTTTCAGGAAATGGAAAAAAAGAGCCAAACGACGAAAACTGGAAACAGCACAAGCACTGGCAAGTTAAATGCAAAGCATTGATAAGGCAGGCAAAGCGAGAATTTGAGAAGGAACTTGCTATGGAATCAAAAACATGAAATAAAGACTTTTTCAAGTACATTGTAGCAAAAGGCCTGTGAGAGAGTCAATTGGACCATTAGATGATAGAGGGATAAAAGGGGCAGTAAGAGGAGACAAGGCTATAGCGGAGAGACTGAATGAATTCTTTGCTTCGGTCTTTACTGAGGAAAATGTAGGGATGTTACCCAAGGCTGAAGTGGTATTTAAAGGTGATACTGCAGAGGAATTGAGAGAAATATCGCTACACCAGGAAGATGTATTACAACTATTTGATAAACTGAATAGTAGCAAATCACCTGGACCAGATGGTATACATCCAAGAGTGTTGAAAGAACTGAAATATGAGATTGCAGACCTGCTATTAGTAATCTGTGAACTTTCATTAAAATCATCTGTAATACCTGAAGAGTGGAGGATCGCCAATGTAATGCCAATTTTTAAAAAGGGTTCCAGGGGTGATCCGGGAAATTACAGACCGGTGATCCTGACGTCAGTACTGGGGAAAATGGTAGAAACCATCATAAAGAACAAAATTACAGAGCATGTAGATAGTCATGACCTAATGGGAGACAGCCAACATGGCTTTAGACAAGGAAGGTCTTGTTTTACTAATCTGATATGTTTTTTTGAAGGTGTGAATAAACAGGTAGACAAAGGTGAGTCAGTTGATATAGTGTATCTGGACTTTCAGAAAGCCTTTGACAAGGTCCCTCATCAGAGACTTTTGGCAAAACTAAAAAGTCATGGGATAGGAGGTAGTGTACTATTGTGGATCGGGAACTGGTTAAAAGATAGAAAGCAGAGGGTAGGGCTAAATGGCCAATTTTCCCAATGGAAAAAGGTGAATAGTGTCCGCTACTTTTTGACATATTCATAAATGACCTGGAAAAGGGAATAACGAATGAGGTTATCAAATTTGCAGACGACACAAAACTGTTTAAAGTTGTTAAAACTCAAGAGGACTGTGGAAAACTGCAAGAGGATCTGGATAAATTGGAAGACTGGGCATCCAAATAGCAGATGAAATTTAATGTGGACAAGTGCAAAGTTATGCACCTAGGAAAGAACAACCCACACTATGGTTACACAATGCAAGGTTCCACATTGGGCACCACGACCCAGGAAAAAGATTTAGGAGTCATCGTGGATAACATGTTAAAACCCTCCGCCCAGTGTGCAGCGGTGGCCAAGAAAGCAAATAGAATGCTAGGTATCATAAGGAAAGGAATGGAAAATAAACCAAAGGATATTATAATGCCTTTCTATCGTTCCATGGT
Source organism: Ichthyophis bannanicus (assembly GCA_033557465.1). Classification (NCBI taxonomy): domain Eukaryota; kingdom Metazoa; phylum Chordata; class Amphibia; order Gymnophiona; family Ichthyophiidae; genus Ichthyophis; species Ichthyophis bannanicus. The sequence continues at coordinate 1,337,946,291 of CM066031.1, forward strand.
ACGACCGCACCTTGAATATTGTGTGCAATTCTGGTCGCCATATCTTAAAAAGGATATAGCGTTATTAGAAAAGGTACAGAGAAGAGCCACCAAAATGGTAAAGGGGATGGAAGGCTACTCCTATGAAGAAAGGCTACAAAAGTTAGGGCTCTTCAACTTGGAAAAGAGAAGGCTGAGGGGAGATATGATAGAGGTCTATAAATTAATGAATGGAGTGGAAGGGGTAAACGTAGATTGATTGTTTATGCTATCAGAATATAGAAAGACTAGGGGACATGTAATGAAGCTACAGGGTAAACTATTTAAGACAAATAAGAGAAAATATTTTTTCACTCAATGTATAATCAAACTCTGGAATTTGTTACCAGAGGATGTAGTAAAGGCTGTTAGTGTAGCTGGGTTTAAAAAAAGGTTTGGACAAGTTCCTGGAGGAAAGGTCCATAAACCATTATTAAGAAGGAACCCAGGATATCAATGCTTGACCCAATACAAGCATTGTGGAACCTGTGTCTTTTGTGGAAACTGCTAGGTACGTATTACCTAGATTGGCCACTGTTGGAAACAGGATACTGGGCTTGATGGACCTTGGTCTGAACCAGTATGGCATATCTTATGTTCTTATGTTCAGCCTGTTTGAGGCCAGCCACTCCGACACCTGCGCTAGACAGCACCCTAGAGAGCACCTCACCATACTTTTTTGCTTATGTTTTCTTCTAGATGTCATATTATCTTTAAAGGAATTAACTATTTGTTTTTTGAGCCATGGCAGCAACTGGAATTCTTTGTCACTAGGGAAAAAGTAATTGTGGTAGTAGATTCCCATAAGACTGATATGTAAGTCTCCAATCTGCTTTATTTAAATATTTTCTGTTGTGAGGGAGATTTTCTTCTCCCTATACTTCAGTGTATTTCTTGATTCCCCTTGGGTGTTTCCTTCTTTGGTGGACTAATTGAATGGTCTTTTTTTATCTTCTTTGTTTTAATTTCTTGATATGGGTTATAGCGTACCATGTTTATTCTGTCATTCATGTTTGTGTCTGAATGCTTTTGTATAAATGTAATAAATATTAAAAAAACAAAAGCCACGACAAGAGAGGGGAGCCCTGCAGGACCCCCAAGTCTAAGACATGAAGGCTAGAGACCCCATCCTCTCCCCTACTTCGGAAATAATGTGAGTATATGCAATAGATATCTATAGTGTTGGACTGGCAATGATCCTAAAAACCACTATGGTGCACATGCACAAACCGATTCAAAATCTATTTAACTTCCCATAAAGGGTTTCTAAATCATACATGAGAGGCTACAGTGTCATGGTTTGTTAAATTATTTCCCCCTCTTCTCTTCCACATGTGCATCATAGTGGTTTTTAGGATCATTGTCAGTCCAGTACTGTATAAATATCTATTGCATGTATTGCTCGCTCTCCTGTATCTCCCTACAAGGATGGTGTCTTTAACAAACATATATATGATGGCATTTTTATTTCAACAGTTTTGCATACCACCTTATCCTTCAATCAAAGTGGTCACAACACAATTGGGGGATACATTTAACATGAGACACATACACTAATACTGTCAGGGAACATGGGCAATGGAGGGTTAAGTGGCTTGCCCAAGACCACAAGGAGCACCTGTGGGACTAGAAACCCCAGTCCTTCCCACCCAAAGTTGCTGTCCTCTAGTGGGATTTGAACTTGCAGCCTTCTAGCCTGAGGTAACTTGCCCCAACCACTAGGCCATTATTATTGCTGCCTTTCATCAATGTTATTTCTTTACTTATTATTGCTTATTGGTTTTAGAATGTAGTAACTTTTTTATGTTTGAAATGGTATTATTTATTTATATTTCTCTTATCACAATTTTATTGTTTCACCTTTATATTTCCGTTGACAATTGATTATATAATTTTAATGACCTGTTCTTTGTATTTTATATTGTTTTAAATGGATTCTTTTAAAGTTTTTGTATTATTCTTTGTTTGTAGTGCCAAAGCACCCCTAAAGATGGCAGTACCAAAACAACACCATGGTGAGTGTGGCTCTTTTTACCTTAGGAATTGGGTGTTATTTTCACCCCAATAAAGCCATTATTTATTGCACCGTGGTTGCAACTTGCTTCCTGCACTGCAAGTGTTGCTCTTGCTTTGCTGTTGGACTTCCAAGAAATACCCCGCCATAATCTCAGGATCCACTCCAGGCTGACTTCCTGCTGGCTGGGAGCTGCCAACTGAACCAGACACCACCTGAAAGACCATTTGTGGCTGATTGCCTGCTTGACCTATTTGCAATGAAAATAATCTATTTTTTGCCTCTGCTATCATACATCGGTAACAATTTGCGGCCCGGTGTCACAAGAGCCTGTCCCCAAGACAGCCATTAAAGGCATAAATGAGGAGCTGGCGTCATCCTTAATAACAGTAGCAGTTACAAACTTATCATCATGAAGTATCCTAGCAGTTAAGCAGATAATACAATATCATTAAAGCCTAATGACTCTTATCTAGTACCATGCAATCCCTTTGTACCAAATGGACCTACTGTATATTCATATCCTCTCAAAAGCATGTGGAACCTGCCCACACACCAAGGCCTGCAACCAGTTAATGAGCAGTCAACAAGAGCAGCTAGCACTGTCCATATGTCCACAACTGTTCCCAACCAGAAAAGCAAAGCAGGTCTCACTGATAGTGAACAGTCAAGAAACAGAGACAGATGGGAAATGCATAGGCAGATGGGAGATGCAGTCCAGCTCACCGCAGGAGAGCAGGTATCTGGCACTCAACTCAAGTGCAATATTGGTAATATTGGCAGTAGTATGCACTATTCTGTAATAACGCACATTAATGTTCAGAGAGCACACACTGTGGCTCAATAGTAGGCACTATTGAACACAGGATGCAAATAGAGTGCACTACTGAGCCACAGTGTGCACTATTGAACATAGAGTGCCTATTGAACCCTTGTGTGCTATTATTTAAAATAATACATGATCTGTCACCAGCGATCCTTCAAACTTTGATTACAATGGGACCTAATAATAGACAAAGAAGATCTATAAGCAGAGATTTATTGTATCCTTGTATGCTTCATCACTTTGGAACTCTATGCCAGAGAATGTAAGATCTACCGCAGATATCAAGGATTTTAGAGGAGCTCTGAAAATACATCTTTTCAAGGAACACTTTGGATCAGACACTTCAACCTAACCTCCCTTTGCACCTATATTTTACTACTTTATACCCTATGTAATTGTCCAAGTTAAGATTTCGCTGTTCAATGTATATTTCCTGTTTGTGTTTATGGAAACCGCATTGAATCTAAGATAATGTGGTATAGAAAACCTGTTAAATAAATAAATAAGTAAGTAATAGTGTGCATTGAGCAATAGTGCACTCTAGTTAACAATATTGCCAACTTGGGAAAAAAAACAGTTTGAGTTTTCTTATCTTTGAAGTTAAAAATGACATGGGAAATATTGTTGACGTTTCGCCTGTTGTTTCAAATGAATGGACATCCCTAATTGAGATACCTCCAAGGGATAAATGCACTTGACGTGGAAAGGAAGCACTAGAACAAGAGGTTATTTGGATGCGGGTAAAAGGGAGTATAGTCGGACTAATCTAAGGAAATATTGTCATACAGGAAAAGCGGTGGATGCATGGAACAGTCTTCCAGTGGAAGTGGGGAAGACAAGGACAGCATCTGAATTTGTGGGATAAGCATAGAAGATCTCCAAGGGAGAGGAAGTGATGGTAGAACTGAGTAGTTCATGCAGATAGGGTGGATGGGTGAAATGATGTGTTTTTGCTTTTATGTTCTGTTTCTAATGTTCAGCTATCAAAGTAACAAGCCAGCATATATCACAGTAATGGCAGTAATTAGGCATGATATTAACACACTGCTGTTATTTGTTTTTATTTTGTTGTGAAACTCACAAGCAAGGCTTTTGCCTGGGAAAATTCTATTTACTTTCATTCCTTTTTGGGGTCTTTCTGTGTCTATAAAAATACTAATTTGTCTTGCTGATAAGGATGGTTTATCATTTATTATTAGACATGAGCAGACAGTTCATGGGTGAGTTATAGATCAGAGCATTAAAGACAATGATCCTTTTAAAGTCCACTAGACAAGCAGCCTTTCCCATTGCTATTTGATACTTTAACAAGTAATTAGGGTTAGGAACGGCAACCCTTTTTGGTGCAGATGAATAAAATTAGAAAACAAACTCTGTAGTAGGAGTACAGAACCCCCCCCCCCACACACTATATACCCATCACAAAGACTCAATTGTTGCTAATTATGAGTGAGAACATTAAAGGGTTTTAAGGAGCATTGGCCTTTGGAAAAAACCATGAATAAAACATTGCATTTGAAATCCATTTTTGCGCTACAACACAAACAAAAGTTTTATCATAAAACTTCAGCAATCACATCCTAGGAGATGGAGCCGGCAAAGTGTTAAGTACAAAAACGGATGGGAGACGATTGCTAAAGGGAAGTTTGCTTTCTGTATTTGAAGGTTATTAGAATGTTCTTTGTTGAAAGATGAGCATTTCAATTAATGATTATGTAGATTTAGATCAGTGACTCTTTTAGTAATTATATTCTGTGTAAAGAAGAAATTATATGCCTTGTAAGCTTGTTCAGTTCTATCAAAGTAGATTTGCGCAAGCAATGAATTAAAAAGGTACTTTATCGGTACGAGTTCATATAATAGATATGTCAGTCAATTTGTCCCTGGAGTCAATGGCAGGATAGAGACTTCATTTTCTCTTAATTGCTATCATAATGTGCCATAGACATATTTTTACTCCAGTGTCACAATATATTCCCATTATTTATCATCCTTTTTCTTGTAAACTGTAATTTGTTGCTAAATATGTAAATCTACTTATAAGATGACAGTACTGCATACTCATGAGCCAGATTTCCTTATATAATATTAGAATGTTGCAGGAATGTGTAAAGAATTTGTATCATATTTGTATACACTTAAATTTCATTGGATAGATAAGATGACCCCACTTTGATTTCTACTTCATAGAGATAACGTTTAAGCATTTAGTGCAAAAAGTATAGAAGATGATAGTCAAAAAAACTCATTGTTAGCATTGGATAAATGTTCTGCTTCTAACATTTGCCATGAGCAAATGGATACATTTTGTCTCTATAAGTTGAGATACTGGCAAAACGGATATGTACAAATTAAGGATGGTCATCCAATAAGCCTCACTTTACACTATTTTTATGCATATATTATCATTGCATTATTATTTTTTCCCAAATTTATTTAAAGATTTTTAATAAATAAATACAGCCTTTCATAATAAAAAGTACAAACTATCACTCCCCCCAATAAAAAAACAGAGGTTGCACAATACTAACCACAGTAATCATATTCAAGACATTGGCAGACAAATATCAAGAGACCTCCAGATCTGTTCAAATTTTCCTATACAATTTTGTGAAATTGAAGCAGCACCTTCAAATTTACGAATCTGACAAACTGAGTGCCACCAAAGGTGACATTGAGGTCTGATGTGTCTTTCCAGCATTGCAAAATATGCTGAACAACAATAGAGACGAAATGTCTAACAATGATCTATTGTATTTTGAGCATAGTAATTTCAAGCATAAGGATCTAAAGAAAACTATATGAATTGATAGAAGGTTATCAGTTTGAAGTATATTGTGTATATATTCCCAAACACCTGCCCAGAAATGTTTAATAGACTTACATTCAAAAATCATATGATTAAGCATCATACTTTCAGAACATCACCAACAAATGTTGGACTGGGAAAGTCACGCTCTGTGCAAGCATAGTGCTGTCCACACTGCACGATGTGCCAAGAAAAACAAGCCTTTGGCGAGACTACTAGACATTGTTGGTCTAATTGTCCGACCCCAAAAAGAATTCCAATTAATAAGATCTGGAGCTAATTCTAAATCAGTCTCCCAGACCCGACACTTTCCCAAAAGAGATGAACCTCCACTATCCTTTAGCAGTAACCGAGGTAGATCGGACCCGATGCTGCGGGCCCCTCTCACCATTCACCCGTTTTTTCCCCCTTCCCACGCACCTTAAGTTCCCCCCTCCCCCTTCCTTTCCCACAAATTCACACATACCACCGTCTTGGGAAACAACCGGTCGCAGCTTTATTAAGTTTATAACATACCGGACATTACAGTCCAAGAATAATCATCATAACAATCCCAACAGCGGAACAAGGCCCCACCAGCCATGCTAATAGCAAGGTGAGCCCGCCTCCGCTTCTGCCGCGGTCTTGCCAACGGCAATCATCCTAATCCCCTTTCCCTGACCTCGCCATGTAACTAGCAAAAGTCAGCCAGGGGTTATCCGGGTCGGGGGCACCCCGCCCCCGTCCCAAGTTTAGCCTAAGGCTCCGGACCCCGGAAACCTCCGGGATCCCGCCACCGGCACAGAGGACATTAATGTAGGGCCGAGGGCACCCCGCCCCCGACCCAGGACCGGCCCATGCTCCGGACCCCGGGCCCTCCGGGGTCCTCCAGCCGGTACTGGCGACATTAATGTCCCGAAGCCGCCCCCCCCCCCCACCATAAAGCTGCGACCAGTGCGCCCACAAGGGAGCCATACATTCCAAGGCCTCCTGCCCTTTGATACTGAGCAATTTTCCCCCCTTTGTGGTAAGTGCCCCCACCCCCTATAACGCTGCCCCTCTCTCTCAGACATGATTGCATGATTGTATAACCGCCGCGTGCGCGGACCCCCCCGCCACAGAGCCGCCGTCAGGCTTGGTTACCGTTTGTTTTTGTTTTTGTTTTTTTTTTTGTTTTTTTTGTGACTAGTTAGCCAAGAATTAGTGCCAACCCCAACCCCTCTCCCGGTAACCGACCGAAGCACAGCAACAGCTGAAAACCGCAAGGCAGGACGCTGCCCTCTCACCCTTGGCAGCCTATTTATCGTACAATAGTTATCCCGTTATCCTACCCCGCCTTATCCTTCCAGCAAAACAGTCAGCACCCCCCCCCCCCCGGAGCGCCCAGCAACACCGGAACTTCCAGCCCTCCGGCCCACCATGGTCCGATCACGAGGACGTTCCGCCCCAGAATCATGCCAGCACGCCCCCTTTGACCCGCCCTGTAGGCCAAACAAAGGCAGGAACCCCGGCGCCTACCGCCCTCACCGAGACCGACAACCAAGGCCGATGCCGAAACCGGACCCCCGCGAGCCCCACAGCCCCCCACCGCCACCGCTAAGCAGCCCCACAAGGGCGGAAGGACTCCGCAACCACCGCCCCTAGGGCGCTGCCCCTCGTTGGCCGGTCCACCTGACCCGTCCACTCAAGTGTATGACACTCACACTCTCCCACCGACCTATCCCGCAGCTCGGTGCACGCCCCGCCCCTCAGCTCCCTTAGCCCCTATTGCCCACCCTGCTTGCTGCCCCAGCGCCGAAGAGTGAGCTGCGAACTGACGCGTGCTGCGCACCCCTGGCTGCCGTCCCCGACAAGAGCCCCCGCCGCCTCCCGTGGGAAGGCCCCCCCCGTGCTGGGCATAACCGCACCTGACCGGCAAAGTACCCTCCAGGCATGACTCGAGCCCAGCAAGCTTCTGCACTCCCACCCCCATCCCTTACCGTGCCGGCACGTTGTCGAGGGGGATAGGCAAACCTGTGACGGCCCCCCCCCTCTGCCTCCGACCCCAGACCGGCAGGGGTTCACTACGAACCCCCCCACCAGAAACGCGCCGCCACCTACCACCTAAAAGGGATGCACCCCCCTCCGCTATGCCCCCCCACGAGCCTGGCTGTCCCGCGCCCCCAAATCGCCCAAGCCTCCCCGGAACCATGGTACGGTCGCCCCCAACCCCCCCCCCTTTTTTTCTATACGTTGTTGCTATTTGGGACGTCCGCATCTCGCCCCCCGCAATGCCCTCCATCCCTTTTTTTTTTTTTTTTTTTTTTTTTGAGCCACGACTCAGTCCCTGTCCCCTTCTGCAGCCACTTCTGCTCCCGTTCGCTAGGTGGAATGTGACCGAGCCACTGCAATCCTGATAGTCCCCCCTGGGATAGGCCTTGCCATATCCTCCGCCCGCACATGCCAGCGTGCCAGGGCAACCTCCCCCCTATAAGGCTGCACCCGCCTACCACGTGGCGACTACTCCCCGCCAACACTGACCGCGGCTGCCCGAGTGCCCCCCCCTACCAACCATCCGGGACACCCGCCGCCACCCCCCCTCTCAAGCCCCTACATGGAGCACCAATCCCGGACAACTAACCGCCAGCAGGGCTGTAGCCCCCAGCCAAGCCCACCCCCAGTCTCCTCTGCACCGGCTCCCCAAACATAGTGCCCGACCTATAGATGGGCAGATTCTGCCCACCCCATCACCAAGTCACGTCCGCTTCTTCCTACCAACCCCACCTGATCCATAATTTCATCCCCAACGGCTACCCTGCGCTAATGCGGCGGACATTGCAAGTACCCAAGTCGATGCCGCTGCCAGCCGAAGAGCATTCATAACCCTCTAAGTTACGCACGACTAAGCTGCCCCCCACAAACCCGCGCCATCTCGCCCGGTATAGCGAGAGATACGGCTCCCCACCCCTGCCATCGCCTCCTCCGCACCAAAGTCGCGCCTATCCCCGGGCCTCCCGTCCCAGTGTGGCATACCGCACCCCCCGTTCTTGCTCCGCATACAGGACTCCTAGAGCGCTCCGTACCAGGGCAAAGCATCCACTCCTGAACCCCAATCCCCCGTCAACCTCCCGCCGCCGCGCTACCAGCCGGAAAGTAGGACGGATTGGACCGTATGAACCAGAACTGCACGGCCAGCAGGCAGGCCGATCCCCAAGAACTGCCGGCAGCTCAGCCTGCGCAACCGCCCAGGCGTCGCCTTTCCAGACCCGCCCCACGACCCCAGCGTCATACCGCTTCACCGCTCGCACGACAAGAGTATCGTACCAAAACCCGGCCCCTGGCCAACCCCCCGTTGAACTCCCCCCCCAGCACAACCGCCCCACCCGAGCCGCTACGACCCCGCCACACAAATGCCAAGCCTTGGCCACCAAAAGCTCCCCGCGTACCCTCCGAACCAACCCTGGAACCCCCGGTAACCCACCAATCTCCCCGCTTCGACCCTGCCGCAGCCCCAGACCTCCGGCCTCCCACCGCCTGAGCGTACAGGACAGGCCCCCCGTTACCACGGAGTGTGGTCCGGCAGCGAAGCCCAAAGAGCCCGTCGACCCACATGTCGCTGCTGCGTGCACCCCTACCGACAAAGAACTCAGGTCGAGCTTTTCGGCAGCCTATGGACCGGCTCGACCTCCTGGCCCCCTGCTACCCTCCTCCCCCCCCCACCCCCGCTGTGTCCCCTGTTCCGCCATCAGCCCCCCCCCCCACTACGGGAGACATGGCCTGTCTGACCCTACATCAGTCCCCTGGGAATCCGGGGCCCCTGCGCCACTAATAATAAGCTCCCCCCCCCCTTGTGAGTTATTTACTGACTTATGGGGTTAGTCGCCTTGGGCGGTTCGCGATGTGGCCACCCCCCCATCCAACTGCCTGCCTCGGCTACTCACCCCGTCGGCCCTGCGGGAGGCGGAACGAGTCCCCAAAAAGGAGGGGGAGGGGGATGACTCTGGGCCAGGGCACGGCCTACACAAATGCCGCCGATTCCCCGCGCATAACCCCCGGCACCGGCCCGCGAGCCGCGTGGCCACCCTCCGTACCCCGGAGCGACCTGCGGCCCCCCTACGGCCCCCCCAACTTGGCACCCCTACCCCCACCACTACGAACCGGCGAATGGCCCCAATTCAGGATCCACCACTGCCGCCCCACCATACAAATGCTGTCAGCAGATTCGGACAACTCCCGCCTCGGTGCGCAGCCGGTGTCATCGCTCTCGCATCCCACTGGACCTCCTCCGCAATACTTGGCAGTGTGCTGAGTTCGATCGCCACCTGCGAAGACAAAAGAAGAAAACCAGGAGGGGGAAACACACCCCCCCCCCCCCCGACGCCCCCCCCCCCCCAACCTCGGCCCCCACCGGGGGCCGGCCCCCCCAGACCCACCCCTAGGACCAATCCCCTGACCCACGCAAGCCATATGGATGTTTGATTTATGTAGGTATTATTATGTATTTACTAATTTATTCCATTTCAGTTTGAAACCCCCCCCCTATCCCTACAGCACCACCGCCCTCATTGGGTACCGTAGCTAGCCGCTGAGTCCCTACCGGTCAGCAAGAGCCTCCCTGAACTGCCCGGCAACCCACGGGACCCTCTGAACGGGCCCGCACGAGATGGGGACCCCTCCCCTGACCATCTCTGCCCCCTGACCGTCGCCCTCTGCTACCGCCCCCCCCCCAACCCATGGCCCGCCACCACCAGCAGGCAGCGTCCCACCCACCACCAGCAGGCAGGCAGGCAGGCAGGCAGGCAGGCAGGCGGCCGCGCCGCCCCCCCCCCCCCGTGGGTGTCCCCCACCCCTGCCCCCGATCCCAGGTCCAGCTTCCGTCGGGTTGTTGTCTTTATTTTATTTTATTTATTTATTTTATTTTATTTTTTTTGGTGATACCAATTCAAAGTAAACTGCGGAAACCCCTGTAAAGTTCACACATAGATAATGCATTGGACAGCCCTATCAAACAACCCCACTGTGGGTTTAAACCCATGACCTCTGGCTCCACAGGCAGTGGAGTAACCAGTGGGCTACAGCTCTATTGATTTTTAATCCAAGGATGGCTAACTGATGGGCCAGAAGGCACCCAGAAGCGCTAGTGGGAAAGACGCTTGGCAACCGGTTCCCCATGCAGTGCACCCACCCTTAGGCCCCTCCACCTCTCCCTTAACCTGCAGTGCAGCCCCCCATCCTCCTGCTAACTGCTGCCCCCCACGCCGGCAGAGGCCTCCCAACTTCAAGCCCACCGCAGCCACGAGGGCGCCAATTGCCATGCGGCGCTCGCCAAGGCAGAAAGGGGGCCTCAACTCCAGGCGGCCACCCCGCTCGGCCCAAGGCCTGCTCCCTCTTCCCGCGCCCGGCAGCGCGAGCCTCACCCCCACCGCGGCACTGCCCCCCACGAGGGCTTGACAAGCACGGGCCCCGACCCGCCCTGGAACTCGCCGCCGAGCCAAGCTGCATGGCAGGGCAGGGCAGGGCAGGCCCGGCACACAACCGACCACCGGTTCACCGCCCACTCCAACCCCCCATTCGCGACGTCCAACAAACCCACTCCCCCCCCCCCGGCAGCCTCCCCGGACCCGACAAACACCGGCGAAACTCACCGCAAACAGCCGGCGTTCTCCAAGGAGGAGCAGGAGTGCCGGCAACCGCTGCCTACTCCTGGCTCCTCCCACGTCAGGCCGCCTCCTCTTCCCAGGATCCACCGCGCTCCACACGCCGATGGATCCCGCCCACACCGCCGGCACCCGCCCTCAATGCCGGCGCCTGCCCTCTCCACCGACCAGTCCTCGTGCCTCCGGCCCCAACACCCCAGGCCCCAGACAGGGTCCCCGCATCGGCCGATCACCCGGTTACGGGCGGCCACCGGGACCCTGCCCTGCGGCCTTACATTTTGTACAGGAATGAGATTAAATTACTAACCTCTAATACTTTATGACAAATGATTACTAAATCTGATGTTGGGAAGTTTATATCTAACCAAATATTTGACAATAATAAACCATTTAATAAATGTATAAGCTTATGGGCTTTGGAAGATGAAAAATTGTAAACTTCCAGCATCCTTTGTATTATTATCAACACCCTCTACAAGCTGGCCAACATTAAACAACCCCTTAGCAATCCAACCTTTCCAGTAAATCACCCTTCCTTTGCTAATATTTTAGGATTAAACCAAAGAGAAGCATCAATAAATCTGGAAAATGAAATAGTGCAGCAACCATCCAGCTTATCAAAATCTATCCCTCTATAATTATAGGGATGTTTAGTATTTTCCATGGAATTTTCATGCAGGGTAATTTTTGTAACCTAAAAGGTTATACAAGGGCCCTCTCCATTTCCAACTACGGAAAAGAAAAGTCAGTCTGAATTCAATAAGATCCATACTGAAGAATGATATGATAGAAAATCCGGAAAGTTTACACCTCCCTTTCTGCAAGGAAGCTTTAATTTAGCAAGAGTGATGCATGGCTTTCTATCCTTCCATAAGAATGATGACAATTTTTTTCTTCCAAATTAACATAAAACTGCTTACTACTAAAACCTGGGAGCATGCCCAACTTATAGATAATGCTTGGTAGAAACATCATCTTTATGGTATCTAACATACCCCATCACCAAGACAGACGAAGAAGGGAACCATTTCTTCAATAACCTTTGTGTTTCAGTATTAATAATATTACAATTAATTTTAATAGTTCCATTTGCTGATTTACAAATTGCATACCTAAATATCTGCAACCAGAAGGAGACCATTTAAATGGAAAGGTTGACAAGTGAGATCCTCTAGCAGGGTCATTCATGGTGAGAAGCTCACATTTGTTTCAATTGATCCTATATTCTGAGAATGCTGAAAAATCATTAACTAGATTAAGGAGATGATTAATTGAAGCAGAAGGCTTTGAGAGGAATAAAAGGATATCATCTGCATATGCAACATGACAACCATCAAATTCTATGCCCCTGATGTCAACATCTTTTTTAATTATCAGCAATAGTGGTTCTAAAGCAAGGTCAAAAATCAAGGGAGAAAGAGGACATCCTTGCCGTGTTCCTCGCTCCAATGGATTACAATCTGACAGAACGTCATTTACCTTTAACCTCGATCATGGAGACCTATAAAGTACTTTAAATCAGTTAATAAACCCTTTATCTCATCCAAAGCAATCTAACACTTCATAAAGAAATGACCACTCAATGCGGTCTAAACAATAAGATGGGAGAATTAGAATATATAGCACTAAATGAGAGGTTAGATATGATTGCACTCTCAGAGACATGGTGGAAGGAGGATAACCAGTGGGACACTGTGATACCTGGATACAAACTATATCGTAATGATAGAGCTGAACAAATTGGTGGAGGGGTTGCGCTCTATGTTAAAGAGGGCATTGAGTCAGAAAGGATTAAAGTTTTGCAGGGAACACAATTTGCTGTAGAATCTCTATGGATTGAAATTCCATTTATGAAAGGGAAGGTGATGGCAGTGGGAGTATACTATCGACCGCCTGGCCAGAATGAACAAATGGATGATGAAATGCTCAAAGAAATCAAGGAAGCTAACAAAAGCCACAACAGAGTAGTAATAATGGGTGATTTCAATTACCCCGGTATCGACTGGGACAGTCTCACAGCAGGACAAGCTAAAGAGATAAAGTTTCTAGATGAAATAAATGACTGCTTCTTGGAGCAGCTGATTCATGAACCGACCAGAGGGGAAGCCATACTGGACCTAGTCCTTAGTGGAACACCAGATCTGGTGCAAGAAATAAGGGTGTTGGGACCACTTGGCAATAGTGATCATAGTATGATCATGTTTGATTTAATCAGTGGAGGACAGATAGTAAAGGAATCCACAGTACTACCTTTTAACTTTCAAAAGGGAGACTATGATAGAATGAGGAATATAGTTCGGAAAAAACTAAAAGGAGCGGTTCCAAAGGTTAAAGACTTACAGCAAGCTTGGGTGTTATTTAAAAATACTATCCTCGAAGCCCAGACCAGCTGTATTCCACGCATTAAGAAAAGTGGAAGAAAGTCCAAAAAACTGCCAGCATGGTTTAAAGGTGAGGTCAGAGAGGCTGTTGCTGCCAAAAGAGCAACCTTCAGGACATGGAAAAAAGAGCCAAATGATGAAAACTGGAAACAACACAAGCACTGGCAAGTTAAATGCAAAGCATTGATAAGGCAGGCAAAGCGGGAATTTGAGAAGAAACTTGCTACGGAAGCAAAAACACGAAATAAAGACTTTTTCAAGTACATTCGTAGCAAAAGGCCTGTGAGAGAGTCAATTGGACCATTAGATGATAGAGGGGTAAAAGGGGCAGTAAGAGGGGACAAGGCTATAGCAGAGAGACTGAATGAATTCTTTGCTTCGGTCTTTACTGAGGAAGATGTAGGGATGTTACCCAAGACTGAAGTGGTATTTAAAGGTGATACTGCAGAGGAATTGAGAGAAATATCGCTACACCGGGAAGATATATTACAACTATTTGATAAACTGAATAGTAACAAATCACCTGGACCGGATGGTATACATCCCAGAGTGTTGAAAGAACTGAAATATGAGATTGCAGACCTGCTATTGGTAATCTGTGAACTTTCATTAAAATCATCTGTAATACCTGAAGATTGGAGGGTCGCCAACGTAACACCAATTTTTAAAAAGGGTTCCAGGGGTGACCCGGGAAATTACAGACCGGTGAGCCTGACGTCAGTACCAGGGAAAATGGTAGAAACCATCATAAAGAACAAAATTACACAGCATGTAGATAGCCATGGCCTAATGGGAGACAGCCAACATGGCTTTAGACAAGGAAGATCTTGTCTTACTAATCTGATCTGTTTTTTTGAAGGTGTGCATAAACAGGTAGACAAAGGTGAGTCGGTTGATATAGTGTATCTGGACTTTCAGAAAGCTTTTGACAAGGTCCCCCATCAGAGACTTTTGGCAAAGCTAAAAAGTCATGGGATAGGAGGCAGTGTACTATTGTGGATCGGGAACTGGTTAAAAGATAGAAAGCAGAGGGTAGGGCTAAATGGCCAATATTCCCAATGGAAAAAGGTGAATAGTGGAGTACCCCAGGGATCTGTACTGGGTCTCCTACTTTTTGACATATTCATAAATGACCTGGAAAAAGGAATAACTAGTGAGGTTATCAAATTTGCAGATGACACAAAACTGTTTAAAGTTGTTAAAACCCAAGAGGATGGTGGAAAACTGCAGGAGGATCTGGATAAATTGGAAGACTGGGCATCCAAATGGCAGATGAAATTTAATGTGGACAAGTGCAAAGTTATGCACCTAGGAAAGAACAACCCACACTATAGTTACACGATGCAAGGCTCCACATTAGAAACCACCACCCAGGAAAAAGATTTAGGAGTCATCGTGGATAACATGTTAAAACCCTCCGCCCAGTGTGCAGCGGCGGCCAAGAAAGCAAATAGAATGCTAGGTATCATAAGGAAAGTGATGGAGAATAAAACAAAGGATATTATAATGCCTCTGTATCGCTCCATGGTACGACCGCACCTTGAATATTGTGTGCAATTCTGGTCACCGTATCTTAAAAAGGACATAGAGTTATTAGAAAAAGTACAGAGAAGAGCCACCAAATTGGTGAAGGGGATGGAAGGCTACTCCTATGAAGAGAGGCTAAAAAGGTTAGGGCTCTTTAACCTGGAAAAGAGACGGCTGAGGGGAGATATGATAGAGGTCTATAAATTAATGAATGGAGTGGAACGGATAAACGTGGATCAATTGTTTACGCTATCAGAATATAGAAGGACTAGGGGACATGTAATGAAGCTACAGGGTAAACTATTTAAGACAAATAAGAGAAAATATTTCTTCACTCAACGTGTAATCAAACTCTGGAATCTGTTACCGGAGGATGTAGTAAGGGCTGTTAGTATAGCTGGGTTTAAAAAAGGTTTGGACAAGTTCCTGGAGGAAAGGTCCATAAACCACTATTAAAAAGGGACCAGGATATCAATGCTTGACCTAGTACAAGCACTGCAGAACCTGTGTCTTTTGGGGAAACTGCTAGGTACGTATGACCTAGATTGGCCACTGTTGGAAACAGGATACTGGGCTTGATGGACCTCGGTCTGACCCAGTATGGCATTTCTTATGTTCTTATGTTCTTATGTTCAAAAGCCTTTTCGGCATCTAATGATAATGGCACAATTGGGTTATCCGGCTTTTGTGCTATTTCAACAAGATATGAAAATAACACACATTATCTCCAATATGCCGTCCCTTTATAAAGCCTGATTGCTCATTACAAATAATAAACTGTATTATCTGACTCAAACGTATGGCTAATATCTTTGCTAATATTTTATAGTCTATACTTAAAAGTGAAATTGGTTGATAATTACCTTAACTTTTGAGACCCTGATCTGGTTTGACAAAAAGAGCTATAATGGCCTCGGAAAAATTAGAACAATTAGATGATTGTTAAAGTAGCCTTTGATATAATTTCCTACATTTAGGAGCTAAAGATGGGGCAAGATGCTGATAAAATTCCAATGTTAGCCCATCCAGACCTGGTGATTTGTTATTAGATAACAGTTTAAAAGCTGAGACAATTTCTCCTACTTGAATCTCTGCCCCTAGTTTTTAATATCCTGCACTGACAGTCTTGGATGTTCTAATGAAGAAAGGAATGTTTTAAACGATGGTAGAATATTGTCAATCTCCAAGGTAAAGAGCTTTCTGTTAATAGGATGCAAAGGCTTTGCAAACATCATTAGATTTAGTTAAAATATGTGGTTCATCAGGCTGTATGTTGTTGTTGTTAAGTGCTGTCAAGTCGGCGTTGTCTCATGGCGACTATCTGGATAGTTGTCCTAAACTGTGTTCTGTCTTCAGTCAGGCAACTCATTGTTGACAGACTGGCACCCATGGCTGCTGTTATTGTATTGATCCATCTCATTGCTGGCCTTTCTCTTTTGCGTTGACCTTCTACCTTTTCAAGCATGATGTCTTTCTCTAATGATCTCTCTCTTTGCATAATATGTCCAAAGTATGAAAGTCAAAGTCTTGTCATCTGAGCTTCTAAAGAAAGTTTAGGTTTGATCTTCTCTAGTACTAACTGGATTGTTCTTCGGGCAGTCCATGGCATATATCATATTCATTACCAGCACCATAATTCAAAGGCATCAATTTTCTTCCTGTCTATCTTTTTCACTGTCCAACATTTGCATCCATATGACATTATTGAAAATACCATGATTTTAATAAGTCAAATCTTTATATGGAAAGAGACAGCTCTGCTCTTGAGTATCTTAACTAGGTCCTTTATAGCTATTCTGCCAAGAGCAATGTTTTGTCTGATTTCTTGACTGCTTGTTGCTTCTTTATTGATAGTTGATCCAAGTAGACTAAAGTTGTCCACTATTTCAATTTCTTCTTAATCAATGATGAACTTATTGATTTTGCCAGTTGTCAGGATCTTTGTCTTCTTCATATTAAGTTGCAGTTCCATTTTAAGACTATATTCCTTGATCTTGAGAAGCAAATGTTTCAGATCTTCTTCACTTTCAGCCAGTAATGTAGTATCATCAACATAGCGAATGTTGTTGATGAGTCTCCCACCAATCTTCACACCTTTGTTGTCTTCATACAGTCCTTCTTCTCTGATGATTTGTTCTGCATGTAAATTAAACAGGTAGGGGGAAAGTATGCAGCCTTGTCATATACCTTTGCTGATTTTAAACCATTCTGTTCCTCCTTATTCCGTTCGAACTGTTGCTTCTTGATCAATGTAAAGGTTGCACAAGAGAATGATCAGGTGTTCTTGTATACCCATGCTTCTTAATGCAGCCCAGAGTTTCTCATGGTTTACACAGTCAGAAGCCTTGTTGTAGTCAGTAAAACACATATAGATATCCTTTTGGCATTCTTTAGTCTTTTCAAGGATCTATCTCACATCCATGATGATGTCTCTAGTTACTTGCTCTTTTTTGAACCCTGCTTGCACTTCGGGTAGTTCTAATTCCAGGTATGGTTGTAGTCTCTGCTGAATAATCTTTAGTAGAATCTTGCTGGCATGTGGGATCAGAGCGATTGTGCGATAATTTCCACAGTCAATTGGATCACCTTTCTTTAGCATTGGTATGAACACAGATCTTTGATTTTTTTTTTGTGCCTTCAAAAGATTAGCTAATAATTTACCTGCCTTATCTGAACCAGCATAGTAACCAGTGCGTTGAACAAAAATGTCTTTCCTGGCCTGTTGAATCAATAATCTATTAAACATGTATGTTTTTTTAATTAGGTTTTGAAGTGTGGATGCATTGTTTGTATTAATTTTAAGATCTCTATATATTATAATATTTGTATTTAAAGCTCTCTGTTTTTATTTATATTTATTCTTTAATATTTTAATTGTTAACTGTATTTCACTTTATTTTCATGTTTCACTGTAAACCGCTTTGATTTACGAAAGGTAGTATATAAGTTCAATTAAATAAATAAATAAGTATATGAAATTTTTGTAAATGAGCAATGTCACGATCGGGTCTCTTAGGGGTATGTTTACTAATCAGCAGTAGAAGCTTCCGTGCGATATCACACGGAAGCCACTACCACTGATTAATAAACATACCCCTTAATGTTTTCGGCATTCTTTTTGTGAAAATAAGCAGAAAAGCTTATTATTTTGCCCCATAAAGTAGCCTAAAATGCCTCTTAGACAGTGCAGAATTGTAACACATCAGATTCATTTCTTTGAAAAAATTCTTTAATAAAAGAATTCATCTTGGCACTGAAGGAAGCTTCTAGTAATAAACTGTTTTGAAATCTCCAATATCTGGACTTAATAGATTGCTCTGGAGGAATCATATCCAAAATTATCACAGCATGATCTGAAATAAGGATGTTTAATCACAAAGCCATCAATCTCTGGAAGAAGTGTGGAAGATGTTTAAAAACATCAATATATGTATAAAAATGATGGGGAAATGAAAAAAATTATACTTTCTAGATATGGGGTGAAAAAATCACCACACATCAACAAAACCCAGTGTTTCTATCATATCACATAATGCCACATTAGGGGAGCAACAAGCACCCTTAGGGGCTTGTTTACAAAGCCGCGGTAGCGGTTTGCGATCGTAATCGGAGCAGCGGCCCCATTGATTTCAATGGGGCCGCGGCTGCGATCGCGATCGCGAACCACTACCGCGGCTTTGTAAACAAGCCCCTTAGTATATTTCTGTCTAATGTGTTGTCCAAGACTGAACTAAAATCCCCTCCAACAATTACATTTTCATCTCCAAACATCAATAGCAAATGATTTGTACCTTCAAAAAAACTCTGAGGAATTAGTGGATGAAGCATACAAATTTAGAAGAGCATATCTATGCTTCACAATGATAATGTTAGCACATACCAATCGGCCTTCATTATCAGACTTTTGTCCTAAAACTTGAACTTGCAGATTTTTATGAAAGAAAATGGATGCTCCATTTCTCTTGTTGAAGCCAGGGGAGAAAATATGGTGTTTTACTCAACCACAATGAAATTTCATACAAGACTCATAATCTAAATGTGTTTCTTGCAAAAATATGATATCTGCCTTAAGGGTCTTAATGTAGTGAAGAATCCTTTTACACTTTACTGGGTGATTAATTCCATTAACATTTAGGGAATGATTTTAAGGCTCATCTTTAATTTGACAAAGTTTGGATCACATTGGTAGTGGCAAAGAATTTACTTTAAAAATTACTTTGGTTAAGATCATCTAAACGCAGCAACCTCTGTAAAAAATTAAAGACTTTAAGGTTATTGCAAAAATACACATATTAAAGCAAATACATAAAACCCCAGCTCCCATCCCCCAAACTATCTTACCCCCCCCCCCTTTCCCGCCCCTAAAACCTGCACCTCTGGCCAGAACCACATAGCAATATAGTACAGCTACCTGGCCGAATCCCCGTGGGTTATTAGAATTCATGTGAGCAACTGAACAAGCCCGGAGACTATTCCTACAAATAGCATCGCACAGTTTATTTTTTTATTTTTTATTTAAAGTCTTTTCTATACCGCACTCTTTAAAATCAGCTCGGTTTACAGTCAACAGCAAATTTGTACAGTATCTGCCGAGCCGGTATTATACTTACAATGAACAGGTTTTGCAACTTGGACTAACTGGGTAACTATGTACAGGCTGCGCAGCAGGTCAGCTTGGCAGCTCATTTAAGTAACTATATACAGGCTATGCAGTCGGCCACCTATGTGCAGTGGCAACAGGGGCTGCTTGGCAACTATTTACGTGTTTAGGTGTCTGGTAGTGCTAATATGCCAGGCTGGGTCTGTGTATTGTGGGTGTGTTGGGGGGTGGTGGAGTATGACTGGTTTGGCGTGTCCCCGTTGTGAGAGTAGTGCTGGAGGAAGAGGTGGTGCTTCAGGGCCTTCCTGAATTGGGTAATGTCAGTGATGGACTGGATGGTGGGCGGGAGGGCATTCCAACATGTGGGTGCATAGTACACAAAGGCTCTGTTTCTTGTTGCTTGAGAGCACTTCATAATTTTGCTGGGGATTCTCAGTGTGTTGGCAGCAACTGACCTTCTGACTCTGTTTGGGGGAATGGGGAGGACGAGGTCCGTGATGGAGGAGGTGGTGAGGCTGTTGATAGCCTTGAAGGTCAGCAGTAGAATTTTAAAGGAGAGTCTGCAGTGGACCGGCAGCCAATGAAGGTATTTCAGGATTTGGGTTATATGGTCTCTCCTGGCAGCTCCGTGTAGTATTCCGGCGGCTGCATTCATTGCAAGCTGAAGTGGGTTCAGCGTATTTTTTGTGAGTCCCTGCAGAATTGCATTGGCATAATTAAAGTGGGGGATTACCAAGGCTTGATAGATTGTCTGGAAGTCGTCTGGCTCCAGTAGGGGTCATAGATGCCGGATTGTCCATATTTTGTGGTATACTGCCTTGACAGTATTCTTTATGTGGGCTTTCATATCTAGCTGTTGGTCTAGTGTGACCCCTAGGTAGCGGATCATGGACTTGCTTTGGAGCTCGGCACATCTTACTTTTAGTGATGCGGGAGTGGGGGGTGGTGTAAGCTTGGTTCCTGGTAATGAATAGTGCCTCCGTTTTATTGAAGTTTATTCTGAGGTTTTGGGTGTGGAGCCATTCAGTGACAGCATCAAAGCAGGTTGTTAGTGGTGAAAGGTCTGGTTGGTCAGTTGAGAATGGCATGTAGAGTAGTACATCGTCGGCGTATACCAGGCATGCGACGTTGAAGGAGCGGGTGATTGCACAGATGGGTTGCATATATATGTTGAAGAACAAAGCCGAGAGCGAGGAGCCCTGTGGTATGCCCTGTTCCTGTTGGAATGGTTTGAAAGTCATGGGGCCAGTCCGTACCTGTTGCCATCTGTCAGGTATGATTTGCACCAGCTTAAGACTATGCTCTGGATCCCTTTCTCTGCGAGGCACACCAGGAGCAGTTCATGGTCGATGGAGTCAAATGCTGCGGCAATATCAAAGAAGATTAGAGCATATCCTTGTCTGATGTTGCCCAATCCGGTAATTAATGTGCTGAAGAGAGTGGTCAGGAGCATCTCGACTCCGTGCGACTCCCTGAATCCGTGTTGACATGGGTCGAGGGGAGCAGTGGTCTCAATGTGATGCTGGATCTGGCATTGGACGGCTTTTTCAATTATTTTGGCCATTAGTGGGATGCTTTAGATTGGTCTGTATGACTCTACTTTCTGGGGGTCAAGTTTGCTGTTTTTTTAGGAGTGGTCTAATGAATGTTTGCTTCAAGCTGCTTGGGAATGAGCCTGCTGAGAAGGATAGATCCATGAGTTTGGACCAGGAATGGGCTGAATTTTTTGTGCAGTGTTTTTATCCAGAATGCTGGGCAGGGATCGTTTGGAGCTGTGGTGGTGTTGATAGCAGTGATGGTGTCCTCAATGCTTCTCTCTGATGATGTTGAGAAGGTGGTTAGTGGTGTTGTGTAGCATAATCCGTGCTCAGTGCTGGGGAGTGTAGTTTTGTCGGTCTGTATTGTTTTCAACTGGAGATAGGCCGCAAATTCCTGTGGATGTGGCATGTTCAGTTGGGTGGGGGAAGATTCTTTTGTGAGGGTCCTCACTAGGTTGAATAGGTCCTGTGGTTTGTTCTGGGAGCGCTGTAGAATTTCTGTGTGTTATTGTTTCATTCTTTCTGTGACTGTCTCACGGTGTTTCCTCAAGTGGGTGGTGTAAGTTCCCTGGTCAACGGCGGAGCGTGATCGTCACCATCTTCTTTCAAGCTTCCTTAGGTGGAGGAGTGATGCTCGTAGTTCGGGAGAGTACCATGGAGCAGTCTTTCTTCTCCTTGGTGGTAGGTATATCCACAGTTGGTCGGTGGGCAATGGAGCCAAGACTATTGTTCCAGGTGGAGGGCATTTCCTCGAGGCTAGCTTCTGTGAGGTTGAGGAGTTGTAGGGTTTTGCTGAGTATCTCTTCCTTGTTGAAGGGCCGGAATTGCGTCTTTGATGCTGAGGAGGCCTCGGCTGTGGTATGGGAGCTTGTGTTATCCAGATATGAGAGCATTTGGAATCTTATTAGGCTGTTGTCAGACGATGGAACTGTGATGATGGATAGGGCAGATGCGTGGCACAGGCCTGTGGTCGACCTTGGGGCAAAGATCAGGTCCAGCTTGTTTCCTTTTGAGAGAGTTAAGAGAAAATAGCAAACAAGCATTAGCAACCATTAATTGGCTTAATATTTCTCCCACTACTAGTAAAATGAACATAAATGATATCAAATGATACCAAAGTCCCGTAAACCCAACAAATGGCATCCTGCAGTAGTTTAAAAGATTAAACAAAACATTTGTTTTGTGTTGAACATTTTTATTGAGCAACAAGAAAAACAGGTCTTGAGCATAAACATGGGTCAGTGTGTATATTACTTTGTTAGCATCAATGGTATTCAAAACATTGTCAATTGAATTAATATTTATATAAGAGCTAATTATTAGGTGGAACGGTCATAGAAAAGATAATAATAATGATAATAACAATAGTAATGAGAGTAAGGCTATGACTCCTTAATCCATGCCCCCCCCCCCCCCGGCATAAACATACAGTATAGAAAACTCTACTAGACAAAGACATAACAGATTTTCCAGCCCCTCCTCCCACCAACTTTGCACTGATACCCACTCAAAGAGTCTGGCATAAAAGATTTTCCATTGAACTCACACCCTGCCACTCTCATCCCAAACTCACATTTATCAATTTATCAATCCCTCCCTGCCCACCCCCTCTCCTCCCTTATCCCTTTTCAACCCCCACCTCTCCCCCCACTCCCCCATCCCCAATTTGAGTATGAACTACCATTTCCCAGATAAAAAGGTATGTAGCACATAACCAGGATGAACATTAGCATAAACTAATATCTGAGACCCAGAGAGAGATGCCTAGGAATAAGGTAAGTGGATCAATGAAGATCTGCATGCAATCACAAACTAGCCAGAGGTAATTTCTAGGCACCTTTATCTTCCGTCCTTACCCAGAGCATCTCAGCCCTTTGCTCTCTTAAGAACTTCATTCCATATCTATTCCCCAACAAAAGGTCGACCCCGAACTACCATCATTAATTTTTTCCAAATGATATATCTCCCACACCTTGGTCCACCATTCATCGAAGGTAGGTACACTGGATCTCTTCCAGAACCTAAATATTGCTGAATGAGCTGCTAACAAAAGGGATGCCGCGACCTGCAACCCACAAGTATGGGACACCTCTGCAGGCAGATAACCCAGCAAACAAGATTCAATATTGTAGTTAAAGTGTATTCCTTTCATCTGAGTGGTGAATGTATACACTGAAGACCAAAACTACTGCAAGTGTGAGCAAGCCAACCACATATGTTCAAAATCTCCTTTCTGCCCGCAAAGCTTCCATCACATCAGATCATCCACTTGATGATACCGGAAAAGATTGTTAGGAGAAACCGACATGTGAAATAAAATTCATAGCTGTGTGTTCACTAGAGTAAGAGAGAAAGAGCATGTATGAGAGCACTGGTAGACCTTGGTCCAGAGCTTATTGTGGGGTGCGTGAGCTCGGTGTACAAAGGAGATCAACAGCCAATGTCTGGTAGAGCTGCGCCAGGATCTACTGCATGCACTGTGATTCAAAAAGAATCCTCTCTGAACGGCGGGGTGGTCGGGCTATTGCTCTTTGGATAGCTGGTGTATCAAAACAGTATGAAATTTGTAAATACTGGAAGTTCAGTAATGAGGTCTCCCACTTCTGTTCAAGTTATATTTTCATAAGTAGCTTAGAGTTATCAAAGAGCTCCAAAATATGTGAGGTCATCGAGCAACTGAAGGTCTTTTTCCCAAAATCTCTGACATTAGTGAAAAAGGTGACACCTGTGAGGACACACCTAGTCTAGAGCACAGGTGTTTCCAGGCATGCCAGAGTGGATTCAGAAAGGGATACATTCAAGTATTTTGCACATCAGTAGGGCAGTGTAGAAAGGTATCACTGTCAACGGAATAGGTGCAATCCATGCCCCCTCCAGTCGCACCCATTCCACCTCCTTTGCCACCATCCACATAGGGGGTTATTCTGAGACATTCATGCCGGTAGCAGCCCCTGACTAACTTCCCCACCGGTTGTGCAGGGAAGTTAGTTGGGGGCGGGGAAAAGGCTGCCCGGGGGTGGAGAGTGGGCAGTCGCCAGCCCTGGATATACAGAGCCAATTCTAATGTCAGCCCTGTATGTCCAGGGCTGGCAAAATGGCCGGGGAAGTTATTCCACCTCTGAAGTGGAATAACTTCCCTGGAGTGGTTTTTTTTTCAAAAGTCAAGGTGAGGAAGGGGCTGGGGAGGCCAGGGTTTCTTCCCCACAGCCAGACCCTGGCCTTAGGAGACCAGATCATGGGTCAGGCTGCCGGGTAAAAACCTTAATTGCTGACAGCTGGCATCGCGGCATTTAAATGGAGCCACGGTGCCATGGCAACAGGACACCATGGTGCCACAGCACCATTTAATTGTCTGACAGAGCTATCTGGGCAGTGCCTGTACGTGCAGTGCCAGTACATGCTAGACGTCCCCATGGGATCAGAATCATAATCCCCTTTGTACGTCCAGCTCAGACCGGACGTACAAAGGGGACAGCCGTGCAGAACAGAATCAAGTCCATAGGAATAATTCTCAGGCAGGAGCATCGATAATACAGTTGATGATCAGGGAGCCTGAGACCTCCCAACACTTTGGGCCAGATCAAGATTCCCCAGTTGATCTGTGACTTGCAGCTACACCACAGAAAGCATGTTATAAGTAGTTTGAGCATCCTAAAATACGCTTGCAGTATAGCAATCGGTAATTGTGTAAAGAACAAGAGTTTAGGCAAGAGCAACATTTTAATGCTATTAATGCACCCCAACCAGGACACCAAAGAGGTTTGCCATGAGGTTAAGTCACAGCAGATGCTCTGTAAAAGAGGTCTGTAGTTGAGAGAATACTGCCTGCTATGAAAGGCCTGTAACTCAGGCCTGGATTCCAACCCCCATTATAGCTAGAAAAGAACCAAGAATCTGTGAAAAATAAGAATACTGTTTTAACTTGCTTAATAAGAGGTTTTCATGAATTCATAAGTCTTCTATTATTCTCTTGTGTGTGAAAGAACAGAAATGTTTCAAAATATACATTCCAGGAGCCAAGGTTAGCCTTGAAGTAAAGCTGAGAACTGGACCATTGTTAGAACGGTCCCGAGGGAGGGGGCCGGTTGCTAGGCTCCGGAGGGATTTCTAATTGGATAATTGGAGAGAATGTATATCCAATGAAAGGTTTGCATGTATCAAATGTATTGAGCTAGAACCAATGGAAGGTTTTCATGTATCAAGCTGGAAAAGTGGTATAAAAAGTTATGTCTTTATGGAGAGCTCCGCTCAGTTCCTTTGGAAGCTATGACTAATTGAGCCATGTGCACATTAAACTGATTTGGACCCTGTCAATTGACTCCTGGACTTATTTATTGACTGCAGTTTGCTGCTACATTTCTTGGTGCGTTGTTCGGGAAATGAGAGTGGTAAATGGTATTCAAGTGAATAAATCCACGTAATTCGCCTTGAGATTTGGTCCGATTGGAACCATGTCTGTCCGACTGCAGGGGAACTTCTCAGGCGCCGCCAGCCCCTATTGTGCTGGAGAGGGTTCTGCTTGCCTCGGCGGGCTATTGGGTCCAGCTGGCCAACATCTCCGACCCGGGGGAGTCCAGGATCCAACTCAGAAGCTTGGGGACTTTGGGAACCGGATCCGGTGAGTAGAATTTTGGTTTGAAAGTCTAGACAGATGAGAAAGAGCAGTACTGCCACTTGAATCTTGCATGGCCATTTGAATCTTGCTTGAACTTGGAACTTGGTAAGAGAGCTTGATCACCTCTCAAAGGCGGGCCGAGTACCCTTGCGTAAGAGAAACAAGGCGAAACCCTCACCTTTCTAGTATTTGAAACTTGCTTGAGACTAGTCAGAATAGATAGAAATGAATGCATTCTGGGATACGTTGCTAGCATGAGTGTGAATGAAATGTGAATGAGAGGTTTGGCAGCACGGACCAAGCGAGAGTGGACTCTGGACTAGCGCAGTTCCTAGCCGGGCGACTGCGTCTAGGTCACGAAACGGAGGAAGCGTTTGGTGTATTGTCCGTCCTAACTGTGTATTTGATTTTTGTTATCTGTTGAAACTGCGAGTTCCCCTTCTGGTATAAATGTGAGATTATTCTGTTGGGTAATTTGTGACAGTTTACCGATTAAGAAATAGTATTAAGAAAAGGAAAAAGACGCAAACACTTGGGCTAGTTATTGTAAAATCAAGGAGCTGTCTCATTCATTTTAGTTTCAGCACAACATGAAACGAAACTAGCTAGGGGAGAGTCAGGGCGTGTTTTAGAGACAGTAAAATGTGCAGTGTCTTTTTAACCCTGTGAGGGCTTGTTTTCAGCGTTCTGAAGCTGAGCTGATCTGTGATTGTTTTAGGAGAGTTGTGCCTGTTTTGTTCAATATGTTCTAATAAGTGATGTTCCTTCTGTTATGGTCATGTATTGTGTATCATTTGATAGGAATATTTAGTCAGAATTTTGAATCCCGATAGTTTTGGGCTTAGCCTAGGAAAGGGTTAAGTTCTTATTAACCCCTTTCCAGCTTCTTAGCTGTTCTAATATCTCAAGCCCTGCTTTGTGGTTACGGACCAAGTGTGGAGGATTTTGTAAAGCTAGTATTACATGTTAAACTTTAAAATAAATACTTTATTCCGATCAGATAGGCAGATCTCATGGTCCAGACAGAAATGATAGAGAAATTAAGAAAATCTTGAGTGAATAAGGAAGTTTATCATGCTTGAATTCTAGTTCTTGATATACTACGGCAAGCACCTCAAAGAAGACATGCTTATTGTTAATAAAAATAAAATAAGGGAAAAAGTGTATATGTTCGGTTCTTTCTATTGGAATTGTTATCACACGCTCATGTTCACAGTAATAATATGTTTTTTTTCCTAATAAGTGCACCCAGAGGAACATTATTGTATAGTTCTGATTCATAGTCCATAGGAAAATGCACCATGGGGAGAGGAAGGGGGGTCAGAGTTAGCAAGGGCTCTGCTGGAGACTACAGATTAAAAATAAATAAATAAATCTCCCACCCTATTAGAAATGCTCTGTGAAAGGGGGGTGGCCAGTGTTAGTTACTTCATGGCCCCGTAGTTTCCCGTGTTTATCAGATTGTACAGAGAATATTTCCTGATCAGTTCTACATAGGATACCTGGTTAAATGTTTAAAAAAAAAAGAAAAAAACTGCCCGTTTATTATCTTCATAGGCCAGTCCCCTCAACACTGCCATCATCCCGGGCAGAGCCTGGAGAAGGGGGGGGAAGGGGGATACCTCCCTGCAAATGTCACTAGCCACCTCCGCAGCCCCGGCACAGTTTAAAGTACCGATGACACTACAAGTAGGGATTTATTTGCTAATTCAGCCTGATTGCCGTATGCCTTCAGATGTACAAATACCAGTAAGAGAGAGGGTCACGAAATCCTAATCCCATTGCACTAGGTCCAGGGCCAGCTTTGCACTAGCCATAAACACTATTATTCAGAATCCAAATAGTGCAGGCAGCCCTCACTATACCCAGCAGCCCAGGAGAATTTGCATTTTTTTTGTCAGTCAGTCCCAGAGAGATAAGACAGAAATTACAGAAAACTGGATGGATTTGCGGGCATGATAGTTAATGAAAGTTGATCAGAAAATATGTGAATTGTTGAATGTGATAGAGAAAGTAAAGATGGAGAAGAAAACAGATCTTCTTGCTGATGCTTTAGTTGAATGATGTGGAGGAGGTTATCCTGATCGAAGGAGCAGAGGAGGGAAAAAAAAAAAACTGTTGCAGAGAAGAAGGACATTAGAGAAGTGAATGCTTGTATCTTAACTCCACCCCAGGAGGGGAGGAGGGAGTACTTGATTGCAGAGTCATAGACAGAATAAAACCAAGCACAGTGTTTCAGCACGAGAGTGAAGCAGCTATAGAGTAAGTGGCAGCCTGAGAGGGCTACAGCATGAATGACGACTAGGCCAGACCAGACTCTTAAGTTTCCCTGGGTCCCCAGGAGCCTATGGTCAGTCTGAAGAATAGGGGACCAATATATGGACTTTATGGGGGGTACAGGAGCAGAACACTAAAGCCAGTAGCCCCTGTGTTTTCCTTGATGCATCACCATTATCGGAGCTACTGGGGCTAAGGCCACAAAGCCTTTTCTGCAGAACCGCATGTGTGAACTAGGGGGACAGAAAATAATGTACCAGTTCCTGTATATACCTGAGTGCCTTATTTCATTTTTTTGGAACCGAGATCTGCTTGCAAAGCTTCAGGCACAGATATCCTTTGCTGGAGAGAGAGAAATGCAAATGACTGTGAACCCAGAGCCTGCTGGATTGATGGTGCTGACTGTTCCCCGAGAAGAGAAGTAGCGGTTCTATAACACACCTCCAGTTAAGACAACAAGTTCCTGTATACCCACCAACCCTATAGCCCCACCTGGAGTATGGGCAAAAGATAATGCACCTGGCCTAGCAAAGAACATAGCCCCTGTCATTGTCACCCTCAAGCCAGAAGTGGAACCAGTGCATATGAAGCAGTATCCTCTTCCCTGACCAGCCATTGCAGGAATCCACTGCCATTTAATGAAACTATTGAAGTATGGACTTTTTCAAAGGAATGTCAGTCACCTTGGAACACTCCCCTTCTTCCTGTTAAAAAGCCTGGGACAGGTGATTACCGCCCAGTGCAGGATCTAAGAAAGAATGCATGATGCAGTTGGAACTATACATCCAGTTGTGCCAAATCCTTACACACTCTTAGGACTGATCTCTGCTGAAGCTACACACATTTCACCATTCTGGATTTAAAAGATGTTTTTCTTTTTCTGCATACGCTTAGCCCAAGACCCCACTACAGGAAGGCGGGGCCAACTCACCTGGACAAGATTACCTCAAGGATTCAAGAACTTGCCTCACTCAGCAAAAGATTTGACAAGTTATCCAGTAATTCCAGGAGAAAGAATTCTACTTCAATATGTGGACAACTTGCTTATAACCATCAACTCAGAAAGTGAATGTCTACAAGCCACCAGTGAACTCTTGCACCTTTTTAATGAGGCTGGATACAAAGTCTCAAGAGCTAAGGTGCAATTATGCCGAACAAGTTAAATACCTAGGATTCCAGTTGTCCAGCGGAATTTGACGCCTGGGGCCCTTACCAGAACGCAAAGCAGCTGTATGCAGTATTCCTACTCCAACCACCAGGAGGCAAGTGAGAGCCTTCTTGGGTGCCACAAAGTATGTTGTATATGGATCCCCAATTTTGCGCTGCTAGCAAAACCGTTGTATCAAGCTATCAAAGGAATGAAAAAGTCTCCATTGGAATGGGGACTTGAACAGGATGCAGCCTTTTGATCTTTGAAAAAACACCCAATTCTGGGTCTACCAGATGTCCAGAAAGCCTTTCAGTCTCTATGTTCATGAGTCACAAGGAAATGTTCTAGGAGTGTTGACTCAATCTCTTGGACCTTGTTTGAGAGCTGTTGCAGCTACAGCCCTCCTAGTGAGCAGTCTTCCAGTTACTGTACCACACTCTGTTCTAACCATAATGAAACACAAAGGAAACTTATAGCTAAAATGCTGAGGTATCAGAGTATGCTGTGTGAAAATCCCCAGATACAATTGAAGGTCAATCAAGTTCTGAATCCTGCTACATTGTTATCAGTTGGTCTTGAACCCCCTGATCATGACTGTTCAGAAACTATGGATATTGTTGTGCCAGATATGCAATAGTGACCCTTGATCTGGTAGTTAAGTCCTCAGCCCTGGCCCCAGGAATTTCAGCACAGAAAGCTGAACTGGTAGCTCTTACTAGAGCACTGACAATAGGAAAAGGGCCCTGTCTAAATGTGTACCCAGATTCCAAGTATGCCCTTACAACCTTGCATGCACATGGGGCCCTATACAAACAGTGAGGGTGGATTACCTCAGGAAGCAAGTCCATTAAGTATGGCCCCGAGATTTTGATATTATCAGATACATACTGCCTACAGATTTCAGAATTTAGGAAAAAGTAAAAATGTATGAATAGAACCCTGAAATCTCAGTTGTCTAAACTTTGCCAAGAGGTTTATCTGAAGTGGCCCCAGGTTCTTCCTATAGCCCTCTTAGGATATACTTAGCCCCTGCTAAGTCTTTAGGAGTTTCCCCTTTTTGAGATTCTGAGAATCTGTAGCCTATTTATAGGGAATAAAATGAGATGTGAGACAGATAGGATCTGAAATTATTAGGCATGAACTATTGGTTTTAAGTTCTGTTTTGCAGAGTCTTCATACCTGGGTACAAAATCGACTACCCATCAATTTGCCTGAACCCCTGCATCCTTTCAAGCCTGGAGTCTCGGTGTGGATCAAAGAGTGGAGAAGGATACCATTAGCCCTGCATTGGAAGGGACCCTATGTTGTCATCCTGTCAACTCCAACTGCAGTAAAAGTCACAGAATTCGAACCTTGGATCCATTATAGTCAAATAAAGCCAGCAGCTGCTTTTGAACCTGATCACTGGACTACTGTACAGCATCTTGAGACTCCATTGCGCCTCACCCTATGACAACAACCACGGACCTAAGACTCATTGGTCCCTCAGAAACTGCACTATTTCAAGACTATCTGTTTATCTGAAGGTAAGCCTCGCATCTGGAGAAAGCTGCAATCATTAGAAATAGACTGTGTTGTGTTAAGAAATTGAGTCTTCTAAGACACTGTGTTCAAATACTCTGATCTCCTTAAGGCAATAATAGCCTGAGAGACTGTACTATGATATTTCAAGAACCTGAGACATCCCAGAGGACAGTGATACTTTGGAATCTACAGCCCTACTCCTGCCACAAAGCTGGTAGGTCTACGTACGGCAGAAGCTTGAGGATCTACAATCAACTCCACCTTTGTGAAATCCGACAGTTCCACCAATTTTCCAGAGACTATGCCCATTATGAATTATTATTATTGCTTTATTCTGGCAACAGTTTTGGGGTGCTTTGAAATGACTTTTGCCCTAACCCCTTGTGCAGCTTGCATAACCACCACCAGAACAGGACAAAAGATCACTCTTTCTATAAAGCCATGAAATCAGACTTTGAAGTTCCTCCTGCCACCAGAACTTATTTCTTGAATTAGCAGGAGCAGTGGCATCCGGTCTTCATGTTTCAGATTGCTTGTTTTGTGGAGGAACAACAATGGGAGACTAATGGCCTTGGGAGGCCCAAGAACTTAACTATTCTATCCTATACAATCAGACTGATTTACATAATACTACTAGTGCGTGGGTATCGGCCCACCCCATTGTTGGTAGTTTGTGTTTTGTTCGAACCGGACCACAACTTACTATGAAGGTTGGACAGCTGGACTGTCTAAATCAGAAGATTTACAACAGCACAACAAAGAAGACATCTTGGTGGTCCGGCATAAATGCTCCTGAACCTTCTAATCCTTTAGTTCTTTTTCCCACTCTTGCCAAACTATGGACTCTGACTATCTGCTTGTTGCTCCCTTGTTTCTTGCCACTTTGCTTGCGAATGATAACTCCAGTTATTAATAGCACTGTAGAGCGTAAGGCAGCTACAAAGATACTAGCTATGTGAAACTACTACCCTATACCACAGAGTGATACCTTTACCTAGTATTATGTGATTTGATTCTCACCCTTTCTCACTTGCGGGTGAGAATAATCAAAGGGGGGAATGTGGTAGCCTATGGCCTAGCATGGCCTGCTATGAAAGGCCTGTAACTCAGGCCTGGATTCCAACCCCCATTATAGCTAGAAAAGAACCAAGAATCTGTGAAAAATAAGAATACTGTTTTAACTTGCTTAATAAGAAGTTTTCATGAATTCATAAGTCTTCTATTATTCTCTTGTGTGTGAAAGAACAGAAATGTTTCAAAATATACATTCCAGGAGCCAAGGTTAGCCTTGAAGTAAAGCTGAGAACTGGACCATTGTTAGAATGGTCCCGAGGGAGGGGGCCGGTTGCTAGGCTCCGGAGGGATTTCTAATTGGATAATTGGAGAGAATGTATATCCAATGAAAGGTTTGCATGTATCAAATGTATTGAGCTAGAACCAATGGAAGGTTTTCATGTATCAAGCTGGAAAAGTGGTATAAAAAGTTATGTCTTTATGGAGAGCTCCGCTCAGTTCCTTTGGAAGCTATGACTAATTGAGCCATGTGCACATTAATCTGATTTGGACCCTATCAATTGACTCCTGGACTTATTTATTGACTGCAGTTTGCTGCTACAGTTAAGTCACAGCAGATGCTCTGTAAAAGAGGTCTGTAGTTGAGAGAATACTGCCGAGAGAGATCCCTAGGAACAGTAATCCCTAAATATTTAAACAGTAGTATGGACTGGAAACCACCATAAGAGGTTACTATTCCTGGATCCATTTGCGAGATACATGGTAACATTACTGATTTTTGTTTGTTAATGGAAGAGCCAGAAAGGTGAGAGAAGTAGTCTGGCACTTCCATAGCAACCAGAAGTGTTCTAGAAGGGTCCTGAAGATAAAGCAGAATTTCTTCCGCATACAGTGAGATTGTGTTCCATCGAGAAGCCAGGAAGATTCCAATTTCCTCTTTCCATTGCCTAACATGCACTTCCAGGGGGTTCAATGGCAAGAGCAACCAGAAGGGGGGACAACAGGCACCCCTGTGTTGACCTCTCCTAAATTCAAAGAGGGCAGGCATAAAGCCATTTACCATTATCAAGGCTTGGGGATGAGCATACATGGCTCCAATTCAACTCCTAAAGGAAGGGCCAAATCCAAAGGAGAGAAAGACCTCAAATAGGTATGACCATTGTACCTTATCAAAGTCTTTTTCTGCATCTAGTGATAAGATAGCATAATGACCCTCAAGACTGCGGAGACTATGCAGCACATTAATCAGTCTCCTAACATTTTCAAAACCATATCTTTGCCTTATGAAGCCCATTTGATTTGGGTGCACCAGTTCCTGAATTACAGAATCCAGATGGTGAGAGAGCACCTTAGTAAATATTTTGTAATCGGAATTCAGAAGAGATATTGGTCAATAGTTGCTACATAAAAGAGGGTATTTATCACCCTTAGGGATTACTGTGATACTGGTTCGATAAAAAGACACCAGAAGACACTGCTGGGGTAGTATATCATTGAAAACTTGCACTAAGATCAGCACAAAAAGATCCAGCGTAGTCTATATTTTTGCAGGAAGAAAATCATGACCTGCCGCTTTAGAGGTTTTCAAAGTTCTCATGGCCTGAGACACCTCTTCAAATGAGAAGTGATGATCCAAAGTTTCTCTAAGCTCAGATGATAGCTGAGGTACAGCCACCTCCTTTAACTAAGTATGAATAGATGATTCATCTGCCATTATGGAACTAGAATAAAGATCCTGATAAAATTTCACAAAAGTGGCAGCAATTTCTTTAGAACCTCTGGTAGGGATCCAGTGCTCATCAGACACAGCCAAAATATGCTGCCTCTGTGTCTTGATTTTCAGTTGCCATAATAATAGCTTACCCACCTTGTTTCCTTGCTCATAAAACCGCTTCTTGGTCTGGAGAAGCAGTGACACCACATGATCTGTATCCAAGGCAGCTAGTTCTCCTCTAAGGCAAATCAGCCAGCGCCAGACATGTGTATCTCCACCTTGTCTGTATGAGCTCTTAAGTTCCAATATCTTTTTTCTCAACTCCTCCAGTCTGCCCATAGTCTTCTTCTTAAATGCACTACTAAACAAAATCCACAGTACTACCTTTTAACTTTCGAAAGGGAGACTATGATAAAATGAGGAAAATAGTTAAGAAAAAACTAAAAGGAGCAGTTGCAAAGGTTAAAGACTTACATCAATCTTGGGTGTTGTTGAAAAATACTGTCTTGGAAGCCCAGACCAGCTGTGTTCCATGCTTTAAGAAAAGTGGAAGGAAGTTCAAAAAACTGCCAGCATGGTTTAAAGGTGAGGTCAGAGAGGCTGTTGTTGCCAAAAAAGCATCTTTCAGGAAATGGAAAAAAGAGCCAAATGACGAAACCTGGAAACAGCACAAGCACTGGCAAGTCAAATGCAAGGCATTGATAAAGCAGGCAAAGGGAGAATTTGAGAAGAAGCTTGCTGCGGAAGCAAAAACACAAAATAAAGATTTTTTTCAAGTACATTCGTAGCAAAAAACCTGTGAGACAGTCAGTTGGTCCATTAGATGATAGAGGAGTTAAAGGGGCACTAAGAGGCGACAAGGCGATAGCGGAGAGACTGAATGAATTCTTTTCTTCGGTCTTTACTGAGGAAGATGTAGGGATATGGAGGAGTGGAGGAGTGGTCTAGTGGTTGTGGCAAGGTACTTCAGGCCAGAGGGTCGGGGGTTCAAATCCCACTAGAGGACAGCAACCTTGGGCCGGAAGGACTGGGGTTTCTAGTCCCACAGGTGCTCCTTGTGGTCTTGGGCAAGCCACTTAACCCTCCATAGCCCATGTTCCCTGTAAAATAGTTATCTCCAAGTTATAATGCCCTGTTCAATGTAATTTCAGTTTGTTCAATGTAAACCCCACTGATGCAGAATAGCACAGTATATAAGAGAATGTAAATAATTAAATATATAAATATTACCCATGACTGAAGTGGTATTTAAAGGTGCAGAAGAATTGAAGGAAATATCAATACATCAGAAAGATGTATTACAACTATTAGATAAACTGAAGAGTAGCAAATCACCTGGGCCGGATGGTATACATCCAAGGGTGTTGAAAGAACTGAAATATGAGATTGCAGACCTGCTATTAGTAATCTGTGAACTATCATTAAAATCATCTCTAATACCTGAAGATTGGAGGATCGCCAATGTAACACCAATTTTTAAAAAGGGTTCCAGGGGTGATCCGGGAAACTACAGACCAGTGAGCCTCACCTCAGTACCGGGAAAAATGGTAGCAACCATCATAAAGAATAAAATTACTCAGCATGTAGATAGTCATGGCCTAATGGGTGTGTGTATCCACTTATCTATTGGGTCAAGTTTGCAGAGGGTTGGTTTTTATGCCAACAATGATGCGTGTCCCTATAATATCTACTGGGCTATGATCTTTTACCAATATATGACTGATAACATCTTTTTTTTCAATTTTTTGTCATATCAAATTAGTTGTGCTTATCTTATGCTGTTTTCTTTGTTCCCCGAAGCCTCCATTTGGCTCCGTGTTGCCTTTCACAACCAACGGGTTTCTTCAGGGGGTTTTAAATAAAAGCGTACTACTGTTCATCGCATCTAGGCAGGTCTAAGCTGCCATGCACTGAACAAGCACTATCAAAAAAGATAATAACAATAAATCAAAATGTCATGCCTTATTTTATTACTACTTAGATAAAAGATATCAATGAACCCAATTATGCAAAAATAATATTACATACCATCTATCTCAGTATGCTTATGGTAAACTCTTGCTTTGCTAGGCATGTGGAATAGAGCCTGCTGGCTTTAAAAAAAAACGTCACGCATGCAAGTTTAATAAGACAAATGGTATTTAACTGATTCGCTATTCAACGTTCCCACGTCAGTACGTAAAGTGTATGATAATCTCGTTCACTAGGCTTTCCCCAATACTCTCACATTCTTTTACCCAAAGCCAATTCCAGCGATGGGATATCCTACCATGATGTGGAATGAAATACATGAAGTCTGGTTCGAGATGTTTAACTCAAGCACACGCTGTCCATTCGATGGTATTATTCAGACCTGTAGGACTGACCGATTGCAATGTAAAGATCCAGCGTTGCTCACATATTATTAGTGTTTGGTCTCGGGATTTACCGTCATGGCCAGAAGGTACTGTATCAATACAAAAACAACGTAATTCCTCGAATGAATGGTGTTGATGTAGGCAATGGGCCACTATAGGAGCTTCAACAACTTTACATTTGAGTCTACTACGATGTTCATTGATCCTTGTTCTGAAAGGTCTTATAGTTTTACCAATATATATTAGGCCACACGGGCACCTGATACAATACACCACATATTGAGAGTTACACGACGTTGTTTGTCTCAATGGATAGACTACACCATTATGTTGAAATTCCACAAGTTCCTCTGACACTGAACAGATGTTACAGTCACCGCACTTCCTATGAATAGTGAATCAGTTAAATACCCGTTTGTCTTATTAAACTCGCATGCGCGGTGTTTTTTTGAAGCCAGCAGGCTCTATACCACACGCCTAGCAAAGCAAGAGTTTACCATAAGCATACTGAGATAGATGGTATGTAATATTCTTTTTGCATAATTGGGTTCATTGATATCTTTTATCTAAGTAGTAATAAAATAAGGCATGACATTTTGATTTATTGTAATTATCTTTTTGATAGTGCTTGTTCAGTGCATGGCAGCTTAGACCTGCCTAGATGCGACGAGCAGTAGTACGCTTTTATTTAAAACCCCCTGAAGAAACCCGTTGGTTGTGAAACGCGACACGGAGCCGAATGGAGGTGTTGGGGAACAAAGAAGACAACATAAGATAAGCACAACTATTTTGATATGACAAAAAATTGAAAGAAAAGATGTTATCAGTCATATATTGGTAAAAGATCATAGCCCAGTAGATATTAGAGGGACACACATCATTGATGGCCTAATGGGAGACAGCCAACATGGCTTTAGACAAGGAAGATCTTGTCTTACTAATCTGTTATGTTTTTTTGAAAGTGTGAATAAACAGGTGGACAAAGGTGAGTCAGTTGATATAGTGTATCTGGACTTTCAGAAAGCCTTTGACAAGGTCCCTCATCAGAGACCTTTGACAAAACTAAAGAGTCATGGGATAGGAGGCAATGTACTACTGTGGATCAGGAACTGGTTAAAAGATAGAAAGCAGAGGGTTGGGCTAAATGGCCAATTTTCCCAATGGAGAAAGGTGAATAGTGGTGTACCCCAGGGATCTGTACTGGGTCTGCTGCTTTTTGACATATTCATAAATGACCTGGAAAGTGGAATAACAAGTGAGGTTATCAAATTTGCAGATGACACAAAACTATTTAAAGTTGTTAAAACCCAAGAGGATTGTGGAAAATTGCAAGAGGATCTTGATAAATTGGAAGACTGGGCATCAAAATGGCAGATGAAATTTAATGTGGACAAGTGCAAAGTTATGCACCTAGGGAAGAACAACACAAACTATGGTTATACGATGTAAGGTTCCACATTAGGAACCACCACCCAGGAAAAAGATTTAGGCGTCATTGTGGATAACATGTTAAAACCCTCGGCCCAGTGTGCAGCGGCAGCCAAGAGAGCAAATAGAATGCTAGGTATCATAAGGAAAGGAATGGAAAATAAAACAAAATATATTATAAAGCCTCTATATAGTTCCATGGTGAGACCGCACCTTGAATATTGTGTGCAATTCTAGTTGCTGTATTTTAAAAAGAATATAGCATTATTAGAAAAGGTTCAGAGAAGAGCCACCAAAATGGTAAAGGGGATGGAAGGATACTCCTATGAAGAAAGGCTAAAAAGGTTAGGGCTCTTTAACCTGGAAAAGAGACGGCTGAGGGGAGATATGATAGAAGTCTATAAATTAATGAACGGAGTGGAACGGGTATACGTAGATCAATTGTTTACGTTATCAGAATATAGAAAGACTAAGGGACATGCAATGAAGCTACAGGGTAAACTATTTAAGACTAATAAAAGAAAATATTTTTTCACTCAACGTGTAATCAAACTCTGGAATTTGTTACCAGAGGATGTAGTAAAGGCTGTTAGTGTAGCTGGGTTTAAAAAAGGTTTGGACAAGTTCCTGGAGGAAAGGTCCATAAACCATTACTAAGAAGGGACCCAGGATATCAATGCTTGATCCAGTGCAAGCATTGCAGAACCTGTGTCATTTGGGGAAACTGCTAGGTACGTATGACCTAGATTGGCCACTGTTGGAAACAGGATACTGCACCTGATGGACCTTGGTCTGACCCAGTATGGCATATCTTATGTTCTTATGTTCTAATTGTCCACGCAATACCACCTTGCCCACTTCCCACAGTGAGAATGAATAGACTTCATCCAGATCATATAGCACCAAGTATTCCTCCCAACCTTTCCTCACTGCCACAACAAACTCTTTATCCTGTAGTATACCATGTGGAAAGGACCAGACACAAGGGGGAAACTCCAGGTCTGCAATAGTAATGTTTAGACTGATTATAGCATGATCTGAAGGGCCCATAGTTCCAATTGAGGTCTGAGGCACCCAGGGCAAGAGCGAATGAGCAACAAGCCAGTGGTATGTATGAGAGCGGCTATCATGCACGTGAGAGTAATATGTGTAATCTCGTTCGTTATCATGTAGGACCTGCCAAACGTCACAGAGGTCTAGGATCGCTATCAAATCCAGCAACTGATGAGTGATTTAGAGGTCTGACTTCCCTTTCCTGAGAGATCAAGAGGGGGCATCAGGAAATTAAAATCACCTCCCAAAATAATTTTGCCTTGGTGCACTGACAAAACCACTGCTAAAACCTCCAGTAGAGTTCCTTCAACCTGCAATGGCTGGATGTACACATTGACAAAGGTAAAGACAGAGTCATTAATTGAGCCAACCAGAATGAGGAAATGGCCCTCTGGGTCCTGTAATTGGTTTATTAGCTAAAAGTGGGTAGATGACAGGAAAAGGATCGCCATTCCTCACCTACGAGAGGTAAAGTTAGCAAGAAAGCATTGAGGAAACTTACGTGGTGAAACCCCTGGGTGTTCTGCTCCTTTCAAGTGTGTCTTCTGCAAGAAAATCACATCCTCTCTCTCTCTACCAATTTGATCAAAAACTCGGTGCTGTTTAACAACATTCTTGAGACCACGTACGTTCCAGGAAATTATCCTAACCATGATCAGAGAAGTAGGAAAACAGAAATATAGCCCTGTTTTGAAGGACAAGAAATAACCTACTTAAGTGAGTTAAGGTGTCCCCACTCTCAGAAGTACCACATCATGTCTTTGAATTTGATCTCTCCCTGGGTCAAAGTTAGTACTCTTACAGAATACTGCAAAATCCCCCATTCCCACTCTCCCACTCTCCCCTACTCCTCCACCTCTCTTCTCCCTACCAACCCCCAAAAACTCCCTCCCCCTGTCCCTATACAGCAGGGCAGAATCAGTGAATTAGAGAACACAAACAGGAACTGAGACACTAACAGTGTCATAGGTAGGGCACTGGACACACCAACTATGCAGTCCCTCACACAACCCATTCATAGATAATCAGCACTTATCCCCCACCCCATTTCACCCCCTTTCTAAACTGAAGCATTACAACCGCTAGTTTGTAACCTACCTCCCAACTCTCTTAAGTAACGGTCTCCACCCACCCGTCTCCCCCCTCCAGGAACAGCCTTAATGCCAGACATAACTCTTAACCCTGTCACAGGCAGCGCATCAGGGTAGAGCTGTTATAGCCATTTCTCTGTGCCGCATCTCATCCTGTTCTACTTCAGAGGAGTGGCGGGAACCTGGAATCTTTTGTCTTTTGGGCATGGACCCCTCCCAACCGCTAATTTGTAATATACCTCCCAACTCTCTTAAGTAACGGTCTCCACCCACCTGCCTCCCCTCTCCAAGAACAGCCTTAACTCCAGACATAACTCTTAACCCAGTCACAGGCAGCACATCAGGGTGGAGCTATTGTATCCATTTCTCTGTGCCACAGCTCATCCCGTTCTGCTTCAGAGGAGTGGTGGGAACCTGGAATCTTTCGTCTTTTGGGCGTGGACACCTCCCAGTCCCCTTGGTTGTCTCACATATGTGGAGCACGACTATCTCCCATCTGAAGAGAGTACAGAAAGTGCATAAAGTCTGCTAATTCAGAAATTCAATGAGAGACATTATTACACTTGAAAATGAGTGCAAACAGGAACCCCAGCGATACTTCACAGCTTTTTCTGTAATACTTGTGTTAAAGGCGTAAAGCTCCATGATGTATTGTGAAAGATCTGAAAGATTTGAACTTCTTAATCCCTGTAATCGAAGGAGCGGTTATCACGCAGGCTCCACATAAGTGCAACTTTGACCTCAAAAAAGCTGAAACAGGCTATTATAGGCCAAGGGTGGGAATTTGATCTTGCTTTGGCGCCCAGACTACAGTGTGCACGTTTGAACTTGACTGGTCCTGGTGCTGTTGGTATGCAGAAGGCATAAAGGTCTTGTATGAGAGCCACAGTATTTTCCCTGTCTCTTGATTGTCCTGGGATCCCCTTTACCCTAATATTACATCTTCGCTGCCAATTTTCCAAATTGTCATGCTTTTCCCTTAATCTTTGGCTAGATGATCGATTTTCTGTAACTTAGACTGGAAGACCGCTGTAGCATCAATTTGCTCCCCTATATTGATTTTGTTTTGAGTGACTCGGTCATCTAGGGACTTTAGATCTGCCCTTATATTACTCACCCTCTGAGAGAGATACACCTGGATGAGCCGTAACTCTTGAAGAATGTCTGCAAGGTCTGCTTTAGTAACTGGTGGAGATGAATACAGAGTCAGCCCTTGAGGGACAGCTGAAACTCC
The DNA here is from genome assembly GCA_033557465.1 of Ichthyophis bannanicus. Taxonomy (NCBI): domain Eukaryota; kingdom Metazoa; phylum Chordata; class Amphibia; order Gymnophiona; family Ichthyophiidae; genus Ichthyophis; species Ichthyophis bannanicus. Next base: position 1,337,987,076 of record CM066031.1, read on the forward strand.
ACCCAGTTCAGAGACTGGAGAAATGGGAGAACCAGAATCCTTCACCCAGGCATACTTTGACAGAGCCCCTGCATAGGATTTAGTTTGGACATGATGGATCTCTGCTTTTACAGCCAGGAGGAACAGCTAGAAGTCTCCAAGATAACCCGTTTTGGACAGCTTGCATATTCTTTCTCTGTTCTGGATAATTTATTAGATTTGTTACACTCAAACAACTATGAAATACTGGCAATAATAAAAAATATTAAAACTTTGTAGAACATAGAAGTTTCACATAGGGTATACTTTTCATACACTGGTCCAATATAGTGTCTTCAGAAAAGATAGGATTCACTTCCAATATTCATTGACATAAACATACTGTATGATACTATTGAAACTGCATTTTTCATTTAAAACACTTTATTATAATATAATATAGTGTCAACAGTCCATTCTGATGGCGGAATATGATACACGTGAAAACACTTCTGATGCAGTGCGTCGATATTGCACCATTGAAACACCTAGAACAGAATGCTTGACAGCAATTATTCGACAACATATTAGTCGAGCGTATGAAAAACATACAAGGCTAATATACGCACCAATAACTCTAACACTAAGGGGCTTGTTTACAAAGCTGCGGTAGCGGTTTGCGATCGTAATCGGAGCCACGGCCCCATTGATTTCAATGGGGCCGCGGCTGCGATCGCGATCGCGAACCACTACCGCGGCTTTGTAAACAAGCCCCTAAGTAACTTACAGTTATCTAAACCTATTTTCTAAAGTCTACAAATACTTTTATTTGCAAAATAGTAGCTATTACAGCATTATAAGCTACTTACTATTTTTTGTGATCTTTTTATGTTGAGCCACCTGTACCGTCAAAATCAGCAAACTTTGAATACCTATTAAATTAACTAAATCTCAGATAAAAAATCTGTAAATAACACTTTTTGACATAACGATAATAGCTAAACATAGTTCCATTGAATTTATAACCATTAATTAGTAAACAGTTGAGTAGTAAGTATGGAAACCTTATGTATGTAAAACATACGCTGGTCCAAAACAGGATAATTAGGGAGCACTATCCACAAGAGCCACAAGGAGAGCTCCAGCCCAGCTACAGCAATAGTTTGTATTTGTTGCCAATGAACTTAATGGGACTTTATCAAAGATACTAAAGTTTAAAGAACCCTCTAATTTTGTAACTCACTCTGCTGATTGTACTGTACTCTGGGGCTTCTTTCTTGATAGGATATATTTCCTTGTGTCTCTCTGCTCTTTTGCTGTTACTCCTCCCTCTCTTCTCTTCTTTTTTCTGTACCCTCTTTTTTTATATAGAATTTTCACTATTTCTATTAGTCTCCTCCACACCTTCCCTTTTTTTTCTTCCTTCTCTCCACAAGCACAAATTAGAGATCTAGGGATTCGGATACCTTTCAGTCCAGTTATCAGGAGCAGTAGAAGGATCCCACAGAGTGTAATTGTGTTTTTCAATGACAGGAAATTTCAGAGCCTATGATTAGAGTAGATTGGCTCCAGTTTAATTAGTTCAATGTAAGCTTGTTCATCTCCATGCTTCTAAGGAGGATGAGAAAAGAGCATTCTGCCTTCTCGCATGCCACAACTCTCAAAAGCTGTAAATGGCCAATTTTCTTACCATCACACCACTCCCCTGCATGTCACTAATGTGTTCCATGGTGGTGCTCGGCTCTGGCGGCTCTGTGGTACTGGCAGAATATCTCAAAATCTGTGTTCCCACTTTCAAAAAGGTGCACTATTTGCAGAGACCCTCTTTTAAAGCTACACCCCGGTGCCGATATCTTCTTATTCAGCGTTGGCAACTTTTTTGTTAGCTCTTAAACAATATGGAGCCCACCGCGCTTTCTGCTCTCATGTCCCAAGCAGTGTTAGCATTGGGAGTACATTTCACATCGCAGGGTGCCCATTAGAGGAGCCAGCGCTCAGAATGCTCACCTGTCTGATTGAATTGCTGAAGCCGTACAATTAGAAGTGTTGATCTCACATGCAACGATGTGGAAAGCGAATCTCGATCTCTGAGGCATGTATGGGGGGGTCATCTGAGGAGCCGAAGAATCTCACTTTCCAAGTCATACTGCTGGACCAGTCCAGACAAATGGGTTGTGTCCCCCTGCCAGCAGATCTTGGAGACAGAGAATTCTACCAGAGCTCTGATAGGCTGGACTCTGGTGATACGGTCCTACCCCTAGGGGTCTCCCTCAGTATTTCTCTGTATTCAGCAGATCTGGTTGCTTTTGTTGTTTTTCCCTCAAAATCTTTAAAATTATTTAGAATCCCTTTGGGGACTAATATTTCCACTTGCCTGTTGCTGCCAGTATAGTTTCACTGTGCACCAGGGTGTTTACAGCTGAGCTCCTGTTTCTGACACAGTAGAGCTCGCTGACAGGAAGAATCCCCAGCATCTGGCCATGAGGGCTTGTTAGCTGGACGAAGGACTCCCCTAAAATCAGGTTTCTCTGTCTCAGCAGATGAGGGTGTTCTACAATAGCACCCTTTGAGGCTCCTGGATGCGCCCAGAGTACACAAGAGGTATTACTCTGGGTTTCCCAGCAACTTGATTCCCCAGATAAACTTGTGGAGCTCCTGGGCCTGGCTTCAGTAGAGCTCCTGATTTTCTTTAAGCAGCGCTGAGTCTTTGCCATGAGGGCTTAGACTTTAGCAGGAGGATCAGGTGTCAATTTCTGAGAGAAACTGTAAGTAAACTTTTTTCTTACTTGCCTCAGCTGCCCTGGGTTTATTTCAACTGCATCAGGACCGGCTGTCTCTGACCTGATTCCTTCACTTCCGGTTTCATCAGGGTCTGTTAAACTGGGGTTTGAAGTTCCTATTTTCTTTTCTTCATTTTTATTTCCTGGATGCACCCAGAGCACACAAGAGCTGTTTCTCTGGGTTTCCCAGGCTTCCCTCCTTAATAGCTGGATTTTCTGTAATCAGCAATACAGCAGGGTTTGAGTTCCTGATTTCACTGTCTGTGCAGCTCCCCTTCTCTCCAGAAACACCTTCCAGCCCCTACCATTTTATTTATTTATTTATTTTTTTTATTTATTTAACATCTCTTATATACCGCACTATTATCATCAGCGCGGTTTACATGGAACCAAACATATACATACAGAAAAACTGTAGTGCATTTTACAAGTAACAGGAATTTGAACTTGGTAATAAAGGGAAACTATGTACATTATGTAACTATATACAGTAGTCTATACACATTGGTCACAGTTGAAGTTGTCTTGACCTGAGTATGGATGTAGTATTTCTCTTGTGCAAAACTAAATTGGGAAATAGCTTAAGAAGAGGTGGTGTTTGAGACTTTTTCTGAATTGTGTTAGGCTGGTTATGGCTCGCAGTTCTGGTGGGAGTGCATGAGGGTCTAAGGGGCTGCAGAGGGATCAAACTCTAATTTCCCTACCTTTCAGTTACTGTAGTTACCTTACACTGACTTTGAAAGTTTCTCTTCTCCTCCATGGGAACTCAGCTCCTCTGTACCAGCACAGTGAATAACTGACAGTTTCCTTCTCCCCTCCATTTCTGGTGATTCAGGGTTCATTAGGATTTGAATTTTTAAGTTGCTAGCAGCACTCCTTTCCTCTTCCCCAGTGATTTCGCTGCATTATTAAGGTTTTTAGAGCTTAGGAAACTTTTATTTTGCAGTTTTTCTGTGCCGGCGGCCATTTTGAAAATCAGGAGGGATTTCTCTTCAGGGTTTTTTTTTTTGGAGGGAGCAGCTCTGGGCAGCCATTTCAAAACATTTAAACATGCCATGAAGGCACAGGGAGTTTCAAAATCCCTTTTCTTTGAAGAGTCTTCTGTTTCCCTAAGCCTACCTTGATTTTTGTCTACAAAAAAAAAAAAAGGTTTAAGCCTCTGCAATGCCTGTTTCTCTGCACAGCTGTATCATATGTAATAATAAGAAAAAGGAATTAATAGATTGCTTGTGTTCCACCTGCATTCTGCATCCAGGAGAATATTCTTCAGACCGCTCCAGCCCCGATCAACATCATCGAGGGAGAGCGGGAAGTAAGCTCCACCCCGCTCCTGTCTGACAAGGCCAATCGGGCCCAACGGACTCCCGCAGCTCCGGGCATTAAAAACAGCGTGCAGCTGCTCCAGCAGTCTCTTCAGCCCACTCCAGCCCCGATCAACATCATAGAGGGAGAGCAGGAAGGTAAGCTCCGCCCCGCTCCCCTCCGACAAGGCCAATCGGGCCCGACGGACTCCCGCAGCTCCAGGCATTAAAAACAGCATGCAGCCGCTCCAGCAGCCTCTTCAGCCCGCTCCAGCCCCGATCAACATCATCGAGGGAGAGCGGGAAGTAAGCTCCGCCCCGCTCCCCTCCAACAAGGCCAATCGGGCCCAACGGACTCCTGCAGCTCCGGGCATTAAAAACAGCGTGCAGCCACTCCAGCAGCCTCTTCAGCCCGCTCCAGCCCCGATCAACATCATCGAGGGAGAGCGGGAAGTAAGCTCCGCCCCGCTCCCCTCCGACAAGGTCAATCAGGCCCTTCCCCAACAGTACTTCCCCCCGACATCTAGGCGTGCCCACGCCTAGTGTGCCCGCGCCTGAGGGCTGCACCAGAGGGTCCTTTGGCGTGGCCCTTAGGAGTGGAACACGCAAACTACTTGCATAAGACACACTACTCCTTAAAGTAGTAGTTACACAAGCAGAATGCAACAATATAGTGAGATCCCCTTAAGTATTAACCTCATCACATTGCTAAGTTAATATAATTGGGCTATCCCACTAAAAATTGTACTATTCTGCTTCACATTGTCCTATTTGCATTTGCTCTGCTAGACATTGCTTGAAACTGTACCTTTCTGCCTCTCATTGGCCTAAATGTCTCCATTTGCAACTGCATACTAGAAATTGTACTATTCTACTATACTAGCTCCTAGATCGACATATGCTATAGGGAATATAGCTGCTAATTTAGAAGGTTCAAACTTAGTAAAGTCCGCGTTATATGGTTCCTTTGAAACATTGTATCTTCCTGGTTATAGCATCTGTTGTTACATGTGGATAGAAACTAAGTAACTCTTTTACATTGTGCTAGAGAAACAAAGTAACCGTTCCTCAACTGAATTACCTGCTAATAATATAATACTCTTGTTGTCAACTTGATAACTTTAACCAACGTTTGTTGACCTCTGTATTTCAGATATTTCATAATCCTTGTATTACTGCCATATACTATATATTTTAGTGCTATCTTGCAACTGTTACCTCACAGTACACTATCTCCCTACCCTTTATCTTCACTTGTTTAACTAGCAATGGATCTAAAAAGATTTCTAACGCTCACCTTAAACATTCTAATGCTCACGCTAGGGTTTCTACTTTCTCACACCCCTCCCATTCACTCTCTAACTCCAACTACAAACATTTTCAAGCTAGCACACATTCATATCATCCCATACAGGCCCAGACATAACACACAAAAATATATTTACGGTAATCCCTCCATAAACAGACCACACACTCACCAATATATCCATGTTCAAAGGCTAATCCAATTGAAACCTTCACCAATTAATAACCCCATGCAAAACACTACCCATTCAACACAACTAAATTGCATACTTATCAATGCCATGTCAATTAGGAATAAAATCCCAATCATAACACAGGTACACTACCAAAAAACTGCCTCCAGTTTTGCAACTGATTCCTATAGATTTTGGGGTGCTGAATCCAGGAAAAATAGCCAAAATGTTCCATCACGTCACGTTTTCTTGCAAAATTAGATTTCTTACCCATATAAGGAATGTTCACATAATTTCTTTTTAGCCAACTGCAGTTTATTTTCTTGGCCCAAAATAGAGGTTGTAATGGTTAACTAACTAGAAACACTCCCTCATGATATTTTAGAGTGTTTTGTATTCATTTTATACATTAACAGGACAATTGGGAGGTGCGGGGCTAAATCCAGTACTCGCGCTGGCGCATGTTCTTTCCTGTTCGCTTCGCCTCGTTTGCTCGCTCAAACACGGTGGTTGCGACATGAACGTTCCTGTCAAATTTCAGTTTCTTGCAAGTTCATTATTACCTTTTGTTTGCTCAGTTGTAATCCAGCTTTATTCCGAAGTGGTTCACTACAGTTGTAGTTTGCAGTGCTGTGTATTTGTGATGGCTCACAGAGCCAGAGGTTGCGTCAACTCTCCGGACAGTTTTTGTTTTATTTGTGGGGAATATACCGTGAAAAAGCGGCAGAGGAACATTTCTGCATTTATTAAAAAAGTATATTTCGCCTATTTCGGTTTGAAGTTAGGCGATCAAAACAAACCGTGGGCTCCTCACAAAGTGTGCAAGACATGTGAGGAAGATCTACGCTTATGGATGAAAGGTAAAAAAACAAGCATTTCGTTTCGGAATACCTATGATGTGGCGTGAACAAAGAGACCACAGCAGTGACTGCTATTTTTGCTCTTGCATTGTGAAGGGATACAACTTAAAAAATAAGAACGTAATAAGTTACCCCAACCTTCCCTCAGCAATTAGGCCTATGCCTCATAGCAACGAAGTACCTGTGCCTGAACCACCAAATTTTTTGGATCATATTTGTGTGGACGGTTCTGATCATGATGAGACTCATCAGATGGCTTTTCCCGATGAGTCCAGTACTTCCGAGTTTGAAACTGAACCAGATCCGAAACCTGAACTTTTCTCTCAAGCTGAATTGAATGATTTAGTCCGGGATTTAGGACTCCCAAAAGATGCTGCCCAACTGCTAGGTTCTCGGCTTAAACAGAAAAATCTATTGTCACCAGGAACAACTTTTTATTGGTACCGCAACCGCGAGACACAATTTTTGAAGTATTTCAGCAAAGAGGAAGATTTGGTATTTTGCAACGATATATACGGAGTGATGGAAAAGTTTAAACTCAAGTATGATCCTGCTGAATGGCGGCTGTTCATTGATTCGTCAAAAGACAGCATAAAAGGTGTTCTTCTTCATAATGGCAACACATTCGCTTCAGTTCCTATTGCTCACTCTGTTATTCTCCAAGAAAAATACGAGAATTTGGCCCTGATTCTTCAGAAGATTCGTTATGATGAGCATAAGTGGATGATTTGTGGAGACTTTAAAATTCTATCCATGCTATTAGGGCAGCAATCCGGTTTCAGCAAATATCCCTGCTTCCTTTGCTTGTGGGATAGCCGGGCCCACGACCTACACTGGGGGAAAAAAGACTGGCCAATTCGGGAGTATTTGAGACCCGGTGAGAAAAATGTTCTTCATGAGAGCTTGGTACCTCGTGATAAAATTCTATTACCACCTCTCCACATTAAGTTGGGTCTCATTAAGCAATTCATCAAGTCCCTTCCAAAAGATGGTGAGTGCTTTCGGTACCTTTGCTCAAAGTTCCCCCGACTTTCTGAAGCAAAGCTAAAGGAAGGAGTGTTTGTTGGCCCTGATATAAGGAAACTCATTTCAGATGGAGCATTCGCTGAAACGATGTCTGCGAAGGAAAAAGAAGCCTGGGATTCCTTCAAGGATGTTGTTCTCAAATTCTTGGGGAACAGGCGGGATGAAAACTATAAGGATATTGTTGCCAGGATGCTCAATGCCTTCAAAGAACAAGGCTGTAACATAAGCTTGAAAGTCCATTTCTTGCACTCCCATGTGAACTACTTTCCCGAAAACTTGGGGGCGTACAGTGAAGAACAAGGTGAAAGGTTTCACCAGGACATCAAGGACGCAGAGAGAAGGTACCAAGGAAGATGGAACACCACTATGATGGCTGATTTCTGCTGGTTGCTGCTGCGGGAAACCCCCGATGAAAAATACGCCAAGCAGCGCACCAAGAGAAGCATTCGGGGGAAGAAGAAACGGGCCCACCAGGAGATTGATTGACCCAAGAATGACTTTAAAATCTAAACTGTGTTGACAAATATCGTGTTTTTACTAAACTTTGAAATAAAAATTTGCTAGTTATTACCACAGTGTCGGATCTCATTTATTAGAATTTTATTTTCACACCATCGGGTGTTTGTCTTCATGTATTGCAATGGTGCGGTTTGCGTTTTCTATTCTTACATACATACCTGTACAACATTTTTTGCACATTTCTTTGCTTTGCTTTGTGTCTAACCTCGCTCTTATATGCTCAATGTTTGTGCACATGTATGTGGCTGTTTTAAGTGCAGACAATTTTGCTACCATCACAGTGTGTTTTGTTGACATTACTCTATTCTTATGTGCTGCCTTGTTACAATTTTCTTTATTCTTATTTGAATAACTACTAAACAATTAGTATAAAGAATTCATCCAAGAAACTTTTATCTCGATCACACTCAATCTGAAACGTTCACCTCAAACTGCTAACCCAATGTAGCAAAAAATCTGTACGTGATGGAGCAAATTGGTTACCAGATTTGGATTCAGCACACCAAAAAACGTAAAAATCAATCGAAACATTAGAGGCAGTTTAAATTTTTTTTTTTAGTGTACCTGTGTAATCGATCTTATTATAGACGAAAATCCTCACCTACTCTGTATAAGTGAAACCTGGCTAAATGAGTCTGACTCAGTTCTCCTTAACCAACTGGGAGTACATGGTTATACCATACTCAACAGTAATAGAGACAGAAAAAGAGGTGGTGGAGTACTCGTAATAGCAAAAACTCATCTCAATCTTTCGCCTACCTTACTAGATATGCATGAGGGTATTGATATCCTCAGAATTGAAAGTCACACCATGGCCATCTGCCTTATCTATGGCCCCCCACACCTGACACACATAGCTTAGACATAATACTTAAGGTTGCATGTAACTCTTCACTGAGAAAGCCCTCTGTTATCTTCGGAGATCTTAACCTTGCCTCGTTACCAAATAGCCAAACACTATCCTTCCTTGAAGCAATGGAGGAAATGGAATTTAAACAAATAATTACCCACCCCACTCACTGCAAAGGTAGCACCCTTGATTTAATATTCATACCATCACACTTCACACTCTCATCGATTTCTACTCCACCCACCATAACTCAGGTACCATGGTCTGATCATTTCATGATACATTTCTCTCTCCCTTTCCAACCCACTAACCCTTCTCACAGTAACGCCAAATGCACAGAACAAAGATTCCGCCAGTTTAACAAGGAAAGCTTCCTGGAATCTATTTCTCCAAAATTAGACAATACCTCAAACAATCTCAATGAACTTGTTGCTACCTGGAACTCTATTATTGAGGCGGAAGCTAAATATTCAACTTCAAATAAAAGAAAACCTAGATCTAACTCGTCTGAGAAATGGTACACCTCCGAGCTTGCTGCACTAAAGAAAAACCTCCGGAAATTAGAGACTAAATGGAGGAAGAAGAAAACCTCTGAACTTAGGCTTCAATACTTCACAAGCCTTAATACTTACAAGGAAGCCATTAACAACACAAAAAGGCTATACCACACTAAAACATTATCTAAAGCCATCAACTGACCCAGGGAACTCTTCGAGATTATTAAATCTTTAACTAAGGTTCCTGATCACACCCCTAACAAAACACCAATAGACCCACAACTCCTGGCAAACCACTTTGTCAATAAGCTTAAACTAAGCACCCGTCCAAGTATTATCCTGACCCCTACCACATCAAATTCCATCACTGAGTGGGGCTCATTCCATACAATTTCCAACAAACAACTTCTAGAGATTATATCAAACCTCAATACTAACGCTTCATTACTTGATCCTTGCCCAGTGGCTTGGGTTAAAGCAGCAAAATCTGAACTAGCTCCATACATTTTGAAAGTGGTAAACCAATCTCTACTTCAAGGCTTCATGCCAGATGACCTCAAATACTCGGTGATTCGCCCTCTACTAAAAAATAAAACCCTTAACAGTACTGACCCTTCCTCATACTGCCCCATTGCCAGCATACCTTTCTTAGCCAAAATCATTGAAAAGGTAGCTCAGCTACAACTACAAGATCATATTGATACCAACTTCCCATTAGATGAGCACCAGTATGGCTTCCGCCCATATCACGGAGTAGAAACCTTACTCATATCCCTTTTTGATTCACTAATCCGAGGTATGGATAATATAAAGCAGACCTTCTTGCTCATATTCCTTGACATTTCCTCAGCCTTTGACAGTGTAGATCATAATACGCTCATGTCCAGACTATCTCAACTAGGTTTAAAAGATACCACTCTTAACTGGTTTAAGTCCTACATTTCTAATCGTTTCCAATATGTCCATTTAGACCATTCCCCCTCACTACCATTCCCTCAAGAACGTGGTATCCCACAAGGATCCTCACTCTCTGCATTACTTTTTAACCTATATATCCAACCTATTTGCTCAATCTTTCAACGCCACAATCTAAACTATTTTATCTATGCAGACGACATCATGCTGTTCGCCCCTTTGGACATAGCTAACCTTAATTTCAACAGAATCGCCACCTGCCTCTTTGAAGCTGAACAATGGCTCTGCTCAATCCATATGGATATCAACTTCAAAAAGACTGAAGCACTCTTCGTAACCAGAAATACCAACTTCACCCCTCCAACCACCATCAACCTTATGAACATTACTCTCCCAGTCAAATCTGAAATTAAATACCTTGGAGTTACACTAGACAAAATGCTAAGCATGACACACCACATAAAACAGACTGCCAAAACTATATTTTTCAAGCTGAGAACCATACAGCAACTCAGACCCCTCATTGACATCAACGATTTCAGAACAGTTGTCCAGGCTCTCATTATGCCACATTTAGACTTCTGTAATGGCATACTCCAAGGGACATCTAAAAAGAACCTACACATCCTACAAAGAGCTCAGAATGTCACTGCTCGAATCATTGTGAAAGCCAAAATATTCGATCATATCTCCCCCATCCTATACGCTCTCCACTGGCTTCCAATCTCTAGTAGGATTCAATATAAACACTTGTCACCACTTTTAAACTCATTAATGACTTAGCCCCATCACAGTTAGCAACATTACTTCAGACTCCACCAGAAAACAGACTTAGAAGAAAAACTAACCTCAACATGCTACTAATTCCCAATGCCGTGAGAAAATCGAAACAAATAACCACCAACACTGCTTTTTCATATTATGCTCCCAGCCAATGGAACAAACTACCAATAAACCTAAGAGAGATTAAGGACCTTACCTCTTTCAGGAAGGAACTTAAAACCTACCTGTTTAGTCAACACTACAGCAACCTACAACCTGCAATCAAATATACTACACAAGAATATACAACTAACCAAACACAAGTCTATCCCACCTAATTCTAGACTCATTTAATAACCATTCTAAATAGTCCTCCTCCCAACACTATACTTGTGATTTACAAATAACTATTATAAATAGTTTTTGTCAACCATGTAAATAATTTACACATTGGTTCTTTGTAACATATTTTTTATGTTCCATTATGTTCTTATGTAAATAACTTACACATTGTTTCCATGTAACTTAGTTCTTATGTTCACTGAATGTTCTATGTAATGCAATATTGCACTGTATGCTATATTATTGTTTAAGTTCCTTGTAAACCACCCCTGATCTCTGGAAGGGGCGGTATAGAAAAGCACACAAATAAATAAATAAAATAAATAAATTCTTCCTCCATTCCCACTGCGCTGCCAGCTGGGGATATCAGCGCCTTAACTCCTCCCTCCTTAGAGCCCCTGCAGCAGGATCTTCCTGCAGAAAGGACTCAGTCAGCTCCCATTTTGCTTCCACAGCCGCTGGAAGCCATGGCAGCCTTGGCTAACAGTGAGTTCTTGACGCTCTTCCACCAGGCATGGCACCTGTGACGTTCGGAGTCTTTTGGTATACCTCCAGCACCCGCCTGGTAGCAGACAAGGATATGGTGGGGTCTCGCAAGTGGTCCCAAAAGTCCTCAGATCTTAAAGCAGTATGTCCTTCCAGGAACGTTGCATGTGGCTTGCGGGACACTACGGATATTTAAGAAGACTTTAAATCGTCGGAGGTGAGCCCTGACTCGTTGTAGAAAGAAGATGGGGAATATTCTCTGTCTGATTCTTCGCTGGCAGTTCACGAGGACTCTCAAGATATCAGACTTTTCGGAAAGAGGAGTTGCCAGCCCTAATCACACAGGTGATGGAGTCGCTATGCCTAGCCGACATGCCTTATCCTCAGAGTTCTCAAACCCTGTTGCAGCCGGATCCCATTTTACAGGGCATTCATAAGCCTTCCAAAGCTTTTTCCTTTCCAGCCGAGTTACAGCATATGGTATCTCGAGAGTGGGACTCTTCAGAGTCCTCTCTACGTACGGCACGCGGTATTGGTCAGTTATACCCTTGGTCTCCCTCTGACTTCGACCGTTCGCTGACATACCCGAAAGTTGATGCGTTAGTGACCGGGGTCACCAAGCATACCACAATTCCGGTTGAGGGCGGAGCGGCACTCTGCGACCAGCAAGACCTAAAAAGCTGAGTCTGCTAAAGACGGGTTTTTCGTCGTCCACTCTTTCCCTTCAAGCAGGGGTGTGCGGAGGTCTAGCAGCACGGACCTCCCTTTGATGGATTCAGCAGCTTCCAGGTGATCCCAATTTGGCTCATTTAGAATCCATCGCTGCATTCCTGGCAGAGGCCTTCTCTGATCTCTTGCAGCTGTCAGCTCGCTCCGTAGCACCGGTGACAGTAGCTCGGAGATGGCTATGGCTGTGTCAATGGGCAGCGGAGGTTGCTTCATTCAAAGACTCCAGCATTTAGATGCCATTCGTCCATTTCCACCATTGGAAAGAGGACTAGGCCGTTACTCTGTTTATTTCATGGTGCCAAAAAAAGGACGGCTCCTTTCGTCCTATCTTGGATCCCAGAGGCGTCAATCGCAGTCTGCGGGTACCACACTTTTGAATGGAGACTCTGCGATCCGTTATTCAAGCAGTATGCAAGGGGGAATTCTAGTTTCCCTCGATCTCGTGGAAGCATTCTTTCACATTCCCATTCGAGAGGGGCATCAGCGACTCGTTCGATTCGCGGTACTCGGTCAACATTTCCAATTTCGTGCGATGTCCTTCTGTCTAGCTTCGGCGCCTCAAACCTTCTCCAAGGTAATGGTGGTAATAGCTGCGGCCTTACGCAGCCACAGCATCAGAGTTCATCCTTATCTGGATGACTGGCTCATTCACGCAGACTCTTTCCCCGAGGCTTGCAGCACAGTCTCGGTGGTTGTTGCCTTTCTCGAAAGCCTCGGCTGGGTAATCAACCGCGACAAGAGTTGTCTTCAGCCGTCCCAGGAGATCAAATTTTTGGGGGCTCAATTCGATACAGCCTTAGGTTGGGTCTTTTTGTCAATGCCTCGATTCCTCAAGTTAACTTCTCAAGTTCGCAGTCTCCTAGCACAGGTCTCGCCTCGAGCATAGTGTCAGAGGATTATCATGTTTGGTTGCCTCTACTGCTGGCGATGAGACTTTGCCTCAGTTGGTGGCTCCTGCCCCGCAATCTCCTTCGAGGGGTTCCCTTGGAGACTCCACGCTGGGTGTTGGTAACGACAGACGCCAGTCTCTCCAGTTGGGGAGCGCATTGTGGCTCGCACTCAGCACAGGGGATTTGGTCTCCTCAGGAGGCCCGGTGGTCCATCAATCACCTCGAGATACAAGCGATGCGCTTAGCCTTGTAAAAGTTTCAGCCTCTTCTGTGGCGTCAGGCGGTTCGAATTCTGTCTGACAACGCTAAGACAGTGGCATACCTCAACCGCCAAGAGGGCACAAAATGTCCAGGTGTATCGAAGGAAATGAGTCTTCTCCTTCTGTGGGCGGAGAGGCATCTGCAGGCGATCTCGGCGCAACACATCGCGGGGGTAGACAATGTTAAAGCCGATTTCCTCAGCCGACATGCTCTGGATCCAGGGGAATGGGCTCTGGCACCAGAGTCCTTTCAGTCCATTGTTTGACGATGGGGTCTACCGGCAATGGATCTCATGGCTATGGCACAGAATACCAAGGCACCGATCTACTTCAGCTGTTGGAGAGACAACGGGTTGCATGGGATAGATGCACTGTCTCAAGCGTGGCCAACCCATCTCCTTCTGTATGTCTTTCCTCCCTGGTCCATGATCGGCAAGATTCTCCAAAGAATCATGGAGCATCGCGGCCCGGTGATCCTGGTGGCACCGGATTGGCCTCGCAGACTGTGGTATGCGGATCTCGTCCGGCTGTCTCGGGTGTCTCCTCTACGCCTGGGGGCATTCCCAGGGCTCCTGCTCCAAGGGCCGGTGGAAATAGAAATCCCGGCTCCTTACTCGCTTACGGCCTGGCTCTTGAATGCCGCAGGTTAGTTCAGAAGGGATATTCGTCAAGTGTGGTGGCGACAATGCTTAAGGCACGGCGGTCTTCGATGTCGCTGGCTTACGCTCGTGTGTGGCGTCTCTTTGACACTTGGTATTTGCTACGTCACATCTTGCCCTGGCATTGCAACATCCTGGATATTCTTTCCTTTCTGCAGGCCGGTCTAGATAAGGGTCTGGCGCTCGGGACCTTGCGCGTGCAGGTTGCTGTGCTAACTTGTTTTCGAGGGCCGATAGCGGGGCGTTCTATCGCCTCGCATGTGGACGTTTTGCGCTTTCTTAAAGGGGTTCAGACATTACAGCCCCCGATACGTCCTTTAGTTCCTTCTTGGGATCTCGCTCTCGTTCTCCGTGCCCTTGTTGCTTCTCCCTTTGAGTCTCAGAAGGCATGTTCCCTTAAGGATTTAACGCTAAAGACAGTTTTCCTAGTGGCCATAACCTCGGCACGTCGGATTTCCGAACTTCAGGCTCTCTCTTGTTGAGATCCCTATCTCTCGTTTTCTTCAGCGGGAGTTTCTCTTCGAACTGTTCCGTCCTTTTTACCTAAGGTGCTTACCCCGTTTCATGTCAACCAGCCTCTTTTCTTGCCTACCTTTGAAAAAGATAAGTGTTCCGGTCGCCTTCGTCAATTGCGCGCTGTGGACCTGAAGAGAGTGCTTTATCAGTATCTTAAGGTCACAAACGCCTTCCGTAAGACCGATCATCTTTTTGTCCTGTTTGCAGGCCCTCAACAGGGGTCCGCAGCCTCCAAATCCACCATTTCTAGATGGTTACGATGAGCTATTGAGGCAGCTTATATACTGCAAGGCAAGCAGGTTCCAGCAGGGCTCCGAGCTCACTCCACTCGGGCTCAGGCTTCATCTTGGGCCGAGCAGTCTCAAGTAGCCCCTCTCGACATTTGCCAGGCGGTGACTTGGTTGTCGTTGTCCACATTTGTCCGTCACTATAGATTGGACGTTCACGCTCGGCAGGAGGATCAGTTTGGAGCTGCAGTGCTGTCATCGGCATTGACCCCTCCCCCCTTGAAAGCAGGTAGCTTGGGTACTGCCCGTTTGTCTGGACTGGTCTAGCAGTATGACTTGGAAGGAGAAATTTCACTTACCATTAATTTCCTTTCCTGGAATACTGCTAGACCAGTCCATGATCCACTCTGCTGTCAGTAACGGTGCTGCTAGTGTGGTGAAGCTGCCGGCCTCTGTTTCTTCCTTGTCAGTATGCCTCACCATGGGGGGCCAATGGCTGCATTATCGGTCTTAGCAGCCTTCATTTCTGGGGATACTTTCAGCTCCCCTGTACATAGTTGAATTAAACGTCCACTATGTGTGGTCTTATGGTTAAGTTGCGTTACATGTTTGGGTTCGCTTTACAGACAATACTGAGTGAGACCCCTAGGGGTAGGACCATATCACCAGCGTCCAGCCTATCAGAGCTCTGGTAGAATTCTCTGTCTCCAAGATCTGCTGGCAGGGGGACACAACCCGTTTGTCTGGACTGGTCTAGCAGTATTCCAGGAAAGGAAATTAATGGTAAGTGAAATTTCTCCATATAGCGATCTGTAGCGGAAGACACTACCTTCTCAGGCTAGGAAGGAATACAAACATCGCAATTAACCCCGACTACTTCAGCATCTCGTTTAGGGGCTTTCCACCGACATCCTCATCCATAACCAGGTGGGTGGCCATAAAATGGATTGGCTGTTTGAAGAGCAGAGTTACTTTGTGGCCATCTTCCTTGGGCTCATGATCACACCCCCCCCCCCAAAGAAAACATTTTAACAGCTTCAATCTTAATAAAAACCCTTGCCTTGATGACTCAGAGACTGCAAAACAGCAGCAGCAGCCCTGAAACTAACCACCCATGCAAGAGTGCCCGCCCTCAAAATGACTGACACTGCTCCGCTGCCTATTAACCCCCTCCCCCCCATGTTATTCTGCCCACAACATGTTTGAACCGGAGCTAAACAGAGTGAAAGCCTGATGCAAAATGGTCGCACCACCACTTCAAGTCTTTTTTCTTTGCTTTATAAGCCCGGGTCATGAGCCAAGATTTATTTTATTTATTTATTTATTTATTTAATATTTCTTATATACCGCCTTTCATGATATCAAGGCGGTTTACATTGAACAAACTGAAACTACATTGAACAGGGCATTATAACTTGGAGATAACTATGAGCTCTGAGCATTGCAGAGCTTCTACATGCAACACTTTATTTCTGGCCCACCTGGAAGATAATGTGAACAGCAGTGCTGGGGAGATGGAAAGTCTCTTTTTAGGCTGAGCCCCGAGCCCGTGGAATAGAGTAGTCACCCGCAGGACAAAAAACAAACCTGCAATTGGTGACAGCAGCAGGGTGCTCCACCACCAATCCGCAACTCCAAGTCACCAAAGAAGGCAATCATAATAATAACATTTAGTGGAAGAACATATTATAATTTATCTTTATAAGATATATAAAAGTCAAAGAACACCACCAACAAATTAAGACATCCAGATCTTGATAAACTTGGCTGCAATCATTAAAGGTAACACACATTTTAGCTGAGTAGAATAAGCCATACTGGGCCCCAGTCTCTTTCAATGGCTTCTAAAGCCTCAGGAATTCTTTCCTTTGGGAGACTGCTTCCCTTGCCAAATCTGGGACTAGAATTAGTTTATTTACATTTACTTTTAACTGGTCTGTGTCTTCTTTGGCAATGGAGAGCAGTTCAAAAACCTGAGAGAATTTACTAAATTGGAGGATTATCGGGCGAGGGAAACGCTGTGGAGCTGACGGCTTGTACCGAGGAGAACGGTGTGATGATTCAAATTGTAGTGGCTGTTTAAAGTACTGATCAACCACCTTGAATATAGTAACATAGTAACATAGTAAATGACAGCAGATAAAGACCAGTATGGTCCATCTAGTCTGCCCAGTAAGATGGCAGGAGTAGGTGCGCCTGCCACTCTGTGCAGGCCACCCCTACCCATGTCTTTGTTTAGGGGTGAACCCGCCGCTCCGTGTAGGACACCCCTATTTGTTGAGAAATTAGATGGTTCAGTTTATTTTGACTTTATCCTGTTGCTGTAAAGGGATCCACTCTGTCTGTCCCATGCCATTTTGAATTCCATCACTGTGCTTGCCCCCACCACTTCCATCGGGAGGGCATTCCAAATAGCACAAAAGATCTGGGAGACATGGGGGTGAGCTCAACTGCTTATCATGGGAACTTAGGGGGTCTTTTACTAATGGACACTAGCTGACCATGTTGTGGCAAGCACTGAAGGTGCACTGGCACATGTATTGCCAGCTAGTGTAGAGCCATGACAGCGCTTTAGGGTCACAAGTGGGTGGGTTAGGGGTGGAGAGTGGGTATGGTGAGCTTAGTGCACTTAGCACTGTGTTCATGCCATGCACTAACTGCACACTAGAAGACAGGGCCCTGTATTAACTGCCAGGAAAATGCTTTCCACGCCTCTGACAGTTAATGAGGTGGTGTTGCACCTAACATGCATAGTTTCGGCACTAGTGGTGCATTACATGCAACGCCTTAGCTCCCGTTGATAAAAAAAAAAAACTTAATGTATGAATTCAACACTTAATTTCATCATCACTCATCCTCTCATATTACCTATTTTTTATGTGACTTAATTATTAAAAGATATTGCCAGGAAGGAAAAACTTAAATTGATTAATACTTATATCCAAAGGGTTAAAACAGCTGAAGTCTATCCAATGATGGCTGCATCCACACGTTCTTTATATTTGTTATCCAGAAAGGTATTATTATGAAACAATTCTGTCCCAGAAAACTGGATTAATATTCCAAAAATATCAAAAAATATCCAATAAAAACCTCACAAGAGTTTTTACAATCCCAGTCTCTCAAATGACAATCATCTAAACGTTAAATAATAACATCCTCTCAGCATGACCACATCTATGTCTTCCATCCTGGCATTAAACACTCATGTCTCCAACCTTGCAGTGAAAAACTTTGAATATAACATCAATATTACTCCAAAATCGCTTCAATCAGACCGTGTTTTCATTTTGCTACAAATAAAATTCATTTTTCATAGGTCATCTAGGTAGAAAAAGGGACATCCATGTTTGGAGGAAGGCTTGCTGAATGTAGAGCCTTTGGTAAAATAGGGTAAGGAAATTGGAATTAGCCCACTGCCTTTCTATTACAGTTAGATTTGGGGATATTCGGGAGAATGAATAGAATGCAGGTACCTTGTTTGTATGGAATTTATTTTGCCTTATTGTCTTTATTTTATATGACTAGTATTGATGAAAATCACTCTCTGCCTGAAATTCAAGATGAATTACATGGACATGTCCACAGAAGACTTGCACTCTAACATTGTACCTGAGACAATTGAAGATTAATTGACTTACACAAAATCATAAGGCATGGCTGTGAAATTTGAACCTGAACATAGGAACATAAGATATGCCATACTGGGTCAGACCAAGGTCATAAGTACCTAGCAGTTTCCCAAAAAGACACAGAGATTCCACAATACTTGTATTGGGGCAAGCAATGGATTTCCTGGGTCATCTTTAATAATAGTTTATGGACCTTTCTTCCAGGAACTTGTCCAAACCTTTTTAAACCCATCTAAACAATTAAAAGTTTAATTGTTAATGTACATAATTCATGCAATGTTCAATGTAAAAACAGAAATGTCTTTCTGTCCCCTTAACTGTTATATGTAAACCGCACCTGATCACCGGAAGGTTGCGGTATATAAAAGTTTGTTAAATAAATAAATAAAATAAATAAATCTACACTAACAGCTTTTACTATATCCTCCCGTAACGAATTCCAGAGTTTGATTATGCGTTGATTGAAAAAATATTTTCTCTTATTAATCTTAAAAAGGGTTACACTGGGCGGAGCCTGATGTCCAGCGGGTAAGACGCTTCGCGCTGAAGCTCCCGAGAGGCCTACTTAGAATCCTGACTTAATACCTATACAAACTTACTATTTCGCTCCGGGCTGACCGGGGTACCTCGGGGGGGATGGCGGCCCATAAACCAGCGCGCTTGGACTTCGGGTCTCCTTCTTCTTCTCACGGAAAACGCTCCAAAACAGAGGTGTCCTCCCCACAGAAGATGGTTCCATTTCGGGAAAACCCCGAAATGCACCTGGAGATTTTAGAGGAAATACGCGGCGTGAAGGAATTGGTGCAGTCCAATGGAGAAGCGCTTCGAGCCATGCGAGAAGACTTTGGAGTGCTCCAGGACCGACTTGAAAGTCTCTCATTACGGCAGGACAATATGGCGGGGGTCCTCGACTCGCACGCGGTGCGCTTGGGCACACTTGACAAGGCTGAGCGCCAGATACAGAATCTTCAAAAGGAGTTAGAAGATAGCAATAATCGAGCCCGTCGCAACAATGTGAGGCTCATTGGAATACCGGAGGGGGTGGAAGCGGGAGATATGAGAGAATTCCTGCTCAAAACTCTTCCCTCCTTGCTGAAGATCACTTTTCATAGAGAACTGGAAATCGATCGTGCACACCGTGTTCCTACCCACATGGCGCTCAACCGAACGACCCCCCGGCCTATTATCTTTCGCTTGCTACGATATCAACAAGTGGAACAAATTTTAAATGCTGCCCGGGCGAACCATCATTTGGAATTTGAAGGTCACAAAGTCTCCTTCTTCCCTGATTTGGCAAAGCCTACCGTTGACCGTCGGAAGAAACTCCTTGCTTTTCGCCCTCGACTTCAACAGCTACAGGCTCGCTTTGGCCTGTTGTATCCAGCGAAGCTCCGAGTGACTCTCCACAACAAAACCAGGACATTCGAAGATCCTGATCTACTATCAACATTTTTAGACTCCAAAGAAGCAGAGCAGATGCGCTAATCCAAAGACTTGGACTTTTATTTGCCGGCTCTGTCCGCCATTTTGAAGGGCCCGATGCGGCGGTCATAGTCAAGCACAGAGACTACCTGGACTTTCTTTCTTTCTTTCTATGACTTTTTTGTCTTTTGGTCTCCTATCCCTCCATGATGTGTGCCTCGGTCGGATTCGGAGCACGCACAGTCCTACAGGTTATGTGTTTTTTCAATTTCGGCCTTCTCTGGGGCTTCTCCCCGCAGACACATGGTCGCCAGTAATTATTGGGGTTCTGCTTCTTCTCTACCGCGCAGCGGTTTTTCTTTTTTAATGTGGGGCGCTTCATTGTATTATCTAAGCTTATTTTCTTTTATGCCATATGTACAGCCAGCTACAGTCAATATGAGGGACATTGTGAAATTATGTGCGCTATCATGCTCAGAATTTTTAACTTTTCTGAATGGCCTTATGTAAAATCTTATCACTCAACGTAAAAGGCATTAATAGTCCAATCAAAAGAAAGAAAATCCTTAGCTATCTTAGCCATGAGCATGCTGATTTAGCGTTTCTTCAGGAAACGCACTTAAACTCTGCTGAAACACTGAAACTCAATGCTAAGCCTTACATGGTGGCTGCCTATTCTCCCGCCGTTTCCAAACGGTGCGGGGTAGCCATTCTGGTTAAGAAATCTTTGCAAGCTACTGTAATTGATACTAGCGCTGACAAAGAGGGTAGATGGGCCCGTGTGCACCTTAAGGTTGGAGATAGTGAATTTACGTGTATTTGCATTTATGCCCCGAATGTGGACAACCCTGCTTACTATGCAAGTATTGCGCAGTTGGCACAGGCCTCTGCCAATACTCCATTAATACTTGGTGGTGATTTTAATCAAGTGTTAGACCCTCTGATAGATAGACAGCCGCCTAGAACGAGTAGTCCACCCAAGAGTCTTGCTACCCTTACAGCTCTGATGCAAGATCTTGCGCTGGTAGATATATGGAGGCTGCTTCACCCCTCCGACTTAGAGTTCACTTTCTTTTCTGCCCCCCATCACTCCCAATCTAGAATAGATTTCTTTCTCATTTCCAAAGCACTGATTTCTCAAGTGGACACGGCTAGGACTCATCCTCTCCATATTTCAGATCATGCTGCCATATCTTTATCATTACATGTCACTGCGCGGGATGATTCTCCCCGAGCTTGGTTTTTTGATAGATCCCTACTAGGTCAAAAAGATTTTCAGGTTGATATAAAGGCCGCTATCCAAGATTATTTTCATTTTAACTCACCCCATGACACAGCGAGCTGGGCTTGGTGGGAGGGTTTTAAAGCATCTATCCGCGCAACTATAACTAGCTATCAAATTCGGCAGGGGAAACAAAGAAAGCAGCATTTGCTGATTCTAGAGCAGCAGATACAAGCTGGGGAGCGTCTCCTCACGTCCCGTACTGAACCATGTATTTTACTCCGTTTACAACGCTTGCGTTTTCAATACAATCAGCTTTTGTACACTGCTGCTGTTAAAAATATTGAATCACAACAAGGGCTATATTATCGGGAAAATAACCGTGCTGGCAAATTATTAGCAAATGTCCTAAAAGGTCAAAAAGAAGCCAAGCGTGTTACCGCCCTCCGTAATCCGTCGGGGGGGGGGGCTTGGTCACTAAAGATACCGAAATCTTAGAACTCTTTCGTGATTTTTATACTCGGCTTTATCAATCTGAATGTGATTTTGAGCCAGAAGTATTTGAACGCTTACTTTCAGGGGTACAAAGACCGACCCTATCTGACAAAGATAGAGTGGCCTTGGACACACCATTTACTGTCTCAGAAATTCATTCTGCTATCAAGAAATGTGCCTCAGGTCGAGCCGCAGGCCCAGACGGTCTCCCTGCTGAATTCTACAAAACCTTTCACGCTGACTTAGCTCCAGTTTTGAAACTTTATTTTTCTGCTCTGGCCGAGGAGGGTTCTCCTTCTGGGTCCTTTTCAATGGCAAATGTAGTAGTTTTTGAGAAAGAGGGGAGAGACCCGCAACTAACAGCTAATTATCGTCCAATTTCCCTCCTAAACGCGGACTATAAAATATTTGCCACCATTCTCTCCACCCGGCTCTCTGATAGGATGTCTACCTTAATACACCCAGATCAATGCGGTTTCATTCCTGGTAGATCAACTGCTGACAATGCTCGGACTCTATGCCATGTACTGACTACCGCAGTTAATCTTGATCGCCCATTTGTTGGCCTCTCACTTGATGCCGAGAAGGCCTTTGATCGTTTAGAGTGGCCCTTCCTGTTTGCAGTCCTCCGCTGGTACGGATTCGGGGAAGGTTTTCTCCGTTGTCTTCGCACCATGTACGCACAGCCTACAGCCAGTATATGTGCCAATGCTTTAAAGTCTCAGCCTTTTCCCCTTCAACGCGGCACTCGCCAGGGATGCCCACTGTCTCCACTTCTTTTCGATCTTGCACTTGAACCCTTGGCTTTACTAATCCGGCAATCGGAGGAGATTCATGGAGTCCCCTTCACCCATAGGGAAATCAAAATTTCAGCGTATGCTGATGACCTTATGCTTTTTGTCTCTATAGACTCAGTACCGGCTGTCCTAGAGCAAATTGGTAAATACTCACAACTGTCCGTTATAAGATAAATTGGACCAAGTCGGTAGCCTTTCCATTAAATCCTTTGCTTCATCAGGCCGATATGCAACCCTTCCCCTTTTTATGGCAACCTCGCATGGTCAAATACCTTGGGGTTCACTATTGTTCTCCTTTGGAAGACACTATCTCCTTCAATGCCAAGGACTTAACCTCTAAAGTCCGGGCGCTTACTCACCGTTGGACTCCTTTAACACTTACCTGGTGGGGTCGATTAGAAACTATAAAAATGATGATTGTTCCGAAAGTGAATTATATTTTAGAAATGTTGCCCTGTCTCTTACCTCGACGTATATATAAAGATATAGAGGGCCTTCTGACTAGATACTTGTGGCAAAACAAGACACCTAGGATAGCGAAACATAAGCTGCAAGCAGATAAGGAAAATGGGGGTGTCAGATTCCCTGATTTCCTGAAGTATCATCAATCTTTTCTTCTCAAACAAGGCGCTCGTTGGCTGGAAGATCCAGTACCGAGTAGACCTGTGTGGCTAGACATAGAAGAGGACCTTTGCAAACCGATTCCTCTTACTTTTCTCCCTGGTATGACTCTCCCATCAGACTCCCACTATCCACCAATGCTTTTAGACACCTTAGGTGCCTTTAATACTCTTATGCAATCTTTAGACTCCCGACTCTGTCCGTTAGACAAGCTCCCACTTTGGTACAATACTCGATTTCGAATACAAAATAAGCCGATGGCGTGGAGCCCCTGGTACACTAGGGGCATTTGGACTCCTAGTCAGTTATTCCATGAAGGTCGCTGGAAAACTTTTAGTGAATTGCAAATTGAATTTGGTCTCCCAGCGAAACACTACTTTCAGTTGGTGCAACTTCAGCATTGCCTTCGGAGTGCTAAGGTGCTCCCGCCATCGGCCTCCCCTACACAAGGTTGGTCGGAGACTATCCGATCTATCGGTTGTTCACCGGGTGTAGCATCCAATTTTTACAAAACCTTATGTAATGCTATAACTAGAGATACCCCTATAGCGCAGAAAGCATGGGAGAGAGAATTGCATGTGACTTTGACCCCGGAGCAATGGAGCCTTGTCTGGAGTAGAGTGACACGGGTCTCCCGATCCGCCTCACTCACTCAGACACTCTTCTTTCTAGCCCACCGGTGTTTTTACACTCCTGACAGATTAGCCAAATGGAACACTACTCAGGGCAATAGCTGTTGGACATGTCATGCGGCCATTGGTTCACTACCTCATGTTATGTATGAATGTCCCGCACTACAGTATTACTGGCGTCGGGTCTGGGGTCGTATCCAGTCTATTTTGCACTTTCAAGAGCCCCTTTCTTGGAGGATAGTGGGACTTCGCTCAGCTGCGGGGATCCCCTCTCTTCCAAAAACGGCTTACTTCCTTTTGGACTTTATGCTTGGCATTGCTATTTCCCTAATTACGAAATACTGGAAAAATAGCTCCCATCTGAGCCCCAATGAATGGTGGAATCATGTCTGTCTCTACAGTAAATATGAACAAATACCTCGTATGTTTGCTTCCCCCATTCAGACTCCTCATCATCGGTCTAAATGGAAGATGCTCAATGACTATGTACATTCTGCTAAATGCTCTCATCTGACTGTCTAAATTTGTATATATCTCTGTCCCATGATTATTCTGTATCGTAGATACTCTTTTGATTGTTTTGATGTATAATCACTGTTGTTTGGAAGCGCTCACATGCTGACATAATCAGCTAGAGAAGAAGCGTGGGGGTGGGGGGTAATTGGGTTTACTTTTCCTTATTGTATACTTGTTTTGTCTCCTTTGGTGTGTTGTTTCTTTTGTTTGTTGCAAAATGAAAATAAAAGTTTAAAAAAAAAAAAAGGGTTACACTGTAGCTTTATTGTATGCCCCCTAGTCTTTCTACTTTTTGATGGCATAAACAATTGATCTACATGTACCCGTTCCACTCCATTCATTAATTTATAGACCTCTATCATATCTCCCCTCAGCAGTCTCTTTTCCAGGTTTTGTCACAGCCTGTGTCACAATGATCAGAAACTGATCTAAGAGCCCTCTAACAAATAAACTTCTGAGTTATAGAGATTAGATCTGAGTTTAATCTATAGACTCTAACATAGGGAAAGTGAAACTTCAAAAGAATGAATAGTAAATAGGAGTCATTAAAGAGCAGTTACATGAGCCGCCTTGGGGTCTTCCTTTTACTCAGAATTCAGTTCACACAATTGCTTTTTTTCATTACATTTTAATCGCTTTTACTTTATAAATCTCTTCTATATTTCCTGCTCCCTACTCAATTCCCTTTATTTATTTCATATACTGTCCTTTTACTAGCTTTTACTAGCGATGTGCATGGGCAAGGAAAATGTGGTTAGTTTTCAATTTTTTTCATGAATATATCCCATCGTTAAGGTATTTCAGTTACTTTGACACACATTCAGGTATTTTGTCTCAGTTATATTGAAATATTCAAACAAAATATGATGCACTAATTTGATTACTATGCAATAAATGGATTTAGCACACTAAGGTGTATGTTTGTACTTACTTCACCTCAACTGCCCTGCATCTGCCATATATTTAGTGCATAGGGCAGCCACCGAATGCATGGGCCCAATGCCACTGAGGCAGGGAACATGGGCCCAGCACCACAAAAGTCTAATGCAAGCAAGTGGCTGTGGCTGTGACATCCTTGTGCCCCCCATGGGACAACTCCTCTCCCCCAGTCACAACTCCCTGTACCACCTCCCCACTCTAATCCCCTCTTGCACAACCAGTCCCTTCAGCACAACACCCCCTTTAGTACCCCCCTGGAAAGCAACTTCCATTTGCGAAGTCAACCCCCATCACCAACCAACCCCTCTCAAAGATCAGCTTCCCACCCCATGACTTACCCTCAGCTTCCTTGTGGTCTTAGTGAACACTGGGGCAGGAGAAATTCTCCTTTGCTCCTGTCATGTCTGTTATGGAGGTCAAAATAGCAGCTCAGTCTACTAGTGGTAGTCTTGCAGTGCTACCACTAGGGGGTATGTTTCTTCCAGAATGTGAGTAGGTTATTCCAGTAAAGAAGACCAACTACTGAAAATGCAGCTTGACCCCTAGCTGTAGTACCATGAGAATACTGCTATAGGTCTGCGCCACCATTTTGAACCCAGGAAGCAACAGGGAGAAGTGCTGTGGAATCATTTGTGCCCTGCCACTGTATCACCAACAAAAGCCTTGGTAAGTGCTGGAGGGGGGAGGGGCAGGTCAGAGTCAAGTGGTAGGGGTGGATGCTTCTTGGGGGGATTCGGAGACTTGGTACTACTGGGGGGATCAGGGGATCAGGTGATATTGATGCTACTGGGGGATTAAATCAAGGATGCTGATTAAGGGCTGGGGGTGAGTAGGGGAATCGGGTGGCTGTAATGTATAGGGCCATAATAAATTCCTTTTGCCAATGCATTTACTATGTAGTGTCTATCATTTGTTCTAATTGCAGGGCCAATGTTAGGCATGCCCCCAACAATTACAACACAGGCATTGCACATACCGCTCATTAAATTTTACACTTAGTGTGTGGTATGTGCAAAAATGTGTTTCACTTTAGTAAACAGGTCTCTAAATCTGATCTGTAATTCAGATGCACAGTCTTCTGCAAATCCTCACAGTCCCCTTCTGTTTTAACAACTTTGCATAATTATGTTTCATCAGCAAATTTGATCACCTTACTCATCAGTCCTTTATCCAGATTGTTTATGAATATGTTAAACACAGGTCCCAGTATAGATCCATGAGGCACTCTACTATTAACCCTTTTCCATGTAAATAACTGACTATTTAATCCTGTTTCCTGTCTTTTAATCAGTAGTAAATCCACAAAAGGGTGTGGCCTCCAATTTCTTAACTCTTATATTTCCAAAGGATTCTCTCATTGAGGACTCTGGTGCCCTTTTACTAAAGTGTGTTAGGTTTTTGCACTTAACCCGAGTTTAGCAATAAAAATGATGTGTGTTAAGTGCAAAGTCTCCATGCTAACTGTCAAGGGTGTGGCCAGCATGTTCCCAGAAATTTACATGCAGATGCTTACCCGAAAGCATGGCACAATTACCATTTATTGAGGTGGCGTTAGATATGCCCCCCCCCCCCACTCTAGCTGCAATGTGCTCTCCATACCCACTCTCTTTCCCTCCTCTACCCACCTGTTCACCACTCCAACATGTGATTAGCAGTTAGTGCATGAATCAGGGCCAAACGACCATTAGGCAAACAAGACAGGTCCAGAGGCATCTCATTGCCATCACTGTCACCCCTCTCTGAGACTTGCAGAGGCAGCAACAGTCTCAAACATCCCCGCACTGTTTACCTTAAGCCTCCGGTGCTGTGAGGCTGATTGACTCCCACCCCTGCCGAGGCCCATGTTGCCTTCCTGTTTGCAGGAGGCTTAAGGTAAGTGCTGCAGAGACCATTGCCGGAGAGAGGCAGCAGCAGCGTCAGTGGTGGACAGTGAGAGGGCAGCCTGACAGAAATGCCCTCACGGTAATAGTTATTGTGTGCCCTTGTTCACATTTATCATGCACAAAATATGTGTTAACTGCTTAGCACACTTTAGTAAAAGGGTCTCATTGTCAAATGCCTTCTAAAAATCTAAATAAACTATATCAACCAGTTCACCAATATCCACTTGTTTGTTTACAACTTCAACAAATCTAATAAGTTGGTAAGGCACTACCTACCTTGGATGAATCCATGCTGATTAATTCCCGTTAAGCTTTGACAATCTATATGGTTAGTAATTTTGTTTTTTAGAATATCTTCAAACATTTTGCTTGGCATTGATATGAGACTCGTCAACCTATGGTTTGGATCTCCCCTGGCCTATTTTCCACCCATTGAGGTGCCTGCACTAATATCAACAATCACATTTGGCACATAGCCAAAACACCTATGCTAACCATGTCATCAGTGCCCATGTCATGTCCCCAACCCACCCTGTCTCTACCCATTCATATGCTAAGGGAGTCATTCTGAGGCACGAATAGCGGGGATAAATGTCCCATTGGTTTGTCCATCCCTGCTATTTGTGCCGTTTCCTGGGCCTAACTACCTTCCCCACGTGTTGTATGGGGAAGTTAGATGAGGGCAGGATAGGGGCGGATCGGGAGTGGTGTTTGGGCGGGCAGTGGAAGGTCACCGGCCCCGGATATACAATGTTGGTCCTGTATATCCAGGGCCAGCGACTTACAAAGGGAACTTATTCCACCTCCGAGGTGGAATAAGTTCCCCTAGTCATCGAGGGATGGCGGGCCTGGGGTGCAGATTGGGGCAGGGGGCAAGGACATTCCCCGCAGCCTGACCCTGCCCTTAGGAGGCCTGATCGGGGGTCAGACTGCGGGGAATCCACTTTTAAAGCCAGCGGACGGGGATCGCAGCTCTTCAATGGAGCCATGGTACCATGGCAACTGGATGCCATGGCACCGTGGCTCCATTGACAAGCACTGACTGAGTTAGCCTGGGAAGGCCTATACATGCAGGCTGGACAGAATCGGGGTCCCGGCCTGCACGTACACGCCTGTTCGCGATTCTGATCCTGCGAGGATAGACACACCTCGTGGGATCAGAATCACGACTTCTTCTGTGTGTCCAGTTCCGGATGGACGCACAGAGGGCCCAGATATGCAGGATGGAATCGGGCCCTAATTGCTTAGTATGGAATTTTTTGCACAGGGCCCTGCACTAAATTTTAGTGTGGCGCACTTACTGCAAGCTGATCCTCACCCTAGTGATTAGCTCAGTTTGGAAAACATGCCCTTAACCGAATAATTATCAAATTTTGAAAAGATAAATGTTCATTGCCCAGTATTTGTTTTTTGTTTTTTTGGGGGTTTTTTTAAATGCCATCAAGTCAAAGCTGATGCCTGGCAACCAAACATCCCCTGGGTTTTCTTGGCAAGATATGACTGGAAGTAGATTGCTATGCCTTTTCTTCTGATGCAATGGAGGGTAAAGTGACTTGCCCAAGGTCACAAGGAGTGCCAGTGGGAAATGAACACTGCTTTCTTAGGTACTAGGCTGTTTCTCTAAATACTAAGCTGCTTCTCCACACCACTGTCTAGTAGTACTGGGAAAACCATTTAAATTAATTTTAAGCCTTGCCAAAAAACATAGCAACTTGAATGTTGCCCAGCATTTGCATTTTTCAGTAGAGAAGGGTGCAGTTTGGCAGCAGCTATGAAAAACACCTGAAGCTTCTATCTATCAATCTATCTAGCGATAATTATCTGCATCTATAGCTATCTTGAACACATCTTAGAAGGAGGAAGTATGACTTAGATATATTTAAAACTACAGTTAAAATAGTTAAAAAATAGAAACATCTTATTTCAAAAGATTACAATTGGTAGGACTGGCAGTGTGAGAGTACATTAATGCTTTTCCCCTGTCAAAAATCCTTAGTAAATGAGCCCTGGAAAGAATGTTTAGGGGCTAAGGGATTTCTGCTTATTATTATGAATTATGACTTATGAAAGTTACATTTTCCAAGATCTGCAATCAAACTGAATGCAAATTTATCATGAAACTTATGATGATAAAAAGACATTATAAATGACTTGCACACAAACAAAATATACTAGTGAGAAAAAAATTCTGGCATGATATCTGGACTGAATAACAGATTTCTTTTCTTGATATTTACATCAATTAAAGTGATAACAGTCCAATGATTAATTGGTGCTATGTTGGTAGCCTAATACTGCAGGAAGTCTATTAGCATAATTAAAGCACAGTAGTATCTAACAGATAGCACTGGAGCATTAACACTTTAATTTATTTAGTAATACATATAAACAGGGTGCCAATGCAATTAACCCTTCAATGGGAGACTGGCCAGAATTCTCTATCTATATTAATATTTCTGCTTGAAAGACATGGCAAACAGCAAATTACAGCTGATTATTATTTTATTAAACTATATTCTCTGATTTCCTAAAGAAATAAATCTCACACTATAATTCTATTATAGAAACAGACAAGTATAGCAGGAAATGGCCCATCTGGTCTACCCAGAAAGGTGGTTAGGTTATAAAACTACTGTCCAATCCGGGTCATCTTCCATGTGTTCATTTATGGTTGTTATTACCACTCTGTGGATTTCCGTCCCTGGTCTCTTAAAAAGCACAATAAAGCCATTTCGCTGCTTATCTGAGCTCAGGAGCCACTCCACGCAAGTTACTCGAGTGTTTTGTTTCCAACCTTTTGCCATTAATGTATCATATGGGGCCCTTTTACTAACAAGCACTATGTAACCATTTAACCTACAATGTAACCCATTTAAGATTGTTGTTGACTGCCGTTGTGTCGGTGTCGACTCCTGGCGACCCTCTGGATAGCTGACCTAAACTTTTCATTTAAGACTAATAAGCAAAATTATTTTTTGCACTCAACGCATAATTAAACTCTGGAATTTGTTACATGAGGATGTAGTAAAAGCTGTTAGTGTAGTTGGGTTTAAAAAAGGTTTGGACAAGTTCCTAGAGGAAAGGTCCATAAACCTTAAAGAGGCCCCGGAAAATCGACTGCTTGCCCCAGTACAAGCATTGTGGAACCTGTGTCTTTTTGGGAAACTGCTAGGTACAGTACTTGTGACCTGGATTGGCCACTGTTGGAAACAGGATTCTGAGCTTCATGGACCTTGGTCTGATCCAGTATGGCATATTTTATGTTCTTATGTGTTTTAGCACATGGTAACTACCACTATGGCCCATGATAATTCTTAGTGCAGGGCCATCATCGTTTGCATGGGCCAATTTCCACATTGTGAATTGGTTGGTGGCATAGTAAAGGGTGGGTTAGGGGTGGAGAATGTGTGTGGTGAGTGCCATAAGTTAGCACGCTAACTGCAACATGTGCAACTTTGCAACTCCCTCCACCTCAATAGGTGAAATTAAGTAGTTAAGTGCACCCATGGTAATAGCACCCTCTATTAGCACACAGCACCACATGCCAACTCTCAAGAAAATCCTGTACATGCCCTCAACACTTAACGCAGTGGCTTTGTAGCTAAGATGTCTAAAGTTTTGCGTGCTGTTGGAGTATTAGGTGAAAAATCACAGCACACCTTAATAAAAGGGCCACTATCTTTTTTTTTTTTTGCAGCTTATTTATTTAAGAATATTTATATTCCGTGTATCAGAATTCCTAAGTGAATTATCAAAGAACATAAGAAATAATAGAATTAGAACATACATTAACCCAGCACAGTCATAAAAAATCTTATTCATTACAAAAGTTCTTTAAATGCACTTTTTTTCAAAAAGAATCGCCTTGACCGATTTTCTAAGTTTTAAATAATTTTCAGATGCAGCTCCATTGGTGATGTATTCCAGAGTACAAAAGGAGCATAATTAAATACCCGGGCCTGAGTCTCTACCTTATGCATATCTCACACTGACAGAACCAAAAGTAAATTGGAAAACATCAGAACGCAGAGATTGCAAAGGTTGATATTTTTTGAATAATAAAGCTCAAATAAACATGTCCCAATGCATGCAATGCTTCAAATACAATAGTCAAGATTTTAAACCATACTCAATGTTCCCTGGCAACCAATGTAATTTCTTCAAATATGGAGAAAGATGATCAAATTTTGTAAGATGAAATATCAATTGCACCGCAGTACTCTCTGTGATTTGAAGGGCAAACAAGTGCTTCTTTCCTTTATACTGTTCTTCCAAGAACAAAGTGCTGCAGTAATCCAAATTTTCTAAAATGGGCATCTAATCTACATACATTTGGAGCCCCTTTACTAAAGTGCTCTATGTAGCGCTCAGGCCCACAGTAACAGTTATCAAGGGAGCATGACAGTTAATTAAATGATGAAACATAGCAACTTTGTAAAAAATAGGTCTCAGAACTAATTTTATATGTGAACATAAAGAGCGTGATTCCATAACATGCACGATCAGCCCGCAGATATATCTAAATAAAAAACGGGCCACCTTTGAATCTTATTCCACATCGGTGGGTCTGGACGTGCCCACTGGGCTGGAATTGGGGGGATAGATGTGTTCAGCACTCCATGTGCAAGCACTATCCATCTGGTCCGTGCCTCGGATGTGGGTAAACGTTTTGGATGTCCTTGCACCCACCATATTCTGAAAAGTTAGACGTTTCGGATCCTGCTCGTCCCCGCGATGTACCCGCAGATGCTACGTCCCTTGGGAAAAACATGCATCTCCTAAGCTGCTCATCACAGACAGTAATTTGCTGATGCATATTAAACATAAATACCAATGAGAAATGACAACTGCTGCAACCTAGACCATATACCAGTCCCCCTCATGCCTTGAAAAGTGCTAGGTAAGCCCAGTGTCCCCAATATGGTATATGAGAATGTAATTTTGCATACCTTGCATCAAATGGTACGTGCATTAGGAACTGGCCTCAGTGATTCCTGCCCTGGTCACCTCTACAAACATGCCTTAAACTGCTAGGGATGGACCCTCATCAAGTGCACAAAACCCCAAACTAACCTTGCAGATCCCCAAAGGATGCATTTGCTGAGCAAGAAATGTATGCCCTTTTCATGCCTATGGCTTATAAGTGCATTCATTTTGCTACTCTGCACTACCATTCCCCTCTTATCTCTCCCTACACCCCTCCCCAGCAACTCCATTCTTCTGTCAGATTGCTTCTATCTGTGCCCTTCTCTTCTACTGCCAAATTCAAAAGTTGCTCCTTTCACCTTGCTGCTCCTAATGCATGGAACAAACTACTTGAGTCTGTACATCAGGCTTCGTCTCTGGCCCCTCTCAAATCCAGGCTGAATGCTCACCTAATCTTTGTCGCTGTTGGATCTGATCCGCCTAAGCTCGCTTGTATTTCGTGATCATTGCGCCTGGATGTATCCTGTCTAGGGTTGCCAACTGGCTCCAGATACGCCTGACAGGCTTGATCCAGGCCTGTGTTTATCCCATTGCATGCAGAGATTTGTAGTCTTGCTTTTCTTATGGAGTGCAATGGAGAATTCAGAACTACCTGTCCCTGCATGCAATGGAGTAAACCCAGGACTGGATTAAGCCTGTCGGGCATATCTGGAGCCAGTTGGCAACCCTAATCCTGTCCTCAGCTGCTGTGTTGTCTGTCTTGACTAGACTGTAAGCTCCACTGAGCAAGGACCATCTTTTACGTGTGCCTGTGAAGTGCTCTATATGCCTTGTAGTGCTACACAAATGATCCGCAGTCCCGCCGTACCTAGCCCTGTGCGAGCGGTGCAGCCGCCCAGAGTGCAAAAGGGTTAGGGATGCATTTCAGCCTGCCAGACCCCCCCCCTCCCTGAAGCCTGCTGTTGTCCTGCAGCCGCCACTTTTTGTTTTCTCAGCAGCGGCGGCACCAGCAACAGCAGAGCAGACCTGAGTTCAAATTAAAAAAGAAAGAAAACAAAGCACAGAACTGAAAAAAAACATATTTGAATAGCTGGCCTGGTCCTTCCCTCCTCTAACACAACCTACATTAGAGAAGGGATGGAGGGGCCCATCCTGCCTACGAGCACAAAGACAGAAAGATCCGCACATTTTGTTTTTTTTTTAATTTGAAGTGAGGTCTGCCTCACTGCTGCCGCCCCCGCCTCCAAGAAAACAAAAAGTGGCGGCAGCAGGACAAGGGCAGGCAGCTGGCTGGACATGGAGGAACATCGAGGTATGGGAGGGAGGTGTGTCAGATGTGCAAGTAGCACAGGGGCAATTATGGCTTGGAACGGCCCTGATCAGGAGTAGCAGTAGGTCCTACTGGCTATGGCACCTGAGGCCCACCTATCTAAGCACTGACATTTCTCACAGCAGCAAGGGCGTGACAGTGGCATAGCTTTTAGGATTTTTACACTCAAGGATATACCAGGAGGTCACTTCAGGATACAGCTGCAAGGATTTCCAGGCTGAAGAACGTGGCTGAAGAACAATTTATGGCAGCAGTGCCAAAAGACATACAGTCCTTTCTTATCCAGCAGAATTGCCAAAGCATGGGAGAGGCAACCCTATTGTCTGAACGTTTTATGGAGGCTGAGTTAGCTCGTCAGCAAAAGGGAAGCGCTCCAAAGATAGGTGCTGAGGTCAGTTTTGCTGCATCAGAAAAGAGGAAGGAGAACACTGTTGAGTGTGGAAAAGTTTGTCTGCCTACTCAAGATGGGAAGTGGGCTGGGAAAAAATGTTTCCGCTGTGGGAAATGGAGACACTTGCAAAAGGGTTGCAAAGCCTGCACTAACTTAATGGGAACAGCTATGAAACAACTTGGGGAAGGTTTTCTCTTATCGGTTAGCATACAAGGGATTACTAATAATGCTCTCTTGGACTCTGGTGCGGACCAAAGCATGTTGTCACAAAGGCTTTGGCAAGCAATAGAGGCCCAGAATAAGTCCGAGCAGAGGAAGCCAGAAGGTAGCGTTCGAATTAGCTGCATTCACAGTGCTGCTTCTTTTTACCCCACATACAAACTAATGATCAAAGGATTTGGGGTGCAGAGAGAGATCCAAGTGGCAGTGGTTCCCAAACTCCCGTATGACTTAGTATTGGGAAGGGACTGGCCCCAATTTAAGCGGGGATTAGAGGAAGGCTTAGGGCAGAAGAGTGGCCTTATATCCACCCAATCCAAGTCCACGGCCAATAGCCAAAGGGACGAGACCCTGGAAGATGCACTAGGAGTTTTACCTTCACACAATGATTTAGTGGCTTCCCCATCTGCTAAAATTAAGAAGGGGAAAGCGCAAAAGCATCGTGAGAGGCAGTGTAGGGCACAGGAAGGGCTAAGATGGAGGTTAGCCAAGGTTTACCCTGGGTGCCAGCGGAATTAGTTGAAAAGTTCCCAACTTTTCCCCAAGAACAGCGAGCAGATCCGGCTCTCACTCAAGCATTTGAGTATGCCCGAGTTATACGAGAGGTCCTTCCCAGATTCCTTCTAGACAACGAAATACTTTATAGGGAAAGTAAGGATCCCTGAACAGGGACGATCAGAAAACAGTTGGTGGTACCCATGACTTTTAAGGGGTTGGTTTTAAGACTTGCCCATGATCATCCAGTAGGTGGCCATAAAGGGGTACAGGGAATATTAGATCAGATTCTGATATGCTTTTACTGGCCTGACATTTTTAAAGAAACTGCCTGGTTCTGTGCTGCATGCCCGGCATGCCAGCGGGTCACAGCTGCATGACCCCCAGTCGGCCCTCACATTCCAACGCCAATCATATCGGAGCCCGTAGGGCGTATCGCTAAGGATATAGTGGGACCCCTGGTTAAAACACCCCAAGGTTTCCAGTACATTCTAGTCATGGTGGATCAAGCTACAAGGTTTCCCTGGGCAGTTCCCTTACGAAATATCTCAGCCAAGACCATAGCCTTAGAGCTAATAAAGCTGTTTTGCGAAATTGGCTTCCCCAGAGAAGTATTAACAGACTGTGGGACCAACTTTGCATCAAAGTATCTGGCCCAGGTTTGGGATGCTTTCGGAATTCATCATGTAAAAACAGCCGCTTACCATCCCCAATCGAATGGTTTGGTGGAGAGGCTAAATCAAACATTGAAACAAATGTTGAGAAGAGGTTTAGCCGGAAACTTGCAGGATTGGGACATGCTACTACTTTTTGTTTTGTACGCTTGCCGGGAACGGATTCAAGTTTCCCTGGGCGTATCTCCCTACGAGTTGATGTATGGTCGAGCCCCTCATGGTCTCTTAGACATATTAAGGGAGCAGTGGTTGGAGCTGGAGAAGGAGGCCAAGGGAGTCCTCCACTTCTTAAGTGATCTAAGAGCAAGTTTGAATAGGACCGCACAGATTGCCGAGAAGAATTTACAGGGCAGTCAAGTCCGCCAGAAGGAGCGGTATGACCGAAGGGCCAAGCCTCGCCAGTTAACCCTGGGAGAAAAAATACTGGTACAGGTAGCAGGTGCCACTCCCAAGTTTGAGGTTCAGTGGAAATGGTCATGGAGGGAGGTCAAACAAGTGGGCCCAGTGTCATACGAAGTGGAAAGTAATAGGGGACGCAGACAGCTTTATCACATAAATTTATTAACCACCAGCAACACACCCCTCCAACAATAACAGAAGTACCATGGTCCGACCATCACCTCATTACACTCCACCTCCCAGCACAAGCAACGCAGAACTCCACGCAACACACACCCCATATATCACGCTTTGCACACTTCAACAAAGATACCTTCCTTGACAAAGTACTACCAACACTGAACACAGACCTCCCAGACATCAACTCCACTGTAAATCACTGGAACCTCACAATTCAAAAAGCAGCTGCCCCTACACACTCCACGCATAGACAGTTAAAAAAGACAGAAAAATGGTTCACGAAAGAACTAGTGAACCTAAAAAAACAACTGAGAAAACAAGAAAAGAAATGGAGGAAAACTAAATCTGCCGAGAATAAATCCCAATACTTAAATACACTCAACGAATACAAGAATGCGATTAACAAATCAAAAAAGGATTACCACTCCAAGGTAATAAACCTAGCTATCAATCGCCCTAGAGAACTATTTGCAATTATAAAAACACTGACAAAAACCAAAAACCCAGAGCCAAAACAATCAGCAATAAGTATTCAAACCCTAGCAACCCACTTTGCAGAAAAACTAAAATGCAAACTAAATACTGCACCAACACTACTCCCCACAAACACCGAAACCAATAACAACTGGACAACCTTTCACACGATAGATCAAAAACACCTCCTCAGGATCATAACAATTATCAACACCACAACTTCCCCACTCGATCCCTGCCCTGTGTCATGGATCAAAAGTACTAAGGAAGAACTAGCTGGAAAATTCAATACATAGTAAATCAATCCCTCTCCCAAGGCATTATGCCTGATGCCCTAAAACACACATCGATCCGCCCAATAATAAAAAACAATAAACTCGACCCGAAAGACCCAAACTCATACAGACCGATAGCCAGCATTCCATTTATGGCTAAAATAATAGAAAAAACTGTTCAACTACAATTGCAAGAACACATAGATGAGCACAATTCCCTTGACTCCCACCAATTTGGTTTCCGCCCCTTCCATGGTGTAGAAACCCTTTTAATTACTCTGATGGACTTCCTCATAAGACATACAGACGATAACACTCAGGGCCTACTACTCCTTTTCATAGACATTTCCGCCGCATTTGACAACATCAACCACCTTACACTGATTAATAGATTAGAAAACTTAGGAATAGGCGGGACTGTCCTCAATTGGTTCAAGTCATACATCACACACAGACTAATGCGAGTTCAAGTAAACCAGGAAGCATCAGAAACCTTCCCCCAAGGACAAGGAATACCCCAGGGATCGGCCCTTTCTGCTCTCCTCTTCAACCTATACCTTCA
Source organism: Ichthyophis bannanicus (assembly GCA_033557465.1). NCBI lineage: Eukaryota > Metazoa > Chordata > Amphibia > Gymnophiona > Ichthyophiidae > Ichthyophis > Ichthyophis bannanicus. Next base: position 1,338,024,215 of record CM066031.1, read on the forward strand.
ACCCATCACAAAAATATTTAAAAAACACAAAATCAGTCATTTTATCTATGCAGATGACATCATGCTCGCCCTCCCCATAACCACGAAAACCCCCACTTATAACACTCTATCCGAGTGCATGGCAGAAACCACATCCTGGATGGAAACCAACTACCTCAGCATCAATCTCAAAAAAACTGAGGCAATGTTCGTATCAAGATCACCTGTGGCTGAAGATACCTACCCAACAACAATCTCCATCAATAACACAACTATACCTGTTAAAAAAGAGGTAAAATACCTAGGTGTTATAATCGATCACACACTCACCATGCTACCACACATAAAGCAGACGGTAAAAACCATATTCTACAAACTCAAAACTATTCAACACTTAAGGCCCCTTCTTGACACGCATGACTTTAGATCAGTTGTCAGTTCACTCATAAACCCCTCACTTTGACTATTGTAACAGTCTCCTAATTGGCCTCCCACAAAAGAATATCTACTTATTACAAAGAGCACAGAACATTTGTGCAAAAGTAGTCACTAAAGCCCGCCTAGCGGACCATGTAACCCCTATACTGCTAGAACTACACTGGCTCCCCATAAATAACCGAATCAAATACAAAACACTACTAACAACATTCAAACTACTAAACGATATTGCCCCCTCCCATCTATCCACACTCCTTCACGCACCAAATGATTCAAGAGCCCGAAGACTAAATGCAACCCTCTCACTGGAGTTACCAAAAACATTCACGAGGACTAAAAAATCCACCAGTGCCAGAGCCTTCACATTCACCGCTCCCACACTCTGGAATGACCTCCCAATAGACATCCGAATCATAAAGGACCTCTCTCAATTCAGGAAAGAACTCAAGACATACCTATTCTCCGAACACTTCGGAATCCCCTACCCTCCAAGCCCAGCCACACAGCGTCCACAGACACACAAACAAAAAAACCTGCAAAAACACAATTAACTGAACATACACAGCCCCCCTCAAACAGTTCTCCCAAAGACACACAAAAAACCCACGAAAAATGGAAATAAATTCCATCACACACACACGCGCACGCACACACACACACACACACACACACTTGAATAGTGAATTCACTACACTGTATCCTAACCTTTTTATAAATAACACCTGTAAATAGAAATGTCAGCACGCTGCCTATTCCCTGTAAAAAGTTAGAAACTTCTGATCAAGTTATACACCTTGTAAATAGTTTTAATAATTTACTGTTCTGTTATATGTAAAAAGTTAAAAAGTTCTTGTTCAATGTACTGTTATACGAACGTATACAAAACTGTTAAATTGTTCCATGTAAACCGCCCCTGATCTCTGGAAGGGGCGGTATAGAAGAAATAGATAAATAAATAAATAAATAAATAAATAAATGTGCTTAGGTCTTGGCAAGAAAGATCTACAGCAGAAAGTTTACCCAGTGCAGAACATAGTGCAGAAAAACCCTATCCAGACAAGGATGCCCTCTCAGGAATTACGGACTATTTGGAGGGACACTCACCACCTCCGCCAGCCCGTAATATCATGGGTAGGGGGTTATGTGATAAGGAAGCTTATCATGACAGAGGAGAAAGGGATAAAGGAAAGGAATTCACCCTTATAAAAGGACCTATTTTGCAAGGTCAGAGAAACAAAACCCCAATCACACCTAGAAAACAGGAAATTCCCAGATGGGATAGGTTTCAGAGTTCCCCTAGTGGAGAAAAGGAGAGGGAATACAGACCCAGGGTAAAGGACCCTTACGTCACTGAGTTCCCTAATTACCCAGCTGCCAGGAGGCAAGCTGATCTCGTCACCTGAGAGGAGAAGAGGTGGGGCTGGAGCCTTGGGGATTTAAGTCTAGGATAGAGAAAGAAGCAGAGGAGAGAAGGAGAAGGAGGAGGAGAGTCCCAGAGAGAGTCTCAGGGAGAGACCCAAGCAGAAACACAAGCTGGAGGACAGGACGAGGAAGCACAGGAGAACGGTGGCCAGAGCATGAGGGAGGAGAAGCTGCTACAAGCCCAGGTCCAGGTATGAGCCTTGAAAGCTTGTCTAATACAGAGCAGTGCAGAGTTGCAAGGGATACTCTCAGCTCTAACGGAAGGCAGTCAGCTGAACCTTATGAACTGGAAGGAGAGGTAGAGCCTATGCAACTAGGTGAACCAGACCTAGCTGTGAATGACGAAGACTCATACATGGATTGCTCATTGTGCCAATCCTTTACTGCAGAGGGATTGAAAGAAAACCACCTTAAGAGAAAACCTTCAGAGTCAGGTAACTTTGAAAGCCTGTAGATGGTTTTGTGCATGTCCTGTGTTAAAGAAGAAATACGTTTGCTGAGAAAGCCAGAGCAAGCTGAAGCTCTCTGATTGGGCTTATTAAACACCTGTTATCCAGAGCAGTGCACCAGCAAGAAGCCGAGCTAATGGTGAAAGGAAGTAAAGTTTTTGGCTTTGTTTTTGAATATTCCTAAAGCCTGGAATAGAGCATTATTTGCTTATGAGAAGTTTTTGTTCCTGTTAAAAGTTTTACTTTGTTTGTAAGGAGACAAACAGTCTGGAAGTGTTTGGGACTATGAGAACAGAAAACTGCCATTGAGAAATGCTGTTTTTGTTTGCTTTAAACAGCAATGCTAGCCAAACTGGTAGCATTGACTGTTAGAAGGCTTTATCTTTGAGCTGAAGAGCACTATAAGCTGAAAGTTTGCTTTGAGTTTATTTATGTCCTGATGTGTATTGTGAAGAATCCTGGAGAAATAATCCAAGGGTAGTATTTGTGAACCTTTGCATTTGAGTCAATAAATTTTGTCATTGCCTTACTATTCGAGCCAACTACAAGTGTTTTTACCTGAAGCCAAGTGAATTGTGACTGAACTACCTTTCCCAAGAGGCATTGCAAAAGAACAAGTCAGTTAAAGGCTAAAAGGTGAAACTTTCTATGATAACCACGCCTCTCCATACTGGAAGTAAGGGGCAAGGGCGTGACACTATATATAACTGCTATGACAGCATAATAGCATGGAGTACCAGTACTACAAATATGATCTCCGTTTCTCATCCAAAAAGGCATTCATTCCCTGCTAATGCCCATTCTATCCTTACATCAGCAGTCCCATTTTTCAGAACATGAGAATTGTTAGGATCCCCTAGATTGATTCCTTTAGCAAAAACAGCACATTAGTGCATAGTCTGAATAAACATTATTGTTCTTCTTAATATTTCTGTAAAGTTGTTTATTAATGTGTCTAGACCTTACAACATTCCCTCACCTCTGCTCTCTGTACCTTAAAATTGCATCTTGTATACCTTAAAATTGCATCTTGAACTGGTGTGACTAATGCAGTCACACCAGTTCAAAACATATTTGTCACTACCATTCTTCAATATGGGTTGCATTGCAGAGAAGAGCAGAATTTTTTCTAAGCCCTGTCCTTATTCAATGTTTCAGCAGAATAACGTGGATGTTTCTGGGAAAAAATACGTACATGGGCCTTTTCTGAATTGCTTTCTAAGTCTCCAAGGCTGACACGCCCCCATTCCGCCCTTTCTGGGCACATTCTGAGATCCCCTTGCTGGTGCCATGGACATGCATGTTAGCAGTGCTTCAAAATATGGCTGGGGATATTTTTAGCACATAGTAACATAGTAAATGATGGCAGATAAAGACCAGCATGGTCCATTCAGTCTGCCCAGCAAATGAATTGCCCCCAAAGTGAATTGCCCATCTAGTACCACACCTAGATATCTATCTTCTGGTTTCAGAAGGATCAATACATCTCTAAACACGATTAGGAAGAGTCTTAATCCTCCCACAATCAAGTAATAAAGCTACTGTTTTAGCAAAATTAATTGACAACTTATTGTTCTTCAGTCAGTCTTCAATGGATGGGAGATAATGCTTCATGACGACGTAAATAGAGTCTACATTCTTCTACACCAGCAAACAATACTAAGATGTCATCTGCATAAATACTGTACTGCAAATTTAAATAAAACAGCAGACAGCTTTTTTTTTGAGTGAAGAGAGATATATCTTCTTTCCTTCCTCACAATATCCTACAACATAAAGTTCAAAGACTGTCGCTCAGCATTATAAATTGAGATACATAGTTCAGTGAGAATATAACTGTTTTTAAATCTCTAGCCTTTCCTTTTTCTTGTTTATTTATTTACACTTTCTGATATTCCAACTAATCTATCGAACTGATCTTGGTTGATTACATAAAAACAGCAATAATATTAAACAAACAAAATAAACTCACAAATTATACCTAAAACAAATCAATAGTTGCCAGAAGCATGCTGAAAAGATTAGTCCTTAGGATTTGTTTTCTCTGAATGAGGAAGAGGCACATACTGTCTGTACACCAATACCTGTATGCTTAGTCTTAGAGGAAGTCTGGCAACCCAAAATGATGAATTTTCCAATGACAGCCCTGGGAACCCTCTCTATAGCTGGCACATTGTACTACCTTTTGAGAAATCTATTGATTTAGGGTTTAGTAAAAATCATTGTTATTTAAATATGGTATTCACAAGCAAATTAACACCATATATAGCTTGGATGTTTCTTCAATACAGAATATCATTCCAGTCCTAATCCTGAGACAAGAGAAACCTTTCAACTAACCTACGAGAATCCGAGAAAGTGATGAGGAGACGGAAGATGCAAATACTGTAGATGCTGCAGGAAATGCAGGCTTGCTTGACAAATTTTCAGGCCAATGCAGAAAACTAGCGCAGCCTTTAAGCACAGATAACGCCACTTTTAAGCAGAAAAGAAATGGACGTGCACTTAAACAGCAAAGGAAAATCTAGTACACAATTAATGCCAGTCATATTTAAATTAGAGGCAAATGAGCTGCATATAATAAACTTTATAAAGAAATCCCCTGTACAACCCCCCTGTAGAATCAAATTTTTTTTCTTTTTGTCCGACCACAATGAGGGAGGTTAAGATGGACTGCAAAACCACACTCATCAGAAGAGGTCCATTTTAATCACAACATTCTTTAGTGAATATCATAAAAACTTAACTTAAAGTGGAAAACGTGTCTTGAAGTGTTGAGAAAAAGAAGCACGACGTGCACGTTTCGGGATCCGTCGTCCCTGTATCAAGTGCCCGCACGTAGCTCACACTAAATTGTTTCTTCTCATGTTGGTTTCTTCTCATATCACACAGAAGAAACCAACATGAGAAGAAACCAACATGAGAAGAAACAATTTAGTGTGAGCTACGTGCGGGCACTTGATACAGGGACGACGGATCCCGAAACGTGCACGTCGTGCTTCTTTTTCTCAACACTTCAAGACACGTTTTCCACTTTAAGTTAAGTTTTTATGATATTCACTAAAGAATGTTGTGATTAAAATGGACCTCTTCTGATGGGTGTGGTTTTGCAGTCCATCTTAACCTCCCTCATTGTGGTCCGACAAAAAGAAAAAAAATTTGATTCTACGGGGGGGGGGGGGGGGGTTGTACAGGGGATTTCTTTATAAGGTATTTCAATTATCTCCGGTGAAGGGATTTTTTTGAGTGGCATATAATAAACTGGCATGCAAACATTGCCTGCACCTGAAGCAGAGAAACATGTAGAGGATTACTCAACCAGCCTTAGCACCAATATCTCTATGCCTGGTCTTGAGGTGGCTTAAACATTTAGCGCATGCCCCCAACATTATTTTAATGGCATCAGGTGCTTTCCCCAATGCCTGGCTCATCTGAGGAGAAATGCCAAAGATTATCCAGCCATAGGGGAAAGCCCTTGATGCCATCAAAATACTGTTGGGAGTAAGTGCCCCCAAAAGAAAGCCAATCTCTGTGTCCCAGCAGCCCCGATCCCCCCACCCCACTCCCAACTAAAAATAATCCCTGGTGGTCCATTGGCCCCGAACCCCCAACCCGGTACCTTTACAAATGAGCAGGAATGCTGCCCATGCACTCCCACTGTTGCACCACCATCTTGAAAAATGGTGGCGCCTGGCCTCATGCAGTGCATCCCAGATAGAGCAGTTCATGAAATCCAGTGGTAAATCTTGTCAGATGAATCTGACCATTTTCCTTGACTCAGTAAGCAAAGAGTTGGATCAAGGGAGAGTTCCAGTTAGCGCATATCTGGATTTCAGTAAGTTAGGGCATATCTAGATTTCAATGCACATTCCTACTATTTGCAAGTAACCTGTGCAGAATGCTGTCAAAAGACTTTTGACATCATTCTGCACAGGTTACTTGCAAATAGTAGGAATGTGCATTGAATAGGTTTCGATGAGCACTATCGCACAATAGGCTGCACCATCGCTCAGTAGCAGACATTATTGTTCAGTAGTGCAAACTATTGAGCAATAGTATGCGGTTAACAATAATCCTCCAAAACAAAATGAATTAAAATAACAAAATGAAACAAAATTCTCACAATTGACACAAGAAACCAAATAAAATGAAAATGTCTGTTCTGCACACCTCTAATAAAGAAGGCCCCTATTCTTAGGTATTCTTAACATTTTCAGTTATACAAACTCCCACTATGTGTTGGTGTTTTTATGGTACATGGATTATTGCTGAGCACCTTTCTACTTGAATCAAAAACATATATTTGTACAGCTGAGGAAATGACTCAAAAACAAAGCAGAGAACACTGGTCAACAAATTTTTACAAAAGTCATGTTACTGAAATAAAAATAGTCATCATTTCTTATCAATTTTTATATGCTGAACACAAATATGACAGTGAAATTGCAAAGTCGGCTCTAGTTTTTTTGTAATTTACAAGAATTAATGTTTACATCACGAAATGCGTGTCAATAGTATATATAATAGGCCTTCAGTTAATACCTGTAAAAAAACAAATCATAGACTGCTTCTTAGATTTTTTTTGCCTGTCTCTTGTACAGCTGTTCGGGAGCTTCTCTGGGGAGTGTCCAGCAGTAGTCAGCCAGCATTGTAGTGGACCATTTTCCCTGGTATCTTTGCTCCATTGTTGCGATATCCTGGTGAAAACGTTCGCCCTGTTCATCACTAACCATACCACAGTTGTCAGGAAAGAAATTGAGATGGGAATCAAGGAAATGGATCTTTAGAGACATATTGTAGCCAAGTTTCTGATACTGCATCAGCATGTCTTCTACTAGTTCCTTGTAGTTTTCTGCCCTAACATTCCTGAGAAAGTTTGCTGACACTAGGCGAAAAGCATTCCATGCTTGTTTCGCATCACTCTGCAGCAAGTTGTTGAACCGGTCATCTTTGAAGAGCTCTCAAATCTGAGGACCCACAAAAATTCCCTCTTTAATCTTTGCTTCACTGAGTCGAGGGAGTTTTTCATGCAGGTATTGGAAAGCTGGTGAAGTGCGGTCCATGGCTTTCACAAAGTTTTTCATCAAACCTAGTTTGATGTGAAGGGGTGGTAGCAGGATTTTGTGAGCCTCAACCAGAGTTGGGTGCTGGATATTCTTCTCTCCAACTGTTACATTTTGTCTGTGATTCCATTCCTTCCGCAAGTAGTGCCAATCCCTTGCTCGGCTATCCCACTCGGCTATCCCACTCACATTACCTTACATTAGACACCCACATTAGAAACACCACAAAGAAAATCTATTTCAAACTCAAAATCCTTAAACAACTAAGACCCCTTGTATACATACATGATTTCATCAGCATAATTCAAGCCATCATAACCCCCCACTTTGACTTCGCTAACCTAATTTTATTGGGTATAACAAAACAAAACATTAAAAGAATTCAACTTGCCCAGAATGCAGCAGCTCGGATAATAACGAAAGTACATGCACATCAACATATAACACCAATACTAGAATCCCTTCACTGGCTGCCTATACAAAGTAGGATAGTATACAAAACATTGATAACCACATTTAAAACTCTAAACGACATGGCCCCAGTCACCCTAAGTAACCTAATCAGCAAAGAGCACTCAAAATCTACTCAAAGAAAAGGACAAACAAATAAACTAAAAACTCCCAAAGACTTCATAAAAGCAAATAAACTCACAAACAATAGAGCTTTTTCTCATGCAGCTCCAACAATCTGGAATTCCCTCCCAGATGATCTAAGATTGCTAACCGAGATCATAGAATTCCGCAAAAAAGTGAAAACCTATCTCTTTTCTAAACATTACAACAACTCAGATCATCCCTCAATAGACTTAGATAATGGCTAACCAGTTTTTATCTAACAAATCCCAAATGACCTACACATACAATTCTTCATAGCTGATACTGTACTTTGAATAACGCTTAAGCCCCACATAATGTGTATTTGTACATAATGTATATAGTTTACACTGTTCCATACTGTTCTGTATTAACACTAGTTGTTTATCTTATTGTTATTTGGTCATATGATGTTTTATGTAAAACAAACTCCGATTTGTTAACTGTTGTTTATTGTGAACCGCAACTGAACTATGGAAGATGCGGTATATAAATCATTGTTAAATAAATAAATAGATAAATAAATAAGAAACACATGTATTTTATATATCCCTGCTGCAGTCCCATTAAAAGGGCAACTACCTTCAAGTCACCACAGAGGTGCCAGCTGTACTTGTTATAGTTAATGGAAGTCAGTAGATGCTTTAAGTTATTGTATGTCTCTTTCATGTGGACACTAAAAGTAACAAACCACCAAAGGCGTCCCACCCCAAGAAATATGTATATAACAACTTTGTTTTTGTCGGAGGGAGCCAAGGGAGGCTAGAACTGAGATCTAACCACACCTAATGGCACCATCCATTTTTTTAAAAAAACACATGTGTATAAAAAACTTAGCTTAAAGCTCCGATAGGTAATTCAGCAACTCAGAGCATAGCACGATATCCAGTGAATAAGGCGCGACGTGCACGTTTCGGGTAGTGCTCCCTGTATCAAGCGCATTCCATTCTCTTCAGTGCTGCTCGCCAAAAGACGCCGAGTGTTCACCACTCGATATATCCTTCAGGGGGGGTTTCTGATTGGCTACAACAAACATCGCTCACATGCAGAGGTCCAATCAAGCTGTAAGGGTGCCCCACTGAAACAGGGGAACCCATTACGTCATGGAGGATAGCTAGTACAGGCTCGCCCAATCAATCTCCTTGTTTAGACCAGACGGGGCCACTGTATTCAGTCGGAAAATCCAAGACTGCTCACGACGTTGCAAAATAGCAATGCGATCACCCCCTCGTGGGTTAGGGGGGACATGATCAATGACTGTCCAAAACAATTGAGAAAACTCATGACCAGAGCTTACACAATGATCAACGATAGGGGCCGTCAGCGTTTTATTCCGGACCCGGGAGGCGTGCTCAGCCAGGCGAACCTTGATCAACCTAGAGGTTCTGCCCACATACATCAGTGAACATGGGCACAGTAACAAATATACCACATGTGTGGAAGTGCAGTCGGTGTTCCATTTGTGAAAATACTGTTGACCCGTACCCGGATGCGTCCACTCATGTCCAGTCAAAGTAGATTCACAAAATTGACATTGGCCACAACTAATATGACAGGCATCACGTGGAGGAGGAGGAGGAGGTCGATCCAATTCAGGAATGGAATGAACCACTAAATCCCTAAGGTTAGTTCCACGAGTGAAAGCAATCCGTAAAGGTTTCTCAAAGCAAGAATGTAAACCCAAAAGGGGCCAATGTTTACGTAATATCCTTACCACATCAGAACTTAAAGTGGTAAATGGTAATATACCGACAACCGCCTCCGTAGTCACAACAGGAGGGCCATCCCCGGGAACATCAGAGAGTAACCATTCACGATGGGTATAAGAGGCACGAAGATATGCCTTCCGAATTACTTTGTGGGGATAACCCCGCTGGGCTAATCAGAGGCATAAATCTTTAGCATGATGCTTGAAATCCATCAGTGATGAACAGAGACGCCGTAAGCGTAAAAATTGGCCATAAGGTAGCCCCCTCCGTAGAGGGCCCGGATGAAAGCTGTTATAATGTAATAAACTATTACGCTGAACAGGTTTCCGAAACAGCGTAGTGCCGAATCGTTCATCAGATTTGAACACAGTCATATCAAGAAATTCAATGCTATGTTCATGGATGTGTGCCGTGAAAGTCAGGTTAGGCTTGAGGGCATTCAGCCAACAGAGGAAAACATCCAAAGCATAACAACTCCCTTCCCAGAGAAAACAGATGTCGTCAAGAAATCGTTTCCAAAAGACAACTTGCTGGAAATGAGTCGATGTATATAGAAACAGCTCCTCAAACTCTGCCATATAGAGGGTGGCGATAGACGGTGCCACCAACGCCCCCATGGCAATACCAAAAATCTGTTGATAATATTTGCCTTCAGACAAGAAGTAGTTTCGTGTAAGAACCAATTCCATCAGATCAATCAAAAACCGGCGAGGAAGCCGAGGTGGGGCAAAAGTAAATAGCCGTTGCAATAGAGACATAACCTCTATCTGATTAATATTTGTGTACAGTGCTGTAACATCCAGAGTGACCATAATCACACTTTGGACAGGACAGGTGATTGATGCTAGTTGTTGCATAAAATGGGTAGAGTCCCGCACATATGACTGAACACGACAAGCCTCTTCTTGTAAAAAGATATCACAAAACTGTGATAAAGGTTCAAATTCAGAACCACGGCAGGAGACTATAGTTCGACCCGGTGGAGATGCCAGAGATTTGTGGATCTTAGGGACCATGTAAATAACAGGCATCTTGGGATGTGACTGAAGTAAAAAACGATGTTCTCTCTTAGTTAACCACCCTTTGTCAACCCCCATATCAACCAAGGATTTAATGTCCCGCTGGAGGTCCAAAGAGGGATCAGTGTCCAAAAGTCGATATACTGTCGAGTCCAACAAATGCGTTCTTAAAACACTCAAATAATCAGATGTTGATTGTAGCACAATGGCGCCACCCTTATCCGCCTTCCGAATGGTGATGGCCGGCTCTGAACTCAGTTGATGTAATGACTGCCATTCATCTCTGTTCAGATTGATCCATTGCCGCCGAGGTTTCCATTCAAGTTGATGGAGATCTTTCAGCACCAGATTATGAAATGAGGTGATTAAGGGGTCGGGCACCCCAGGTGGCATCCATGTAGATCAGGAGGTCACAAAAGAATTATCAGGTACCACAGGCTTATCTGAAAAGTAATGAAGAATCTGCAATTTACGGATGAATTCAAATTCCGCACTGTTCTATTAGAGCACGGTTTATGCTGCTGCTTATAGGGAGTACGATCCAGCAGAGGATCTTGTGTTAGATTGAAGTCACCTCCCAATATTATATTTGAAGCCCCTGCTTGCAGAAGTTCCTGAGCCACTTCTTCAAAAAAGTGGGGATCATCTTGAGTCGAGCCATAAATGGCCATTAAGGTGTACATAACTTCTGCTATCCGCACTTTCGCTTTAGCCCACCTTCCGCCCGGATCTATTGCCGTTTCCTCGACCACAGGCAATAACGCCTTTCTCATCAGTATTATAACACCACCCTTCCTTTTAAGAGCAGGAGCTGCCAGTATGTTTTGATAGCCCACTCCACTCGCTTTGCAGGATTCTGGCAATGACAGATGCGACTCCTGTAGATATATTATGTCCGCTCGCTGTTGTTTACAGTAGTTCATAATATTTTTATGCTTAGCAGAGTTATTAATACCTTGCACATTAAGGGACACCACTCGCAAGCTCCCACTAGCCATAACAGGAGCCGCCCGCCTCCGTGGTGAGGGTACTCGTCACTCGCTCAGTCTGAAATATTAAAATTATTGCAGTTTTAAATACAACATGTCGACCTGGCGTACAGCTAGAACAAAACTTCATAACTTGTATGGTGAAGCCCATCCTGCCCCTCTTACAATCTTACTGCCCTTGATCCCACTCCATCCCTCCCCCCATTAATAATTGGCTTCTATTAAACTACCCTTACCCCAGTCCTCCAGCCTTGAATAATGACAGTATACATAATGTAACTGGTATGTCAGCTTCCACATGTCCATAATATGATTTTAACTCCCCAATGTTAGCGTTAAGCACCATGCAACCTGGCATCGGCGCACATCACAACACTTTAACTGCAGACATCAGTCCGGTTGTGCACTCTATGTCCCCACCTCCATTTGTGCATATTCTTGCAGGTAGGTTCGAAGATTTTCCGCAGTATCAAATGTTCGCGTACTATTGCCCAAAGTGACCTTCATTCTAGCAGGGTAATAAAGGCCGTAGCGCGCTTGCAATTTCTGAAGGAAAGGTCTGCATTCCAATAGGGCCTTACACCTCTCTACCATCTTTTTACACAAGTCAGGAAAAAAAGCAACTTTAGACCTTTCCAGTTGCAATGCGGGTTTCTGCTTAGCTGCCTGCAGTATCTGGAGTACCTGTGGATATCGCAGCACTTTAATGATGAAGGGACGCGGATATTGGCTTTTCCCAGTCCTTTGCGATGGAACGCGATGAGCCCGCTCTAGTTCAAATGGTAAAGTAAAATTAAGTTGTAACAACTCTGGTATCAATTTTTGTAAGTATTCCCCGGGATGCAGTCCTTCTCGACCCTCCGGTATACTGGTAATTCTTACGTTGTTACGCCGGGCTCTGTTACTTTGTTCTTCAATTTGCTCTTCCAGTGCCATCACTCTCTTACTCAGTGGGCCCATCTGCGTCAGCAGCGTTTTGTGCTTCTCAACCATTACCTCAACATTATGTAGACGCTCATTAACGCCCGACAACCGTTCCTTCACCTCCTGAACATCTTCTTGCAATTGCGTGAGCGTCCCATTACTGGAGGCAACCATCTCTTTCACCACCTGAAGCTCCTGTAATATCTCCCGTATTCCTTCAGTACCATCTTTCTCAGATGCCATTTTTTGCGGAGACGCCGTCTCTTGCTTCGTGCGCTTAACCGTGTGTCCTGTCGCTGGAGTAAAATCGAGCATTGCGGGTTTCAACGTGGCCATCCTGCACAGCGTTTAGCCACTAACTTCAAGGATTCAGCTGGGTTCGGACGGGGAGGGTAGCCAGGATTCTGTGACCCGGGTAGGAGCAGGCTCTTCAGGTAGCCATCTTCGATCGCGGCAAGCTCCGCCCCTCCTATGTATTACCTTTATAACAAATTTGGGCGCTCGTCCGGGACCCTGCTATCATGGAGGGGGAGTCCCTGCCAGGGCTAATGATGAGGCGTGCCCTGTTGAGTTCAACGGCCTCGGGCTAAGGGAGGGATCTCCACCTACGCACTGGTAAAAAGAATCTCGAGACTGAAAGAGAGCAAAAGAGCCAGATTACAGTGAAGGAACTGTACTTTCCTGAAGCTAGTGGGCAGAATCGCAACAACCAGGTAACTCCGTGCATGGACCAAGGTAAGAAATTAAGGCTGTGAAAGTATTACCTTGGTGGTTGGGTATCGAGGCTGGATGTGTGAGACGAGTCTCTGACTCGAAGCGAGTGAGGAGTCCTGAGCCGCGGTTCCGACATACCTGCGAGGGGTGCGGCCAGAGACAGACATGCGAAAGCAGGGAAAAGGAAATAAAGCAGTGTTTAAAGCCTCAATGAGTATAAAGGGGTCCAAGATGGATCCAGGTAGGTCAGGGTCTAAGGCTATAAACCCTGCGAACATACCTCCAACATCCCACTGGGGAGGATGTTGAAACACTGGCAGGAAAGTGAAGGAACAAAAGGGAAGAGTAAGGCCAAAATGATAAAATATATGTATCTAGTAAAAGGATCCCCTCTGAGGAAGAAGTGATATATGCAGCGGCATGGAAGGGAGGAGAGGGGTCAGGAATGTACCCGTTAAAGGTAATGGGAGGTCAGCAAAAAGAGAATAAGGGAAAGGGAAAACATGTACCTGGATGGGATCCCTTCCAATGTCTGCCTCCCCCCGTATATGGACCCTCCTTTGCCTTCCCCACCCCCGCCAAGTTGATCCCTTATACCCCCCTTTATTGAGTGCCATGGAGAATGAGGCACCACTTGAATTAGAACGGTGTCAAGGAGGAACTATTGCCACCGCCCCACCCCAAACAGAGGAAGAAGATAAATGGGAGGATGTGACATTATAGGGTATCAGACTCAAGTGAGACCAGACTTAAGGGACGTCCCCTTGCATGCAGGAAAAAGCCTGTTTATAGATGGGTCTTCCCAGGTAATATAAGGGAAAAGACACAATGGGTATGCTGTAGTGGACAGGGAAAGGCTCTGCCCAGTGGATGCTGGCAGGTTACCCAACAGTTGGTCAGCCCAGACCTATGAGCTATATGCATTAAACCAGGCTTTAAAGTTACTAGGATGCTTTCGGGGGTGGTACATACCTTTGGGAAGATCTGGGGAGAAAGAGGGTTAAGAACATAAGATATGACATACTGGGTCAGACCAAGGTCCATCAAGTTTCCAACAGTGGCCAATCTAGGTCATACATACCTAGCAGTTTCCCCAAAAGACACAGGTTCCACAATACTTGTATTGGGTCAACCATTGATATCCTGGGTCCCTTAATAATAGTTTATGGACCTTTCCTCCAGGAACTTGTCCAAACCTTTTTTAAACCCAGCAACACTAACAGCCTTTACCAAATCCTCTGGTAACAAATTCCAGAGTTTGATTACACGTTGAGTGAAAAAATATTTTCTTTGATTAGTCTTAAATAGTTTACCCTGTAGCTTCATTGCATGTCCCCTAGTCTTTCTATATTCTGATAACGTAAACAATCGATCTACGTTTACCCGTTCCACTCCATTCATTAATTTATAGACCTCTATCATATCTCCCCTCAGCCGTCTCTTTTCCAGGTTAAAGAGCCCTAAACTTTTTAGCCTTTCTTCATAGGAGTATCCTTCCATCCCCTTTACCATTTTGGTGGCTCTTCTCTGAACCTTTTCTAATAATGCTATATCCTTTTTAAGATACAGCGACCAGAACTGCATACAATATTCAAGGTGCAGTCTCACCATGGAACAATATAGAGGCATTATAATATATTTTGTTTTATTTTCCATTCCTTTCCTTATGATACCTAGCATTCTATTTGCTCTCTTGGCCGCCGAAGCACACTGGGCCGAGGGTTTTAACATGTTATCCACAATGACGCCTAAATCTTTTTCCTGGGTGGTGGTTCCTAATGCGGAACCTTGCATCGTGTAATCATAGTTTGAGTTGTTCTTCCCTAGGTGCATAACTTTGCACTTGTCCACATTAAATTTCATCTGCCATTTTGATACCCAGTCTTCCAATTTTTCAAGATCCTCTTGCAATTTTCCACAATCCTCTTAGGTTTTAACAACTTTAAAAAGTTTTGTGTCACCTGCAAATTTGATAACCTCACTCGTTATTCCACTTTCCAGGTCATTTATGAATAAGACAAAAAGCAGTGTACCCAGCACAGATCCCTGGGGTACACCACTATTCACCTTTCTCCATTGGGAAAATTGGCCATTTAGCCTACCCTCTGCTTTCCATCTTTTAACCAGTTCCTGATCCACAATAGTACACTGCCTCCTATCCCATGACTCTTTAGCTTTGCCAAAAGTCTCTGATGAGGGACCTTGTCAAAAGCTTTCTGAAAGTCCAGATACACTATATCAACCGACTCACCTTTGTCCACCTGTTTATTCAAACCTTTAAAAAAAAAAAAACAGATTAGTAAGACAAGATCTTCCTTCTCTAAAGCCATGTTGGCTGCCTCCCATTAGGCCATGACTATCTATATGCTGAGTAATTTTATTCTTTATGATGGTTTCTACCATTTTTCCCGGTACTGAGGTCAGGCTCACCGGTCTATAGTTTCCCGCATCACCCCTGGAACCCTTTTCAAAAATTGCTGTTACATTGGCGATCCTCCAATCTTCAGGTATTAGAGATGATTTACTAATAGCAGGTCTGCAATCTCATATTTCAGTTCTTTCAACACCCTTGGATGTATACCATCCGGCCCAGGTGATTTGCTACTCTTAAGTTTATCTAATAGTTGTAATACATATTCCCGATGTATCAATATTTCCTTCAATTCTTCCGCACCTTTAAATACCACTTCATTCATCGGTAACATCCCTACATCTTCCTCAGTAAAAACCGAAGCAAAGAATTATTCAGTCTTTCCGCTATCGCCTTCTCGCCTCTTAGTGCCCCTTTAACCCCTCTATCTTCTAATGGACCAACTGACTCTCTCACAGGTTGTTTGCTATGAATATACTTGAAAAAAGTCTTTATTTTGCATTTTTGCTTCCGCAGCAATTTTCTTCTCAAATTCTCCCTTTGCCTGCCTTATCAATGCCTTGCATTGCGTGAGCTGTTTCCAGGTTTCATTGTTTGGCTCTTTATTCCATTTCCTGAAAGATGCTTTTTTGGCAACAACAGCCTCTCTGACCTCACCTTTAAAACATGCTGGCAGTTTTTTGGACTTCCTTCCACTTTTCTTAAAGTGTGAAATACAGCTGGTCTGGGCTTCCAAGATAGTATTTTTCAACAACACCCATGCTTGATGTAAGTCTTTAACCTTTTCAACTGCTCCTTTTAGTTTTTTCTTAACTATTTTCCTCATTTTATCATAGTCTCCCTTTCGAAAGTTAAAAGGTAGTACTGTGGATTTCCTTACCATCCTTCTTCCACTAATTAAATCAAAGGCGATCATGCTATGATCACTATTGCCAAGTGGCCCCAACACCCTTATCTCTTGCACTAGATCTGGTGTTCCACTAAGGACTAAGTCCAATATGGCTTCCCCTCTGGTCGGTTCATGAACCAGCTGCTCCAAGAAGCAGTCATTTATTTCATCTAGGAACTTCATCTCCCTAGCATGTTCTGCCGTGACACTGACCCAGTCGATACCGGTGTAATTAAAATCACCCATTATTATTACTGCGCTGTAACTTTTTTTAGCTTCCTTGATTTCTTTGAGTATTTCATCATCCATTTGTTCATTCTGGCCAAGCGGTCGATGGTAAACCCGCACTGCCATCGCCTTTCCCTTTTTACATGGAATTTCAATCCATAGAGATGCTACAGTAAATTTTGTTTCCTGCAAAACTTTAATCCTTTATGACTCAATGCCCACTCTAACATAGAGTGCAACCCCTCCACCAATTTGATCAGCTCTATCATTACAATATAGTTTGTACCCAGGTATCACAGTATCCCACTGGTTGTCCTCCTTCCACCATGTTTCTGAGATACCAATCATATCTAACCTCTCATTTAGTGCTATATATTCTAACTCTCCCATCTTATTTTCTAGACTTCTAGCATTTGCATACAAGCATTTTAGAGACTGCATTTTATTCATATTAATCTGGCTATTTGTAGGCATGTGTAATTTGGGATCTTTAAGCTCTGTCTGCTCCATACTTGAGGGCATTTTGGCTACTTTACTCTTTTTTGGAACCTCTCTGCTTTTGGTAGTATCCTTCAATGATACATTCTTCCGAACCATGCACTCTTGAGCGACTGTTGGCTTTCCCCTATTATCTAGTTTAAAAGCTGCTCTATCTCCTTTTTAAAGTTAATGCCAGCAGCCTGGTTCCATCCCAGTTAAGGTGAAGCCCATCCCTTTGGAAGAGCCCCTCCTTTCCCCAGAATGTTCCCCAGTTCCTAATAAATCCAAACCCCTCATCTCTGCACCATCATCTCCTCCACGCATTGACACTTCGGAGCTCTGCCTGCCTTTTGGGTCCCGCGGGTGGAACGGGAAGCATTTCAGAGAACGCTACCCTTGAAGTTCTGGATTTCAACTTCCTACCTAAAAGCCTAAATTTAGTCTCCAGAACCTCCCTACCACATTTCCCTATGTCATTGTTACTGACATGTACCAAGACAGCAGACTCCTCCCCAGCACTATCTAAGACCTTATCTAGGTGGCGCGTGTAGTCCACTACCTTCGCACCAGGCAGGCATGTTACCAGGCAATCCTCACGTCCACCAGCCACCCAGCTATCTACATCCTAATGATCAAATCACCAACTATAGCGGCTGTCCTAACCCTTCCCTCATGGGCGCATGGCCCTGGAGAAACATCCTCAGTGCGAGAGGGTTTTATATCACCTGGGGGACAGGTCCTAGTTACAGGATCACTTCCTGCCACACCAGGGTGATGCTCTCCTGTCATGTGACCTCTCTCCTCCATGGCAACAGGGATGCTGCCAGACTGGAGGTAGGACTTCAGGACTATATCCCTGTTGGTCTCATCTATGTACCTCTCTGTCTTTCTTATGTTTTCCAAGTCTGCTACTCTAGCCTCTAAAGAATGGATTCGTTCCCTGAGAGCAAAGAGCTCCTTGCACCTAGTGCACACGTAAGACCGCTCACCAACTAGGAGAAAATCATACATGTGACACTCACTGCTAAAGACTGGAAAGCCCCCATCTCGCTGCTGGATTGCTGTCTGCATCTTAGTTTTAAGCTTGTGTTTAGATCTTTAAGTTCTTAACTTACTAAGGGTTGCTATGGATATTTATACTAATAAAATACCTTGTTCATCTGAAGCTTAATTAATCTCAGGTCCTTAGCGTATGACTGATTTGGGTAACGAGTTTCACCTGAGAGCACCTCCTATCCTTTAAGATGTGTAAGTACCTGTAAAGCTACGATTATCCCAGGGGTGGGTGGGTGGGTGCTGGGGAGGGAGGGAGGGAAATAACACTTATTAAAAGAGGGCTGCTACACAGTACCCTGTCCTGTGCTGCTGAGGTAAGCCGTGACCAACTTCCTGGGTGATTAACAGTCCTTGCTTGGTTAGAAGTAGTCTTTCAAAATGGCCTATGACCTGCCACCTGGTGTTAACATCTATTGAAAAGGTTTCACAGGTCTCTTGCCCCCTAGGTAGAAGGCTTCTTTGTAAAGTTCTCTAGAAGACTTTATTTGCTGCTCAAAGTGTACTGACCCTGTTTTGCCTATTATGCTAGGTTATATTCTGATTAGATTTAAATTATAGCTCTTTGCTGCTGCTAGGCTCTGACTTATTATGCAATTTAAACTACAAGCTCTCTGCTGGGTTCTAAATTTAACCAAAAAGCTCTCTTCTGTGTATTAAATTTAAACTAAAAGAACTTTGCTGATACTAGGCCCTGAGTGAGTCTTAAATTTAAACTACAAGCTCTCTGCTGGGTATGAAATGTAACCAGAAAGTTCTCTTCTGTATTTTAAATTTAAACTTAAACTGCTGCTACTAGGTCCTGACTGATTTAACAAAAACACTGGGTTCATAGATTAATTAGCTTTAATACAAAGAAGTCCTTTCAGAAAATTCCCAGACATATATACTCACAATTGCAGATCTCTCTCCAGAAGTAGCAGTCTCTTTTTCTAGTCCTTCAATAGGTTTATTGACATTTTAGGGCCACTGCAATATTTATTGTGCTGCCTTTTTCTAGGTAGGGTCCTTGTGTGAATTTTGGAATTAGTACTGGGATGGTAGTAGATGGGAGCCTGTCAAGACATGTTGGGGATGTTCCCTAGACATGACAAACATCTGCAAGTGTATTCCCTATTTCATATAGGGTAAACATGAAAAAGTCCTAAATTGTGCACATCTGGGTTTAATCCTGCACCCTGATATGAAAGTGTTTTAAAACATGCTCCTTTTGGCCATCCCTTAGCAGGAAGGATTAAGGGTAAGATTCTCCTGAATTCTTCTTTATTTCCCGCTCTAAAATTAAATTGGAGCAAGGGAGAGTCCCCTGTATTAAAAGCATCTTCATGTCCGCCTTTATAAAGTGGCTCAGATATACATAGAAGTTCCGATATTTGCATGTGTTTGTTGTGGAATTCTGACACTTACACATATGATTTACCAGGTTTCCCCATGGGTTTTCCTATATGTATATGCTTATGAAATAGGCCCTGGTGCTGCATGTGGATGGACAGCTGCAAAACAAAAATAGAAAAAAAAATGTTGTTTGAGAGATGAGATGGAAATGAAGGAGGAGAATATTTACAACTGGTCTCGAGACTGCAAAGAAGGGAATGTGTCACAATGGTGGAGAGTAGCCTTTGTTTTACATCAGAGTTTCATGACTCCATCAGTGAGACATGAGTTTAAGCTTGAATGTTGACTTCGGGCTCTGCAACCATCCAGCCTAGAATGTTTGCTATTTTCATACATTTCTATAGCAACGCTCAGAGACTTCACTGGAAAACCCCTATATTTTAAAAAAGGCATGTCTTAAAATTATAAAAATATACTTTAAAAATTGTAAAATATTTCCTAAAATTCATTTTTACATCACCCACAGCTTCAAGGTTCCGAAACTAGTTTCTCTACTCAGCCCTGCCCTGATACAGTCCAGAGCAGGATTTTTTATTTTATTTTTTCTTTCTAAACATTCCTCTGTGTCCTAATCATTCTATTTCTGTCTTGGGCATTACTATTAATCCCTGTTCTACCCACTTATGCCTTTAGCTTTCCACTTGGAATGTGACTTGGAATGTCAACTTCTCCCAAGTAGGGCTTTGGACCTTTACATTTTGGACCCACAGATCATTAACCTTATCTCTCCAGTTCATCCTTGCCCCTTTACCCGACAAGGAGTCTCCTCCTGCCTTTGACCATTCCTGGCCAAACTTCATAAAATTATAAGGCTGCTATCCCTTTAAATTTTTAGATAGCATCAAGGCTGCACCTACCCAAGCCACAAACCTTGGATCCTTGTACTTTATTTACTTTTTTCAGTTATGTATGCTCTATCTGAGCTGTTGTCAGCACTGCTCCTGGCACTCACTGACAGCTGTGAACCATTTTTTTTCAGCTAGCTCTGCCTTTTTTTCTATTCATTTTTGGACATGCCTTTAAGTAGAGATCCCTAAGGTACTCTACTATTTATTTCTCTTCACAATGAAAACCAATCAATCATTCAGCCTTATTTTCTGTTTTTATAGACCTCATTTCTCCAGAAAAGAATCCAAAAGTGATCTACAACACATTAAAATAACCCACTTTATTTACAACACACTTAAAAAGAGCCAGCAAGCATTAAAAACCCCCAGTACATTAAAATATAGAAGTCATATTAGAAACATAGAAGCATAGAAAAATGATGACAGAAAAAGACCATATGGCCTAGTTAGCCTGTCCTTCCATATCAACAACTACAACAGTCCCCCTTTTTCCTTTAGAGATCCTCTGTGTTTGTCCCAAGCTTTTTTGAATTCAGATACTGTCCTCATCTCTACCACCAAACCCAGTCAGAAGCGTGGACAGCAGTAGGAAGATGTTCTTTATTGGATAAAAAAGCCTATGGCCCGACACAGGCCGTGTTTCGTTGCCTTCTTCAGGGGCAGGCTATACAAGACAATATAAACCATAAGATAAATAAAGTACATATACAAATGTACATACCACCATGAGACCTAACAATAAATAAAAATATAAAAACAACTTAAATGAATAATTAAAAAACGTATACATAAAGATAAAACTTAATGATGATGATAAACCAAAACAGATCAGCACAGCATAAAAGACGAGGACCATTAAATAAAGATCATCTATAAAAAAGAATACCACAAAGAGATTGAAACCAAACCATGACATATGTATCAGTAATCCTTATTGAGTCGGTATAAAAACATATATATTATAACACTCAAAAGAATCAAATAAATATCTAATACACATAAATAAATAAATAATTAAAAACAATCAAAATTACATATATATCACATTATAAAATAAACATACCTTAATCAATTATCTGAAACTTCCCAACCACCGCAAGTACTAAAGAGGGACAAGGAGGAAAAACCATGTGAATATGTGACCACAACATAGAACAGCCCATACTAAAACCTACCATGTAGGGAGGGAGGAGTGGTCTAGTGGTTAGGACAAGGTACTTCAGGCCAGAGGGCCGGGGGTTCAAGTCCCACCTGGGGACAGCAATCTCAGGCCGGAGGGACTGGGATTTCTAGTCCTATAGGCACTCCTTGTGGTCTTAGGCAAGCCACTTAACCCTCCATTGCCCATGTTCCCTGTAAGTATTAGCGTATGTGTCTCATATCCCCTCGTGTTAAATGTATCCCCCAGTTGACCGCTTTGACCCAGTGAAAAGCAGGATATAAATACAGCTAAATAAATGTATAACCCATCATTATTTTGTCAGGCTGTGTAACTCCAACACATAAAATAAAACTGTCAAGGTTTTTTATCTGAAATATCTTTTGGATCTCACTTGGAATGAAAGTGGCAGATGCTAAAAAACTATAAACATATGACAATTAAAATAATCACAGTCAGTAAGAACCTTAATAAAAACATTTAAACCGCCATCCCTTGTGACAGTCTGCATGATAATCCACAATCGTTGAAGCCACCCAAAAAAACAATGTCCATGCATGCTATACCTCATACGTACCACATTGAGCTTAAAATCCGTGCATTACTAACATAAACTCATTAAAAGGAATCTAAACCAATATCTAAGCTGTAATAACACAACTCCACAAATGTAAAAAATAAATAAATAAATTAAAAAAGGGGAGGAAATGAAACCGGAAGCGTATATGTCTACAATCGCGCTACCATCCAAATAGCCTTATCTCTTTAAACTACTCAAATAAAGTATTCGTTTCAACTTCATTTTAAACCTTAACCAAGGGAAACGTACGGGCACAATATACACACCTCTAAACGGCCAAACCACTTCAAATCACTTACTGTATAACATCCACAAAAACACCGCTCCGCACTGCACACTCTAGATGAACCAAATTCCACTGGTAAACTTTTGAAAAAACGCCGGAGCATGCGTATTAAAACAACCACGCTATGCAAACGCTGTGGGGGGCAAAGGTCATCACTTATCAAATTAGAAGCGAATGCTTTAAACGGAACAAAGATTATCACATATCAAACCCGCATATATAACATTCCTAGAACTCATACACTCCTTACAGCGGTACCGTAAAATCTGATCCACTAAAGCTCATCTTAAAAACGGCACGGCAACCCATCCATAAGCTAAAATATTCACCATAAAATGTATTGGATTAATATAACCATTATCACTCATTCTCAATATGCGACGAAACAAATCACTACATATTTGTCCATGTCAAGCCACTCTACCTCTTTCCATAATATTGGCTATAATTACAAATATCAAAACCAACCATTTCTAAAAAGTGCACCAAAAGTGGGAGGGCACCAAAAGTGGGAGGAGCAAAAGCCATCACTTATCAAATCATATAAAATTACTGTGGAAAAAACATCATATATCAAAAACGGCATACTGTAGGAGGAGCATAAGCCATCACTTATCAAATCGGATGCAATTGTAGTAGAAGGAGCAAAAATCATCATATATCTAAAACCGGCACGTACTGAATTCCTAAAAGACATACAATCCGGCATACTGTGGGAGGAGCATAGGACACCACTTATCAAATCGGATGCAACTATTGTAAAAGGAGCACCAAAAGTGGGAGGAGCAAAGGCCATCACTTATCAAATCGTCTACAATTACTGTGGAAAAACCATCATATATCAAAAACGGCATACTGTAGGAGAAGCATAAGCCAACACTTATCAAGTCGGAAGCAATTGTAGTGGAAGGAGCAAAAATCATCATATATCTAAAACCGGCACGTACTGGATTCCTAAAAAAACATACAATCCGGCATACTGTAGGAGGAGCATAGGACACCACTTATCAAATCGGAAGAACTGTTGTGAAAAGAGCAAAGATCATCATATATCTAAAAACCGGCATGCACTGAATTCCTAAAAGACATACTTAATGTATTAAAGCATCTCTTGAAAAAGGCAGCCCATCTGAAAACTAAGGTATTAAATTTATCCATCACTGAATATAATTGATAATTATCATCACTATCACTCATTATCAGCGCGCGACAGGTCACTACACCCTCTGTACTTACTCCATCCTGTTTATATCCTTTTGAAGGTGCGGTCTCCAGAATTGCACACTATACTCCAAATGAGGTCGCACCAAAGACTTATACAGAGGCACAATCACCTCCTTTTTTCTGCTAGCCATTCCTCTCCGTATGCACCCAAACATCCTTCTAGCTTTAGCCGTTGCCTTTCCTACCTGTTTAGCTACTTTATGATCATCAGACACAACCACGCCTAGGTCTCGCTCTTCTTTAGTGGACAAAGGTTCTTCACCCCCTATACTATATTACTCCCTTGGATGCAAATGCATGACCTTACATTTTTTAACATTAAATCCCAACTGCCAAATTCTAGACCATTCTTCTAGCTTAGCTAGATCCCTCTTCATGTTATCTACACCTTCCTGGGTGTATATTCTACTGCAGATTTTGGTATCATCCACAAAGAAGCAAAGAGGCAAACCTTACCCAACAGCCCTTCTGCTATATCACTAACAAAGATGTTAAAAAGAATCGGACCAAGGACAGATCCCTAGGGCACACCACTGGTAACATCCTTCTCCTCAGAGTGAGCTCCATTTACCTGTACTCTCTGTCGCCTCCCACACAACCAATTTCTAACCCAAGCAGTAACTTTAGGGTCCATCCCTAGGGTGCTCAGTTTGTTTATAAGTCGCCTGTGAGGAAGGGTGTCAAAGGCTTTACTGAAATCTAAATACACCACATCTGGGGCTCTCCCTCAGTCCAACTCCCTGGTCACCCAGTCAAAGGAATCAATCATATTTGTCTGACAAGACCTGCCTCTTCTGAATCCATGCTGCCTTGGATCCTGCAATCCACTGGACTCCAGAAACCTCACTATTTTCTCTTTCAACAGGGTTTCCAACAATTTACTCACCACCAAAGCTAAACTAACCAGCCTGTAATTTTCAACCACATCCTTACTTCTGCTTTTGTGTAAAGGCACCACATGAGCTAATACATTTCAGTCAAAAGAACACTGCAAAGACTTCTAAAACTTCATTTCCTCTCCTTAATCCTATCCTACTATTTCCCATTCATTTAATATTACATGGATACTATCGCCAACCTCCCCCTGGTGGCCGGTGGCTGAACAGGGAGGCTGGGCATATAGTTAATTTTAGGAGAGGAGGGTTTTTTAAGGCCAGGTGTAGCCTGGTCTATGTAGTCCTGCTCCTGGTGCAAATAAGTCATGTAAGCCAAATGGAGGGAGAATAAGGCTTTTATTTCCCTTTTCACAAAAAGATTCGTTGGCTACAAAAATTAAAGAAAGTCCTTCTTTTCAGGCATAAACCAAACTCAAGGTACAAAGTAAACTGTTATAATCTTCACAGTTGTAGAAAGGAATTTAACCAAGGATTCTTTCAACATTGGAGTAAATTACATATCTGAACATTCTTCTTTCATTCAGCACAAATATGAAAACTTCTTAAGGTAATATCTGTAAGGCTCACAGTTCCGGCAGTGATTCCAAACTACCCACAACACACATGGAACAATCCATCAATTCCTTCTGAGATGAGGGAATAGGGTCTATAAGCTCCACTTGCATCGGTTCTAAATCACTATTATCTTCTTCTGAGCTGGGGCTTTCTCTGGCTGTTATCACTGGTCAGTCCCTATTTCTGTTCCCTTGTTTTCCATACAGTTGTTCTAAGGTTCTTAAATGAGCATGGCCTGTTTTATAGCCTCTATATCTTGGCTGGTGAAACTTTGGCCTGCTTTCTCTTCCTTTAAACTGGGCATCTGTTTTATAAGGGCCTCTAGCAGCTGAGCCTTTCTTCATGCATAAAGAATCATCATACCTTGGTTTCCTGTAATAGGCATAGCTGGAAGTGTCCTCCTCAGGTATTTCCCTTAGGACCCAGTCTCTCTGACAATCTTTCTCTTGAAAGCTTCTGGTACCTTTCAATCTGGTCTCCCGGCTTTCTGGCAAGCGTAGGCCTCTCTCCAAGCCTGGCTTCCTGCTTCTTAGCTCTTTACCTCTGGAGTTTCTGGCTACCACGACTTCCACAGGACTGACTCTCCTCCATCTGTCTTTCTCCCTGGGAGCTTCTGGTTCTCTTCCAGTTCCTGCAGCCGTGCCACTAGTCCTGGTTCCACTGCTCCATTTCTCAGCAGTGCTCTGCTCTCTGGTGCTGCTCTGCTCTCCGGTGCTGCTCTGCCTTCTGTCTCCAGCCACTTGCTTATAAAGGTCTTCTGCCTTTGAGCATCCCGGGCTAGTTCTCAGGTGCTGCTGATTAGCTAGGTGTGTCCACTCAGCCTCTGTAAGTGCACGCCTGCTCCCTCTAGCTGTTTTGCTAGACAATTGCATTCTCTGCACCTCATTTGTTTTGGGACAGACAGCTTCTTTTCCTATATCCTCATTTTTATTAGCTCCTGCTCTATGACAATACACACAGCAAAATATTTTCCATATTATGGTAGTACAGCATGCAGTGGGAAGGGGTTTTCTGTACAACACAGACCAGGTAGCACTTCAGGGAAAACAAAAGCAGTTTTAATTCTGTCTCAGCTTGTTAAACCTCCACAAAGCAAAATCCAACGCAGACAGCAGTTCAGGGAAACAAAAGCAACTTTACTTCTGTCACAGCTTGTTAAACTTCCACAAGTTAGCTCTCCCATCCATTCTTCCAGCCCCAATTACCTCAGAACTCATCTGCACTGCTTGCCTTGGAAGGTCTTCTGGCTCCACAGGTCTCTCTCCCTCCTGCAGCCTGCTGGATTCTTAACCTCTCCCAGTGAGCCATGCCCTCCCAGCCCTGAACACTGGGCTGCAGACACTCTTAAAGGGGACTGTTGATAATCGCTTTAAAGAGGGACAGGGAAAATTCTATAGACCGCATTATACACCCTCACCAGGGACCTCCACCCGGGAAAGGAAGTCCTCATTCAGGTGAGTCCAACTAACCCTATGGTAGACTCAAAATCCATTGCATAATACGGATATTGGACTCCTTATGTTAAGCCAGCCACTTAAAGGGTTGGTGGTCTGTTACCAGTGTAAATGGATGGCCCAGGAGATAGCATTTGAAGGTCTCAAACACCCACCTAATAGCCAAGGCTTCCTTCTCAATCACCACATAATGTTGCTCCCAAGGAAGTAGCTTCCTGCTGATGAATGCTACAGGATATTCTTTACTCATGACTTCCTGGGCCAGAATGGCTCCTAGGCCCACCTCTGAGGCATCAGTTTGCACAAGAAGTAGTAGAGAGAAATCAGGGCTAATAAAAAGAGGTTCAGAGGCAATATAACGTCAGGTCCAGGTCCAATAATTACTAAATCAATTTGGGAGCTCTCTTCTGGAGGAGATTGGTTAACAGCTTCATCACCTCTACAAAATTAGGGATGAACTGGGAGTAACAGCCAGTCACTCCAAGGGAGGCACAAACCTCTTTCTTTGATTTTGGGGTGGGTACCTGGGCAATGGCATCCACCTTCCATAGTTGAGATCATATCTGCCCATTTCCAATTAAATATCCCAGATATCAAATATCCCGATCACCCAGAAAACATTTCTTGATGTTGGCAGTCAACCCAACCTCTCATAGGCTGGTCAACATGGTTTGTATTTTGGTTAGATAAGTGGTCCAGTATCTGCTGAAGATGACAATGCCATCAAGGTATGCAGCCATATACGCCTTGTGCAATTTCAGTAGGCAGTTGACTATGCATTGAAACATGGCAGGAGACCCGTGTAATCCAAACAAGCAGTACTATTAACTGGAATAGACCTTGCGGTATAAAAAAAAACAGTCTTCTCCTTGGCAGCCGGAGTCAAAGGCACCTACCAGTATCCCTTGGTCAGATCCAAGGCTAATTTAAAATATGCTCCACTCATTTGCTCAATTTACTCATCTACTCTGGGCATGGCATACGCTTTCCAATTGGAAGCTGCATTAACCCTCCAGAGGTCAATGCAGAATCTGATGCTTCTGTTGGGTTTAGGAACCAAGATGATGGGTGATGACCAGTCACTTATATACTCTTCTATAATTCCCATTTTAAGCATCTCTTCCAGCTCCTTGCCAACAGCCTATCACTGGGCAACCAAGATCCAATAGGGTCATTGCTGGATAACCACCAGTAACAATATCATGACAAATGAGGTGGGTTTGTCATAGGCAGTCAGAGCACACCTTTAGGTACCAGTGGATCAAGCCTTCTAGATCTCTTCTCTGGGTAGCAGAGAGCTGGTCTCTAATATGGACTTGAGCTGGATCTGATGGGGCTGAAATTCTAGTCCAAAATCATCTGCTTGTACCACCATAGCCGTCACTGGAGTCTACTTTTTCAATAGATTAATATGGCAAATTTTGGCTTTCTTCCATGTATCTGGTTGGGCAATCTTGTAAATAGGCCTCACTTTCTCTTCCACCTCATAGGGTCCCTGTGATTTACAGAGTAACTTGCTCTCGGATGAGGACAGTAAGACTAAAACTCTGTCTCCTGGTTGGAAGATGCAATGCATAGCTACCCAATTGTAGCATCTGGTCTGCTCAGCTTGGGCTTTTTCCAGATTGAGTTTGGCCACCTCTATGTCTTTCTTCAGCTGGTCTTCCATTAGTATAATGTACTCCATCAAATTACATCCAGAATAAGGTTCTTCTTCCCAGGTTTCCCTTATCACATCTAATATCCCCCTTGGCCATCTTCATAAGAGCAACACAAAAGGCAAAAACCCTGTGGAACTCTGAGGTACTTCACAGATGCCAAACATCAAATATTTATTTATTTAGCTGTATTTATATCCTGCTTTTCACCAGGTCAAAGCAGTCAATTGGGGATACATTTAACATGAGGGGATATGAGACACACACACTAATACATACAGGGAACATGGGCATTGGAGGGTTAAGTGGCTTGCCCAAGACCACAAGGAGTGCCTATAGGACTAGAAATCCCAATCCCTCCAGCCTGAGATTGCTGTCCCCAGGTGGGACTTGAACCCCCAACCCTCCGGCCTGAAGTAACTTGTCCTAACCACTAGACCACGCCTCCCTCATAGGGTAGGAGAATGTCCCAATTCTTCCCATCCTCCTGCATGATCTTTTAAAACATCTGTTTCAGAGTTTTATTGAATCTCTCAATGAGGCCATCCATCTGTGGCTGATATACTGATGTTCACAGCATCTTGACCTTCACCAAGGCACACACTTGCTTCATCACCTTGGATACAATGGGTGTTCTTTGATCTGTGAGGATATCATTGGGTATTTCCACCCACGAGAATACTTCCCAGAGGGCATTTGCAATCATAGTACTCTTCATATTCCTTATAGCAATGGTTTTCTGGGTATTAAGTAGAGTACTCCAGTATGACTAAAATATACTTGTTGCTTCAAGTGTTTCATTCCAAGGTCCTACCAGATCCATGGCTCCTCTTTCAAATGAGGTCAAATGATGTGCATAGGCACTAGAGGGGCCCGTTGAACTCTGATGGGGTTATGAAGTTGGCAAGTGGGGCATGACTGGCAATATAACTGCATCTGTTTATGGATCCTGGGGCAGATAAATGGGGCTATTACATGCTCTAGTAATGGCTATTGGCCACTGATAAGATCTGCTGACAATAGGGACTCTAGGGCACCCTCGGCCACTTTGCATACTAAATCTCCCTTTAGCACAAAATGGAGAAAGGTTCTTGAAGGGGACTCTCCATTACCTACTGGAACCCCATCCACCTCTAAAACCCACTCTCAGGCATCTTTAAGGGACTCCTCCTGAAGCTCCCTGGGTCTACCCCCAGCCTCCACTCTGGGAAGGGGACAATTATATTTGGGTCACTACTGTTGAGCCCTGAACAATCCCCAGGAGTTTCTTTAATAGGCTTGCCCTCCCTGGATCCCTACCCCATAGCAACCCCTAGATTCTGTTGGTAGCATAGCTTTTCCCAGTGAAGCCAACTTCAGGACTTAGCAGGCTTGGGATTCTCAACATATAGATCCGGGTTTCCAGCAGGAAATCTCTGAAAAAAATTTATTGGTTTGACTTACCAGAGGCATCAGTTAGCTGGGTCCATATTGCTCTGACGTTTGGGTAGTCTTGGCCAATCGAGAGTAGCGGAAACCAAAAACCACGGCCAAACACAGTAGGGATATCCAAAAACTTTATTAGCAGACCAAACTTAACCAGTTTCGGCCCTAGGCCTTCGTCGGGGGTCTAAAGACAAACATGGACATAGAATTAAAATATGAATAATCATAATACAAACAAAAACTTAAAATACATAAAAAATATAATACATTAAAAATATGTAATACATTACCAAGGGGAACAAAACAGAAGCATCTAAGGGTGGACCAAGCCACTCTTCCCAATCTATGATGAATAAATAGGCAACATAAATATAGCAAGTATTGTGAAATTAGTACATTGAAAAAAGGTATATATGTAAGTAGTAACCTTAACTATAATATATAAAAAGTAATTACCACAAAAAACATGATTAAAAACACCTACAAAAACAAAAATACTAAAGCATAAAAACAAAATAAAAGACAAAATCATATATCATGAATAGTTAAAAAGACATTAGATATAAGTACCTTATAATATACTATCAAAATAGTGCATATAAAAACCAGAGATGGCATCACCAGAGGGGAGGGCTAAATACTGCAGATTGCAACAGTAGCAAAAGCTCTCCCTCAGAAGGGAATATCACATAGTGCTCACTGACACAATCCCAGGCAGTACTTTTCTTTTGGACTCATTATCCACCTCTAAAACCCACTCTCAGGCATCTTTAAGGGACTCCTCCTGAAGCTATTACTATTTAATATATACTTAAAACACATCTGTAATATCTTTAAAAAATTCAATGTCCACTATCACCTATATGCGGACAACATTATGATGTATGTCCCTTTCAAAATACCAAACATCCCAATACATCTCATTAACGAATGTCTCAATGAAATAAACACTTGGCTAAATGAAAACAACCTGTACATCAATCACTCAAAAACAGAAGCCCTAATAGTAACCAAAAGCACAACGTTCATTCCACCCTCACATATATCATTGCAGAATAATGATATCAAACTAAAATCTGAAATACGTTACTTAGGCGTAATACTGGACAAACACCTTAGCATGGACACACATGTAAGAAATATAACAAAAAAAGTTTACTTTAAACTGAAAATACTAAAGCAACTCCGCCTCCTAATGCACTTACAGGATTTCCAACGAGTCATACGAGCAATTATAACCCCCCATTTCGACTTTGCAAATCAAATCCTACTTGGTGTAACTAAGCAAGCCTTAAAAAAACTTCAATTAGCACAAAACGCGGCAGCAAGGACTATTACAAAGGCCCCACTTTTCCAACATATAACCCCGATTTTAGAATATTTACACTGGCTTCCAATCCAAAGCCGAATAGAATACAAAACTATTTTAACCACCTACAAAGCCATAAATAAAACCGCACCCCAGACCATAAATAACCTCATCAAAATAGAACCCACCCATAATCTCCAAAGAAGAGACCAGTTAAATAAACTAACAACATCAAAAGAATTCATTAGGGCCAAAAAATCCACAAACAAGAAAGCCTTCTCCCATGCAGCCCCTATCTTGTGGAACACAATCCCAATAGAATTAAGACAATTACCTGAAATCATGGAGTTTAGGAAAAAACTTAAAACACACTTATTTACAATGCACTATGGATCCGAAACGAACTCACCTCGCACCTCTCAGCTCGATAAAGGATAAACTTACTCCAGACAATACATTTTTTCAACAAGGGATGAAGTACTGTAGCCCTAAAACAATGCATTGAAGACATTTGAACAACAAATAACTCTGTATATAGTTTAATTCTGTTCATTTGTATATAGTTCACTAAGAAAAAAGGCGCGGGCAGGGTCCCGGCGCCTGATCGTAACCGGGTGCTTGCCCGTGCTCGTGCACGGGGGGGGGGGGTGGAAAGGGGGGGATCTGAGCGGGGCCGCGCCGGCTGTGCATGCGGCGCGTGTTTCAAATTGATTGGCTCCGCTCGTTGAGAAGGGCGAGCGGAGCCAATCAGGGATCTGGCGGCCATGTGCTCTGGCGTGTTGGAGACGCGCCACAGCACAGGCAGTTCGGCGGGAGGCGCGGTAGGAGCGGCGGGGTTTGTTGGCGGATAGAACTACGGTGAGAGTTCGGGGCCGTGCAGGACTTTGGGGAGCGTGCCAGAGGACGGGGAGTTGGTTTCGCGGCGGTGCAGAGTTGCTGTCACCCTTCGTCGGAGCGCAAGCTCGCCGGACAGGCAAGTCATCCGGTAATCAGGGTGGGCTATCGAGGGCTTGGAAGGGCTGGGGCAGTGCTCAGTGTCGGGGGGGCCGGAGCTGGTAAGAGGGCCTGAGTTTGTGTTGTGTTGGTCCAGTGCTCTGTGTCGGGGAGGGGGGGGGGGCCAGGGAGAGCAGATAAAAAACAAACAAACAAACAAACAAACATAACAACAACCACAGGATGGCTGGCAGGAAGCTGGTAAGAGGGGGGGGGCGGCAAAGGGGGGGGACAGGCTGCCAGGGGGAGGCAGGAGAAAGGGCAGAGGGGAAAGGGGGGAGACAAATCTGGGCGTTCAAGGCAGGGGAGTGCCTGTGAGCTCGGGGTTAGGGAGCGTGGGGTGAGAGGTGCTGGGGGTGTGGTTAGGGGGAGGAGGGGTTCGGATAGGGGACGGAGGGGCCCCAGGACTCCCGCAGCGCAGGCTGAGAGTATTGTGCCTCAGCAATTGGCAGTGGCCCCAGCGGCTGGGGCGAGTAAAACCCCTGTTGAGGGGACGGGCTCCACGGGGGGGATGGTGGACGGTGCTGGGGGGGGGCTATCAGGATGGATCAGGGGCAAGGGTGGGGTGTTGGCTCCTTGGGCCAGTGGGGGGGGGACCCAGGCAAGTTTTTGGGGCGGCTGGGGGGGATGCGTGGGGGTGGATGTCTCCGGTTGGGGGTTTTGTGCCTTCTGCAGTTGGTTTACCACCTTCAGGGTGGTCTGGGTCGTCCAGGCAGCGGTCTGGATGGGAGCAATGGTTGGGGGGGGTCAGGGTTCCTCTAGGACGGACTGGACTGGGGCATGGCCCCCGAGGGGTGCTCTGGGCTTGTCTTCGTTGGGTTTTCCCATTTTGTCTTCGCAGGTACCCTATATGGCAGCGTCGGGTCTTGCCCCGCCAGCGGTGGTTTCCTGCAGTGAAGGGGGTGTCGATTCGAGGCCCCCGGTGGAAGCGGGTGCAACAGGAGCCGCGCAGGCGTCTGGGGCAACGAATCTGCGGCAATCGGCGGTGGCGAGAGGAGAAGGGCTGCTTTCGTCCAGAGCCCACGGCATCGATGACACTTCAGGTGAGTCGAGAGAGGTGGTCGGTGGCGATTCGCTCGAGCAGGGGTCGCGGTCCGAGCGGCCAGGCAAGGCGCGCAGAAAGAGGAAGCGAGGCTGTCGTTATCGCCGTCATTCTTCTTCTTCCTCATCATCCTCTTCGGATTCCTCCGGCGCCTCGGAGGCTGCAGGCGAGGGGCTTGGGGCGGCCTTGGGAGGTGGGGTTGAGGAAGGTTTGACTAGCGGGGGTGCGGCTTCCTTGGTTCCCTTGTCGGAATTGTGGGAAGGAGTTCCTAAGAAGCTTAGGCAAAAGATTAGGAAGCGGAAATACATTGATATTTTTCGCTTGCTGGAAGGTAGGAAGCGTTCAGGGGAGAGTAGGAAAAAGCGGAAGGAGGACGAGAAAGCGGGTCGGCTTCGGAAGGTGTCACGTAATGTTATTAATTGGGTGCGATCCTTCTTGCGGTTGGCGAGTGTGTGGGGGCAGCACTTTCCTCACCAGTCCGGGATGTTGTTATCATATGCAGACTCGATTCTTGAAGCGTCTCAAATGCATGAAGGCTGGTCGTGGCTTAATTACGATGAGAAATTCAGGGATAAAATGGAGGAGAACAAATTTTTAACGTGGGGCACGGAAGACATTAACCTTTGGCTAACACAAATGTCGGTCAAGGGAGGTGGGAGTGGGGGAAGCGGAGGTCGGATGGGGTCAGCGGTGGTTGGGGGGGCGGTGCGTTCCTTTCGGGGGGGAGTCGCTACAGGACAGGCTAAGCCGGCCTCAGGAGGTGGGAGTGATGTGTGCTGGAGGTTTAATCGGTCGATGTGCCCCTTCCCGGATTGTAAATTCCGGCATGCGTGCTCGACCTGTGGCGGTCCCCATGCGGCAGCAAAATGTGTTAAAAAAGTGCCCGGGGCGCAGCCGCCGTCTGGCCTCAAATAGGGGGGGGCCGTTTGACCTGGCCCCTTCACCGATTCGGGTTCCGCTTTTGTGTTCATGGTTGCAGTCTTATCCAAGGAGGCGGGATAGGTTAGTGTTGCAGTTGGGATTTAGTTTGGGTTTTGTGGTTCCGGTGCACGGGGTGGTCGCGGAGTCTTCGCCTCGCAATTCACCCAGTGTTCGACGTTGGGGGGCGATAGCTCGGGTGAAGATAGCGGAGGAATTACGGTTAGGACGAGTAGCGGGGCCTTTTCAGCAGCCGCCGTTCCTGGATTTTGTGGTTTCGCCGTTAGGCATTATTCCAAAGAAGGAACCGGGGAAGTTTCGTCTAATTCACAATCTATCTTCTCCGGCTGGATCCTCCGTGAATGATTTGATTCCGCGAGATTTGTGCTCGGTGCATTATCAGTCTTTTGACAGGGCTGCAGAGTTAGTCAGAAGGGCAGGGCGGGGGGCACTGATGGCGAAGGTTGATATCGAGTCAGCCTTTCGTTTGTTGCCGGTTCATCCGTCTTCTTTCAGGTTGTTGGGCTTTCAGTTTGAGGGGGCGTTTTACTTTGATAAGTGTATGCCCATGGGGTGTGCGGTGTCTTGTGCATACTTTGAGAAGTTCAGCTCTTTCTTGCACTGGAGTTTGGTACGGAGAGTGGGACGGGGGGAGGTTGTCCACTATTTGGATGATTTTTTCTTTGTGGGTGCTGCGGAGTCTTCAGGGTGTAGCGAGCTGTTAGTTGGTTTTGGTGAGCTGGCTCGTGAGTTGGGCGTTCCGTTGGCTGAGAGTAAAACTGTAGGCCCGACTACGCGGTTAACCTTTTTAGGGGTGGAATTGGATTCCGAATGTTTGGAGGCCCGCTTGCCCTCAGATAAGGTGCAGAAATTGAGGGTGCTGGTGGCTAATGCCTTGGCCTCGTCCAAGATGAATCTGCGGGAGCTACAGGCCTTAATAGGATCTCTTAACTTCGCTTGTCGGGTTATTCCCATGGGTAGGGTCTTTCTTCGGCGCTTGGCGGCGGCGACAGCGGGAGTTCGGAAGCCTCACCATCGTATCCGGGTGTCACAGGTGCTGCGAGCGGACTTGCGGATTTGGGAGATCTTTTTGAGGGACTTCAATGGCACTTCGGTGTTGCGGGATGCCGAGATCTCCAGTGACGATTTGCAGCTCTATTCGGATGCGGCGGGTGGGGTTGGTCTGGGAATATATTTCGGTGGCGCATGGTGTGCTGAGCGTTGGCCGCCTGAATGGGAGGCCGCGGGGCTTTTGAGGAATGTTACCTTTCTTGAATTGTTTCCCATTTTGGTGGCGCTTGCGTTATGGCCTGAGCGGTTAGCCAACCGTAGGGTGGTGTGGTGGTGTGATAACGAGGCAGTAGTGGCTGTCGTGAATCGTTATACCCCACGCTGCTGTACGGTTGCGGCCTTGATGCGACAAGTCATTCTAGCCTGTTTACGTTTGAATGTAGATTTGAGGGCCCGCCACATTCCTGGTCGTGCTAATGCCATCGCTGATGCTCTTTCTCGTTTGCAGTGGGAGCGGTTTCGGCAGTTGGCGCCGGATGCGGACGAGGAAGGGTTCGGGGTCCCTTGGAACTTGTGGAGCTGTGGCCTGCTGAGATGAAGAACCTATTGAGGACTTCAGTGGCTGAGCGCACATGGGATGCTTACCGACGGGGCTGCGCTCGAGTATGGGAGTATCTGCACGGTGAAGGGGCCGTGGGTAGTGGAGTGTCTGAGTATATGCTGGGGAGTTATGTTGGGTGGGCAAAGGAGAGGGGGTTGCCGAGATCGGTGGTTCGGGGCCATCTGGCGGGGTTTGAATTCTTTGCCAGGGCGGTGAGTTGGCCGGGCGTAGGGAGGGGGCGCCTGGCTCGGCGTTTAATGGAGGGGTGGGAGCGGGCGCTGCCGCTGCGGCGTGATCGGCGGCTGCCGATTACCCATGACTTGTTGCTGCGCTTGTGTCGCGTGTTGCCGGAGGTGGCGTCGTCGTCTTACGAGGCTGTTCTGTTTCGTGTGGTATTTTGTTTAGCGTTTTTTGGTGCATTTCGGGTCGGTGAGTTGGCGGCGGCTTCGGTCAAGGTGGGTTTAGGTAATTGTTTGCGGTTGCGGCATGTGTGGAGGGAGTCGGGCCGAGTTCGTGTACTTTTAGCCAGATCTAAGACGGATCAAAAGGGTAAAGGTTTGTGGGTAGTGCTGGGGCGTATCGGGGGGCTAACTTGCCCGGTGGCGGCCCTCGAAGACTACTTGGGTGTACGCCCGGGTGGTTGTGAGGCACTGTTCGTGCATCCGAACTTGTCATATGTGACCAGGTATCAGGTGACAGCGGTTTTACGCTTGGCTTTGCGCAGGATCGGTGAAGCTCCTGAGTTGTTTTCAGCTCACTCTTTTCGTATCGGTGCGGCCACCAGTGCGGCTGCGGCGGATATGTCAGGAGAACAGATACAGAGTATTGGCCGCTGGCGATCTAAGGCATTTCACGGTTATGTGCGGCTGTGACAAGGCCTATAAGGTTGGGGGGGGGTTACTAATGTTCTTAATTTCTGTTGCAGGTGCAGAGCGGCTGGAGAGGGGCTGCTGGATGCTGGGACACTCCTTTGTCTTTTGGGCTGGTCAGAGAGCGGCTGTGCGGCCTATCGGGATGAATCTCGGGCTCGACACGGCCGAGGTGGCGCTTTCATGGCTGGGTGAGCGGGGACTGAGGTGGAATCAACTGCTGCCCTTGCTTCGTCATCATCTGCGGGTTCGAGGACGGCCAGCGGTCGTGCTGGTGCATCTTGGAGGCAACGATTTGTCGGAGTGGTCTTGCAAGCAGCTTATAAGGGCAGCGAAGAAGGACTTTGCGACTTTGCTGCGGTTGCTGGAGGGAGTCGTGTTGATTTGGTCAGACATTATCCCGCGACCAGCATCTTGGGGCCAGCGGAGATGGTCCCGGGGTCTGACAAAAATCAATCGACAGATTGGGAGATGGGTATGTGAAAGAGGGGGGTATCAGGTGCAGCACGCGTGGGTTGACGTAGCCTGTACGGGATTATATAGAGCGGATGGTGTTCATCTCTCGCCAGTTGGGATGGACTTGCTTCTGAACGACTGGCAGGAGTTGTTGGAGAGAGTTGTTCAGAATGGCTACACTGGTCGCAGCTTGGGGTAGTTTTGGGGGCGGCACAGTTAAGGTCTTTTCTGTGCCGGTGGCGGGATCCCGGAGGTTTCCGGGGTCCGGAGCCTTAGGCGACTCGGGACGGGGGCGGGGTGCCCTCGACCCGGACTACCCCTGGAAGACTTCTGCTAGTAATATGGCGAAGTCGGATAGGGGTGGTCGGAGCGTTGCCGGTGGTGTGACCATGGATACAGCGGAGGCGAGGTCGCTTTGCTAGTAGCATGGCGGGTGACGTATCGCTCCGCTGGGTGGGGGGGGGGGTGTGAGAACATTGTTCCTGTTATTGTTTGGTTGTTATGAAAATAAAGCTGCGACCAGTTGTTACCATATTTGGCTGTCAGAGTAATTTATGAAAAGAGAGAGAGAGGCTGGTGAAAATGGGCCAAAAGGTATACGGGGGGGGGGGGGGGCGGAGGGAGAAGGGAAGCAAGGTATAATTAAAAGTCGAGCGCCGGGTCTAGCTACCCGGTTAGAAAAAAGGCGCGGGCAGGGTCCCGGCGCCTGATCGTAACCGGGTGCTTGCCCGGCGCGGGACCCTGCTCGTGCACGGGGGGGGGGGGGGGGGAAAAGGGGGGGTTGTGGGCGGGGCCGCGCCGGCTGTGCATGCGGTGCGTGTTTCAAATTGATTGGCTCCGCTCGTTGAGAAGGGCGAGCGGAGCCAATCAGGGATCTGGCGGCCATGTGCTCTGGCATGTTGGAGACGCGCCACAGCACAGGCAGTTCGGCGGGAGGCGCAGTAGCCCACCCCCCCACCCAGCCATGCGGTAGCGGGGCGGGGGTTGGGGGGTCGCCGCGGGGGGGGGGGTGCGGCGGGACCCCGGCGGTTCCCGGGGCCCGGCGCCTTCGGCGACTCGGGCCGGGGGCGGGGTGCCCTCGACCCGGACTACCCCTGGAAGACTTCTGCTAGAAATATGGCGAAGTCGGATAGGGGTGGTCAGAGCGTTGCCGGTGGTGTGACCATGGATACAGCGGAGGCGAGGTCGCTTTGCTAGTAGCATGGCGGGTGACGTATCGCTCCGCTGGGTGGGGGGGGGGGGTTGTGAGAACATTGTTCCTGTTATTGTTTGGTTGTTATGAAAAGAAAGCTGCGACCAGTTGTTACCATATTTGGCTGTCAGAGTAATTTGTGAAAAGAGAGAGAGAGGCTGGTGAAAATGGGCCAAAAGGTATACGGGGGGGGGGGGCGGAGGGAGAAGGGAAGCAAGGTATAATTAAAGGTCGAGCGCCGGGTCTAGCTACCCGGTTATTGTTAATTGTTAACTGTAATTTCCAAGTTACAAATTGTTATATGTAAAAACAGCTTGCTCTGTTTATTGTTGTTCTATGTGAACAGCATCTGATCAATGGAAGTAGCGGTATATAAAAAAAATCTGTTAATTAAATTAAATTAAATTAAATTATCTCCATGGTACAGACAAAATCTCTTCTGACCCATCAACAGCAGACTGTTTCTTATGTTCTCATATAGGAATGACGCCATCCAGGGGGAAGGGCTAAACTTTGCAAAGTTTACCTCCTCCATTTGTACGAGGGCCGTTTTTTTTTCAACCTCCGATCGCTCCGTGCAGACGCTATGCGGGCAGCAGAAAGCGGGCATGCGCTGTAGGCGACTGCGCAGCTCTTGCACTACACACTCCGCCATTGTTGACATTCAGGCGTCAGTCGGCGTTGTGCTACAGCCACGTAAACATGTCCACCATGATTGATGCTCCCTCCAAGTGTGAATTGCGAAGTGTGATTCGTTTTCTACAGGCTGAAGGCCATAGTGCTTCAGAAATCCATCGGAGAATGAGTCGTGTGTATGGGGAAAACTTCATGAGTGATGGTGTTGGGCCAAGGACACAAATCTGTCATTTCAGATGACCTGGTGCAACGAGTTGACAGAATGGTTAAAGAAAACCGCAGATTCACCATTACTGCTTTGTCTACGGAATTTCCAGAGGTTTCAAGGTCTGTTTTGTACTCTATTGTTACTGAACGGTTAGGCTACAAAAAACTTTGTGCACGTTGGGTCCCAAAAATGTTGACGGACGGCCACAAAAGCGCTTTCAAACCAATGAGGACCTTCAAACCAACGTCAAGGACTACTTGAATTCATTGGCGGCAACTTTCTTTGCAGAGGGTATTGAAAAGCTTGTCCACAGATATGACAAATGTCTCAATCTCTTCGGTGATTATGTCGAAAAGTAACCGTAAGTGTACCAATCTTTTGGTAATAAAATTATTGTTTTATATGAACTTGTCTTTTATTTATAGCCTATCGGAGGTTGAAAAAAACGGCCCTCGTATTATGTGTTATTTTCTTCAGCACACTCTCACATGATAGCCATCTTCAGTATTCAGTACTCCACGATATTGTACTTGATCAAATCACTGTCAGCATTGGCTTCTTGGGTTTAGGAAAAAGTGCCAGTCTGGAAAAGTGAAACAGTTTTGGACATTGCTTGGGTACTAGACCGTCATGGATGCTGCCCATACTGGTTGTAAACTTTCTTGAACCTGTTTTTGAAAAGCCAAGGTCATCTGTGCCTTGCTATTAATGAAGGTTCATATTGGTTGGAGGCATTTTTAAGCCAGTTGATAATTTGAAAGGCAGATTTCCAATAATATGCATATATGATGGGTATCCTTCTGAATTTATTTTGATACGGTTGTGGCATTTTATAGAATAGAATGTCTCATTGGACAAATTGCAGTTTTTTCTGTAGATGTTTCATCCAACATTTTTAGAAAAATATGAATTGGTGTTGCCAATCTCCTTTAAAAGTATTAGAAGATTGGTAACACTAGCTGAAAGGTTGCCATTGGCCAGGAACTAGGACTTTTTTCTGAAGAGGGCTTCTCTTGCTCCAGACCTACAATATAGATTATGGTCAATTCACAAAGGACATAATTGATGCCCGAGTTGGCTTCACTTTAAGAGTCGTACTATGAACCTCTGAAAGGAAAAAGTGGCAACAATAAATAACTTAAACTAGAACATTACTACAGTACAATGATTATTGCTGACTAGTCAATACAGAAGCAACTTTAGGAGGTGGTACCACTTTTTGCGGGAGAAAAGGCTGGCAATCTACTTCCGGTGATACATTGCCAAGAAAACCCAGAGGTAGCTGGGTCACTGAGTCAACACTGACTTGATGGCACTAAAAAAAACCAACAACAAAACACTTTTTTAAATGATATATTACATTCTTCTTACCAGTATGGCACAAAGGTTTGATACACTGAGGTCAGTATTCAGTCATGAGGTGAACATGCAATTTTTAACATCTAATTGAACTTGTTCAAATTATACCAAATTAAGCCATTTAGGCACTGAATATCCACTTATAATTAGCATTGCCCTATCATTTGTGTGGCCAATTTAGCCATCTGTTTTTACATGTGTAGTGAATGGATATCATCTCCTAGATGTAGAATTTAGACATCTAAGAAGCACCAACCCCAAATTGCCCCAAATCCCTTTCCTTTTAAAGATGTATAATTTTGGCTGTTCAAGTATTAATACATGTAAAATTATCTGTTGAACCCCTGTTTATTTTTTGAAAGCACGTTTATGGTTGGCCCCACTGCCAAATTCCCAAGTGCTTTTGAATATGCTGTTTGTATATAGTATTCAAACACATATGATTTCCTTAAATAAAATGAGACTGATCTTAGCAGCTAGTACATAATACTTGGATGATACACAAGATAAGTATGGATGAATGATTATATATTTGAGACTACACAACTCAGTTGGAAAGACATAGACCTATAGCATTTATAAATTGTTTTTGTTATGCTTCAGTTCAGGTGAACTTTAAAAACTGAAATCAATTTTAGAATAAGAAAATCTCGTTGAACTGAAAAGAAATATTGTATGTTTCCTATGAGGCCCAATATAGGACAGACACTGATAACAAGGAGATTGAATAAGTAGTATGAATTAGACATACAATAGAAATTAATTCTTCCAGAGCCTATCTTTTCTCACTGAGGTACAAACACATGCATGATTTATTCTAACACTGTAGATGACATTTACCATTTTTCTTCACTGGGAAAAGCTTATGATTTGCACAATTATTACTCATTAAGATTGCCTTTTCTAATATTGAAATTTCATATGTGCTATTTAATGCAAGATCATATATTTGCTTTTGTTTTGCAGAAAAGAAAAAAGCATTTAAGCATATAAAATGAATGTAAATAAGAACATTTCATAGTACTGGCAAAAGAAAAGTAGAAAGGTGCCTCGACACATGATGCTGGCTATGGGAAAACATTTGACATTCCTGTAAGTTAAAGGGCAAATTGTAAATTATGCTATACCAATACAGTTTCATATTGGGCATGTTTATCCTAACAAGATAGGATAAATTTCAGGCCTGAAGCATAATTTCTCTGGGAAGCTGTGGCTCAGTCATAAAGGTCACCATCATACAAATTCAGGGACATCTGATGCGAGTCTCATCAGTCGTTAGAGTGAAACACCAAGAGAAAGACAAGCAAAACAGTGTGACAAGGCAGTGGCAAAAGCCAGGAGGATGTTGGGTTGCATACAAAGAGGAATTACCAGCAGAAAGAAAGAGGTACTAATGCCACTGTATAAGACACTGGCAAGGCCTCGCTTGGAATAGTGTGTTCAGTTTTGGAGACCGTATCTCACAAAGGATGTCAAAAGACTGGAAAAGGTTCAGAGGAAAGTGACCAAAATGCTTTGGCGCCTGCGTCAGAAGCCTTATGAGAAGAGACTTGAAGACCTAAATATGTACACTCTGGAGGCGAGGAAGGATAGGGGAGATATGATTCAGACCTTTAAATACTTAACGAGTATTAATGAATAAACAAACCTCTTCCAAAGACAGGAAAGCTGTAAACCTAGAGGGCATAACATGAAGCTGCAAGGGGGTAAACTGAAAGGCAATGTCAGGAAATAATTTTTCACTGAAAGGGTGGTGCATGCTTGGAATGTCCTCCCGATGGAAGTGTTGGGGGCAAATACAGTAACAGAATTCAAAATGGCATGGGACAGACACAGTGGATCCCTTTACAGCAACAGGATAAAATCAAAATAAACTCAACTATCTAATTTCTCAACAGAGGTGTCCTACATGGAGCGGTGGGTTCACCCCGAAACAAAGACATGGGGAGGGATGACCTGCACAGAGCGGCAGGTGCACCTACACTTGCCATCTTACTGGGCAGACTAGATGGACCATACTGGTCTTTATCTGCCATCATTTACTATGTTACTGTATAAAGATGTTTGCAGACACACACACATAAGGCAGCATAAGGGACAATAGCAAACATTTACTCACTGGCTGGAAGTCTTTTCCCCCCTGATGATCAACTATAAGTTACAAGGGTACTCTTCTACTTCTTCCACCTAGAACTCTGTCCACTATAACCACCAGACCAGGATCTAGGCATATGCATTTGTTTTCAAATAAATGGTTGAATGTGATAAATGGGGGCATTTTCAGTCCATACACTTTTAAATGAAATAGATGATCAAGGGAGCAGAATGAACCAAATACTCATTCAATCCATTTGTTTTCAGAAGCTGCAGAGTTGGGAAAGGCAAAGTAGAGTCATTTTTGGAGGGATAGAAGCAGAAACACAAGGCACTTCACCAACATTTTGACAAGCAGCCAACAAACCTATTCCTGCCTCTGTTCTCCCAAATCTCATGATTTATGATGTCATCAGTAGCTTAGCAGAAACATGAAATGAAGCACCAGCAGAGAACCATTTTCTCTTCTCCATTCAGATAGAGAAGAAAATTGCAATTTGCTACTTCATAAATTTACTTTGCAGAGGTGCAAAAGGTATAAAAAAAAATACAGAAATCATCCAACGATCAATAAAGGGCTTTAAGAGACAGTCAGGCACCACTGTTTCTGACTCAGTAGCAGAGAGAAATAAATTTAAAAAACAACAACAAAAAAACCCCCCCTTCCAAGCTTCATGGCTTCAGAGTCAAGAAAGACTGCATAGTCAGAGGTAAAGAGCAGAGCGAGGGCTCTGTCTCAGAAGGGAAAAGCGAGTTTTAAAAGTCTCTCAGACTTTCTTTCTCTAGAATTAGAGAAACTGTACAGAAAAAAGGAACCCAAAGAGAGCACATAGAAGCAGAGGTAGAGAGACAGTCATCTACTATACTTATTTATTTATTTATTTATTTATTTAACACTTATTTATATACCGCATCTTCCAGCGATCAGTTGCGGTGTACATTTAACAACAATTAACAATGCAGAGCTTGTTTTACATAGAACAGTTATAACTTTTTACAATGAACATCTTAACTTGAAACAACAAAGTGTATGTATCATTCCTAAAGCACTACTGCGCAGAAAAAAATGTTACATAGATACACACATAAGAGAAACAATCCCTACTCAATAGAGCTTAACACCATTTCTCTTTCACTACCACGGGATACTGGTTTTGTACCATATTCAGTTTAAGATACTTGTTCTAACCTACAGAGTATGTATGCACTCTCTTCTTATTCCCTGTTCATGCTACCTGTTCTTCACAGAAGAATCTTTTGATACTTCTCCCAGTTCCTAAGGGCCATTTAGAATGAATTCCGTAGTCTTCCTCCTTTTTTATAACCCCTAAACTATAGAAATATTTTCCTCTGGTTCTATGTACAGAAGGTTTAGGCCAGGCTTAAAGAACTCTCTCGTTACACAGACATTTAATTCTTTTCAATCATTACTATGAAGAGGTCTTCTGATAGATTTATTGTGGTTGCGATGACAGATTGCCTCTCCTATGCCTTATGTCTCCTGTGCCTTATAACACAGTCTCCACAGTCACATGGATATATGCCATGTGACTATGTTGCTTTAGTTGTCCCATCCCTCATGTTTTATTTGTATATTGTATTACTCGGTTGTGTTCGCTTTAACTTTTTTACAGAAAAATGGAGTTCCTTTCTTTTCCAGATTTTTGATTTGTAAACTACTTTGGTATCTTTTGATTAAATTGTTGTGTTAAATGTTTAATAAATATAAATAAAATCTTAAAGAATCACAATGCTTGGAAGGGATAAACTTATAGATTCTGGTAGAATCAATATATCCACAAGATTTAGGACCAACAGCAGCAGTTAGGCAGAGGAACAGAAAGGATGGACCCCAGTCTCCTATAGTTAACCAACCAAGCTGAAGTGAGATTATTTAAGAGAAAAATAACAACAGCTGCAGCTTCCGATGGAAATGTGAGAGCCCAATTGTCTGTCCTCATTAGAGGAGGTAAAAGAAAGCAGAGGCAGTACAGAGAAAAGGGCAGCAGACAAGATAAATCCATTGCCAACAGAGAAGAATAGCAAGCACATCCTATTCTTTGTCAAGAAGTATATGGAGTGGGTTTGGGCAGAAACAGATTCTGATTAATCCTTATATCAGGGACTGGAAACAGCTAGTGGTTAGGAGGGTGAGGGCCGTGGTGACCTCGAGGTTCAGGAATTGGGTCCCAGGCCTGCAGATCCTCTTTCTTCCATTATATCTTATGATTCTTTTGAAGAGGCAGTAGCTCCCTATAACACTGCATTTTCCTCTGCTC
Organism: Ichthyophis bannanicus; assembly: GCA_033557465.1. Lineage (NCBI taxonomy): Eukaryota > Metazoa > Chordata > Amphibia > Gymnophiona > Ichthyophiidae > Ichthyophis > Ichthyophis bannanicus. The sequence goes on from CM066031.1 coordinate 1,338,068,983, forward strand.
TGGATGCTCTTGCTCCACCCTTGCCATGTCCTGTGAGGCCTACTGTACCTCAGCCCTGGCTGTCTTCGTTTACCCACTATCTATGTTCTTGTGCCTGCTCAGCTGAGTGCATTTGGCTGAAATCCTGCACCCTTGCTGACTTTCTACACTTCAAATTTATGCTTGCCTTCTTCCAGTTAACCATAGAATTCACCAAGCAAAACTACTATGTTCACCTGATTAACTCTCTTGCCTCTGTCTCTTGCCGTCTCTCTTCAACTCTCCTCTACTTAAGGTGCCTCTGCCTCCAACTCCTCCTTCCCTTTCTGCCCAAACCTTGGCCGACTATTTCCATGACAAATTCCACAAAATAACATTCCATTTCCCCATGAGATTAGCTCTATCCCCTCTTCTCCCTGTTCACTCCTAACTCTTCAACCTGCCACCCTTTCTTAGAAACTAAGACCTCTGAGGAGGAAATCACACTGCTTCTTTCCTCCTCCAAACTCACTACCTGCTCCTGATCCTATTCCCACCCATATTCTAAGCTCCATCTCTTCCACTGTCATCCTTTCCATCTCTCATATTCTCAACCTATAGTTTTCCACTGCAATTGTTCCTGCAGCCTTCAAGCATGCTGTGGTCACACCTCTCCTCAAGAAACCTTCACTAGACTCTACCTTTCTTCTACTGAACAACTTTTATAGACTTCTGTTCCATTCTAGGTATAGAAAAACATTTCACTACAACCCATCTCCCTCCTCCCTTTTATTGCTAAACTACTTGAACATGTAGTTCACCGCCATTGCCATTACTTTCTCTCTGCTCAAGTCCTTCTGGATTCACTGCTATCTGGCTTTTGTCCTTTCCTTCTACTGAAATGCTCTTGCCAAAGTTGCCAGTGACCTGTTCCTGGCAAAGTCCAAGGGCCTTTACTCAATCCTCATCCTTCTTGACCTTTCTGCTGCTTTTGAAACTGTTGACAGCTACCTTCTCCTCAACACCCTCTCCTTGCTTGGTTTTAAGGGCTCTGTGCTATCCTGGTTCTCTTCTTATCTCTCCTATCGCTCTTTCAGTGTTTGTTCTGTTGGATCCTCATCTACTGCTATCCCACTTTCAGCTGGTGTATCTGTTTTGGGCCCACTCCTTTTCTTGCTCTATAACCAATCCCTTGGTGCACTCATCTCCTCCTATGGTTTTCAGTACCATTTTTACACTAATGATTCTCTGAACTGACTCTCTACACCTGAAATCTCTTTGGCAATCCAGGTCCGAATCTCTGCCTGGATGTCTCACCACCATTTGAAATTCAACATGGCCAAAACTGAGCTTCTTATTTTTCTTCCTAATCTCACCTCCCCTTTCCTCCTTTCTCAACACTTTAGTACTCCTGTTTCCTTGGCTCGCAATCTTGGGGTAGTCTTTGATTCCTCCCTCTATTTCTCCACATACAAGCTAAAACCTGCCATTTCTTTTTCCATAACATCAGCAAAATTTGACCATTCCTTTCTAAACACACTTCTAAGACACTTATCCACTATTTAGTCACTTCCAGTCTAGACTATTGCAACGTTCAAATGGAAGATGAAATTTAATGTGGATAAGTGAAAAATGATGCACCTAGGAAAGAATAACCCAAACTATGGTTACACGATGCAAGGTTCCACATCAGGAACCACCACCCAGGAAAACACAATGAAATCCTCAGCCCAGTGTGCTGGGCGGCCTAAAAGGCAAATAGAATGCTAGGAATCATAAGGAAAGGAATGGATAATAAGACAAAGGATATTATAAGGTCTCTGTATCATTCTATGGTGCGACTATACCTTGAATATTGTGTGTAATTCTGGTTGCCATATCTTAAAAAGGATGTAGCAGACTTGGAAAAAGTACAGAGAAGAGCCACCAAAGTGATAAAGGGGATGGAAGGATGAAGAGAGGCTTAAAAAGTTAGCGATCTTCATCCTGGAAAAGAGATGGCTGAGGGGAGATATGATAGAAGTCTATAAATTAATGAATGGAGTGGAACCGGTAAACATAGACCGATTGTTTATGCCATCAAAAGTAGAAAGACTAGGGGACATGCAATGAAACTACAGTGTAAGCCATTTAGGACTAATAAAAGAAAATAATTTTCACTCAATACGTAATCAAATTCTGGAATTCATTACAGGAGGATGTAGTAAAAACTATTAGTGTAGCTGGGTTTAAAAACGATTTGAACAAGTTCCTGGAGGAAAGGTCCATAAGCCATTTTTAAAGAGGACCCGGGAAATCCACTGCTTTCCCTAATGCAAGCATTGTGGAACCTGTGTGTCTTTTTGGGAAACTCCCTATTGCCCATACTCCATTGTCCTAGCTCATTAACATGCCTTCCAGATGTTTATAAAATCTAGTCATACTTGCATTGGGTGCATATACACATACAAAATTATACTGCATGATTTGAAAAGAGGCACATACCACTGAGAAATGACCTCCAAGTTCGTAATTATCAAGAACCTTAACAGGAGGTCTCAGAAGAAAAGGATTCCAGCCCCTCCATTTTTACGCTCATGCACTTTGGAAGCAAACAGTGCTGTAGGAAAATGCAGTGAGCACTTCAGGCGCTCATTTTTTCTCTGGAAAAAGTGGCTTTCTTGATGAGCCATTAGACACTATTGTAGGAGTATTGCCATATACAAGCTTGAGCATGGAAATAGTTAAAATATTGAGAAAACATTGGCATTTACTTGGGTTGCACCCGTGCTTTGATAAGCCTTTGTGGGTTGCATTCTCTCATGGATCTAACATAAGTGATCTATTGGTTCGGACCTCAACTTCAATGGATCGTCCTATACTGCCCTCACAGAATCAGGGACATGTTTGCTGTGGGACGTGTACATATTGTACCACGACGTTAACGGGATGTGAATGGTTGCACCCTATAACGAGACAGAAATTTCGTCGTAGTTGAGACACTGATTGTGGATCATCTTATGTAGTATATGTTTTACAATGCCCTTGCCCCTGTTATATGTGGGTAGGACGACCCGACCGATGAAGACTCGTTTGAGTGAACATGCATCTCGTATACGTAATAAGACCTTGTGAGCCCCGCTAGTGGATCATTGTCTTTTGTTAAACCATGATTTTTTATTTTTCTGCTTTCTATTGGACCATAATTGATCATATCCCCCCGGATCCTAGAGGGGGTGATTGTGTGGCCTTACTTCAGCGACATGAACAGGGCTGGATTTTTAAATTAGACACGGTGACCCCCTCTGGCCTCAACAAGGAAATCGATTGAGCAAGTCTTGTGTGATGTCATCCATGACATTGGTGGAGTTCCCCTGATTCGGTGGGGTGCCCCTCCATCTTTGGTGATAAGTGATGGGTGATGTTAGCCAATAAGAAAAGAAATGCCCTTTAAAAAACACACCGAGCATGTGAGCTCGACGACATTTGGCGGTTTATACAAATTGAAGGAGATTGCACTTGATACAGGGAGCGGATCCCGAAATGTGCACGTCGTGCTTGGTTGGAGATTGATTGACAAATAAGCTAAGTTTTTCTGAAGAAGTTTATATTTTTGATTAAAAGGGATGATGCCGTCTGGAGGAGTCTGTAATTTATACTGACTTCCCTCGGCTTCATCCGACAAAAAGATTAATAATTATTTTCTCTGGTTTTAGGGGGTTCTTGTTTTGGTAATTTTTATAGTATCTATGGTATTTTATTACCTTAACCTAGGGTGGATTGTGGCTCATTTTTTCTCGGCATGGTCATCTCATGCATAAAGCAGACAGACACTGACAAATGCTTAGTTTCCTTAAATGATAATTGTCATTTGAATGATGATTTCAGGCTCTTGACTTTGATAGAGACAACCTTTATTTGCCTAGCCATGAAAACAGAAAAATAAAATAAAGCAAAATAAAGCAAGCTCAGTGAGCGAAGCAACTTGGCACTCAGAGAACACATCCTCTTTATTGCACATGATATAACTGTCCCAAACCTCCGGCCCATCCTCAAACCCCTACTTTTCCTACCTCTTGCAGGAAGCATTTCAAGGGAAGAAAGCAACTTCACCCAAGGCCCACTCTACTCAACCATCCACCCATATAATATGATCATACTCTATCTCACTAGGAACCCCTCCATGGATATCCCTATGCACTATCAATCATCCCTTTGCACACAACCAATCCACTCCCACTCTCACCAAAGTATTCAAAAATAAAATTATAACTGATTTTGAAACACCAAAACAGCCTGGCAAGTCCGCTCACGCTATAAAGGAACAAAAATCTCAAAGGTGGTCAATGTCTCTCATCAGTTTCAGCAGTCTTTACAGTAGGTTGTCATCACAGTTTCCCTTTAGCACTGACAGCATTCTGTCTTCTAGGGTATTGTCTATCCAGGCTTGGAAGCTGAGGATGGAGCATTGCAGGCCATCCTGGAAAAGCTCCAATGCATTGTCCAGGCCATGAAATCAGTGACTCTTACCATTTCTAGTGAACATCAATGCAAACAGGTGTAATCATTTGCTCATTCTCCTCTTAGTTTAACGATGCACAGTATAAATATCTTGTGATACTATAAGGTATTTGGGCAAGATCCTCTAATTTTTTAACTTGATATGAGTCCCCAGTGAAAATACCTATGGTTCTGATTGCCTTTGCAATCTAATCTGGTCCAGTCTGAGGCACTAGCAGGGTCAGCATCCACTAACAGGGCTGCACTAATGTGCTGCACTACATTTATGCTTTTCAAATATTCAAGACTCTCAGGTATACCACAAAACTGCAGATTACATCTGCAGCTCCTAGTCTCAAGATCTTCAGCCTTATTAGCCAAAACCACCAGAATACAGTGCAAGTCCTTATATAGTTTTTTTTAAGGCCAACAAGGCCTCCACGTGTTCATCGGTGCTTTGCTCCATGTTCTCTACTCTGTGCCCCAGGGCATCATAAGTCCACACCCAAGGCTGAAAAAATTGCCTTACTGTAATAAGCTCATTTTTAATATTCTGGAGCCATGCTTTGAGCTCAGCAGATAGCACATTCTCTGACGTTAGCCCTGTATTCTCCATTAACATATCGTTCACATGTTCCGGGGAGTGCCATCAGGTACCTGCCAGTGCCATCTTGGATGATGCATACCATGCTGGCATACCTCCGTTGAAGATCTGGTGTCTTTTTCTTTGCAGCTAAGCCGCATACCATAGATCAGGTATGTCCAACTTCGAACAGGTCATGATCTACTTTTTCCGGCCAAAAGTGCCGGTGATCTACCACCATGAAAATAAAGTTTAAAATTAGTTTCAAATTAAATTTTAACCCAATAAAGTTGGAGGATTTCCCCCCACCCCCCATTTTTAATGAGCCTTCTGTCATTTACTTGGATGTGATCAGCTGTTAAGCAAATTAAGCAAAAACAAAACAGAGAGAGATGAAGATCCAGTAAGAACTGCAAGGGGAAATGGAAAGTACATTTTTTCTTAAAGTTTTATTGAGTAATAACTTTCTTTAACTGTCTTAATAACTTTTATTGAGTAATTTGTGTTAAATTTAGGTTGAGTATTGATCCAGGCTGATCTTGAACAATCTTTAATATTTCGCTCTTGCTCATTAGTGAGACATCTGAGTCTGCATTTCATCCACCAGCTTTTTGAAGTTGGGTGAATATTGCGTGGAGATTTTCATATGGGAAAACACAGATTCACACAAATAAGTTGAACTGAAACAGGAGTGTACAGCTTCACTGCATCTTCTCAAGTTGGGAAATTTGTCTCTAGGCACTAGCTTCCAAAACGATTCTTGCTCAGCACGGGTCTTAAGAAAAATGTCATTTTTAAGGGTTAATATTTTGTTTTTAAGAGATGGCTTGTTCAATGAGTAATTTTTACTGATAGCAGCTGCAGTTTCTTTAATGTCCACATCTACTTTGAATGGGTATGACAAGTACTCCACAACTGTTCCAATTTTTTGGAAGTCACAGAATCTATTTTCAAATTCCTGGATAACAGAACAGATTTCTGTCACATACTTCTTGTTCTGAAAAACAAAATTTGGATATTGTCCCAGATGGTCCTACGTATTAGGAAAATGATCAAAAGTGTTGTTTGCAAGGTCAGTCATCATTAGCTCAAATTTGTTCTTGTAGGATGAAACTGTACTCATCATCTAGCCAGTGCATTTGGTTTTACCTTGTAGTTCAAGGTTCATATCACTTAGTTCCCCTGTAAAGTCAGCAAGAAATGCCAGATCACATAACCACTCCTCATCTTCCAACTCTGCTTGGTCATCTCCCCTCTCCTTCAAAAAACTTCTTATTTCATTCAGCAAATCACAAAATCTTTTCAGAAATGTGTTCCTACTTAGCCACCTTATATCTGTGTGCAAAATGATTTCCGCTGCCCCTTCATCAAGAGTAAGATTGAAAATCTGTCTTTGAAGTGATCTTCCACAAATTAAATTTACAATTTTGAAAGTGATGTCCATGACAGTCTTTGTATTGAGCCTCTTGCTTGCCAAAACTCGCTGGTGAATGATGCAGTGGTAAGAAAGGAAATCTGGGAAGTCGTCATGCTGTCTACAGAGGGCTATGAAACCATTTTACCTCACCTGTCATTGCTCTTACTCCATCAGTAGTGATGGAAACAAGTCTATGCAATGGAAGATTGCACTTTGTCACAAAAGAATGGAAAGAACTGAATATTTCCTGATTGGTAGTTCTCCCTTTTAAAGAAATCATTCCAAGTAGTTCTTCTTTAACACTGAAGTCTTCAAAAACCATCCGGATAAAGACTAGTAACTGGGCTATGTCTCTTATGTCTGTAGATTCATCCAGTAGGAGTGAGAAAGCAACACAATTCGAAACATCCTCCAACAATTGATCAGTTGTGTCTCCACACATCTTTTCTATTCACCACACTATGGTGTTTCTTGACAATTGTACATCTTGAATAGCAGCTATGATCTCTTTCTTATTTTTAAATCCTTCAAAAAGATTGTCAGCTGCTTCAAGAAAACAATCTTTTACAAATTCCCCTTCAGTGAAAGGTTTGCATTTTTTGCGATCAAGTTGCTGACCTTGAAGGATGCTATGGTTGTATTGAACGAATGTGACCTTGGCTTTGCCATCAACTGTTGCTGAGTAGCCAATTTCGATTTAAGTTCTTTGAGCTTTAGTTTACGAATTTCACTTTTGGGTGGAAAATCAGCATCAAACTTATTGCTATGCAGAGCCTTATAATGACATTCCAGATTACCCTTTTTGGGCAAGGATACTGGGGCGTTACAAATTAGATAACAACACTTGTCTTTCACCATGATGAAGAAGTAGTCCATTTCCCATTCATCATGAAAGTGGTAGGTTTTGCTCTTCTTTGGCACACTCATCTTCATTATACTGGGGTGGCTGGATGTAAGAAGGCCAAATCTGCTAAGTTAGTATAAACACTGGCTGAATCTGGTCCAAAACTGTCACTGTCCCAAAGTATTAAAGATCAACAGGAACTGAAGACCTCTGGATGATGTGCAATACAAGGACTGGAGATGCCAAAACCACACATGCAGTTCTAAAAGTAAAAATATGAATTCATCATACTGGAACCAATAATCAAATACCACCAAACAATCATCAAAAAAACTCAAACACCTGTCCAGCAAACCAGATAAAATCAAATACCACCAAACAAGTTCAAATAACACCACACACGATTTAATAAATTCTGCACACAGTGTAGAATCAACGCAAAGGCAAGGCAAAATAAAATTGCAGTGTAGAATCAACGCAAAGGCTAGGCAAAATAAAATTGCATAGGCAAGCAAACGTCACAGTGGTTTGAACCAATTTGAAGGCAAGGAGCCAAGTGGGGCTGGCAATCTACCTCTGACCCCTCCGTGATCTACAGGTAGATCGCAATCTACCTTGTTGGACATGCCTGCCATAGATGATGGGGTCTATCAGAAATCTGCCACTGCTTTCTAAGGGGGTAGAGACTGTATGGTGTACAGAACTCTCACATTAACAAGAAAGGATCTTGAAACATCAAGCTTAAGCAGATATTTGATAAAGTGATGTCACTCCCCCCCCCTCTACTACTACTACTACTACTACTACTACTACTAAACATTTGTATAGCGATACAAGGTGTACACAGCACTGCCCAGACACATGTAAGAGACAGTCCCTGCTCATCAGAGCTTAGAATCTAGTCAAGGCACACAACACAGTAGCTGTAGACATAGGATACATCTAGGGAGAATGGTAAGGAAACACAAAGGAGATCAGGTGAGTCAAGTTCCAAAAGCAAGAGCAAAGAGGTGAGTTTTCAGCCTGGATTTGAAAAGGATCAGAGAAGGTGCCTGAGATACAGACTCGGGTCATTTGTTCCAGGCATAAAGAGCAGCAAGGTGAAAGGAGCAAAGTCTGGAGTTGGCAATAGAAGAGAAGGGCACAGATAGAAGCAGAGTGGAGTTCCCAAGGAGAGGTGTAGGAAGAGATAAGAGAGGAAAGGTAGTGAGGAACTGCAGAGTGGAATGCAGATATAGGTCAGCAGGAGACGTTTGAACTGGATGCAAAAACAGATAGGGAGCCAATGAAGTGACTTGAGAAGAGGGATAATATGAGCATGACAAAGCTGGCGGAAGATTAGCTGCACAGCAGAGTCGTGAACAGATTGAAGGAGAGAGAGAAGGAGACCAGCAAGGAGCAGATTACAATAGTCTAGCTGGGAGGTGACTAAGGAGTTGTCTTAGTAGTGTGTTCAGAAACAAATGGGTGAATTTTGGTGATATTGTAGAGAAAGAAATGGCAGATTTTAGCTATCAGTTGGATGTGTGTGGAGAAGGAAAGAGAGGGTCAAAAACGACTCCAAGGTTGCGAGCTGAGGAGACAGGGAGGAGTAGAGAATTATCCACAGAGTCTGAGAAAGGAGGAAGGGGAGAGGAGGGCTTGGGGGGAAAATAAGAAACAATGTTCAATTTCAAGCAGCAGTGAGACATCCAAGCAGCAATGTTAGAAAGGCAAGCAGAGATCTGGGTCTGAATTACCAGAGAGATTTCAGATGTAGAGAGGTAGATCTGAGAGTCATCAGCATAAAGATGGCACAGAAAGCCATGGGAAGAGATGAGTACATCAAGGGAGTGGGTATAGAGAGAGAAAAGGAGTGAACTCAAGACCGATCCTTGGAGTAGAGCAACTGAGAGTGGGATAGCAGTAGAGGAGGATCCACCAGAGCAAACACCGAAAGAGCGATGGGAGAGATAAGAAGAGAACCAGGATAGCACAAGGCCCTTAAAACCAAGCAAGGACAAGTTATCAAGGAGAAGGTTGTGGTCAATAGTGTCAAAGCAGCAGAAAGGATAAGAAGGATAAGGATTGAGTAAAAGCTCTTGGATTTTGCCAGGGACAGGTCACTGGAGACTTTGGCAAGAGCTGTTTCAGTTGTAAGTAAAGGACTCCTCATGTGGGACCTATTCTACAAAATAAAGTGCTGGCATGTCTAAACCTAGACGTGGCAGTTATGCCTGCTACAGATGCTCACACCTAGATTTGGAGAAAACATGCCTAAGTTATATCATTCTATAATTATGTGTGTACATTTAAGTACTGTCTATGCGCCACCCATGTGCATACTCTATCTGAAATTACGCATGATAGAATTTACAGATGCACTTACAGAATAGTGACTGCCTAAAGCACGTGCCCGAGTGCCCTTTCAAGCATATAAATCTGTCATAATAAGGACTTATGCACATTTCTGGTGCATAACTTTCTACACACATTTTATAGAATTACCACCTATATGTACACTTTAGTACATATAGGCGGTACACTTGGTATGACTGCCTATGTTCTGCCCTAACTCTGCTGCAACACTATACTAACAGTGCCAAAGCAGTTAAAGTGATTCTTATCAGCACTATAAGTGGCATTTTAGCAGGGATTCTCAATCCATTCCTCAGCACACACAGTCAGTCAGATTTTCAGGATAACCCTAATAGAAACATAGAAACATGATGACAGAAAAAGACCACAAGGCCCATCTAGTCTGTCCTTCCATAACAACAACTACAACAGTCCACTTTCTACCTTTAGAGATCCTCTGTGTTGGTCCCATGCTTTTTTGAATTCAGTTACTGTCCTCATCTCTACCACCTCCACTGGGAGACTATTCCACGGATCCACTACTCTTTCCGTAAAGAAATATTTCCGCATATCACTCCTGAATCTATTTCCCTTCACCCTCATCCCATGTCCCCTCGTAGCAGAACTTGCTTTCAATTGAAAGAGGCTCTCTCCCTGAACATTTATGCCACGGAGGTATTTAAACATCTCAATCATATCACCTCTATCCCGCCTTTCCTCTAAGGTGTATATATTAAGATCCTTAAGTCTGTCCTCATATGCTTTATAATGAAGCCCATTAATCATTTTAGTAGCAACCCTCTGCACCGCCTCCATCCTGTTCACATCCTTTTGAAGGTGCGGTCTCCAGAATTGCACACCATACTCCAAATGAGGTCGCACCAAAGACTTATACAGAGGCATTATCACCTCCTTTTTTCTGCTAGCCATTCCTCTCCGTATGCACCCAAGCATCCTTCTAGCTTTTGCCGTCGCCTTTTCTACCTGTTGAGCTACTTTAAGATCATCAGACACAACCACGCCTAGGTCCCGCTCTTCTTTAGTGGACAAAAGTACTTCACCTCCTATACTGTATTGCTCCCTTGGATTGCTGCAGCCCAAATGCATGACCTTACATTTTTTAACATTAAATCCCAGCTGCCAAATTCTAGACCATTCTTCAAGCTTAGCTAGATCCCTCCTCATGTTATCTACACCTTCCTGGGTGTCTACTCTATTACAGATTTTGGTATCATCCGCAAAGAGGCAAACCTTACCCGACAGCCCTTCCGCTATATCACTAACAAAGATGTTAAAAAGAATCGGACCAAGGACAGATCCCTGGGGCACACCACTGGTAACATCCTTCTCCTCAGAGTGAGCTCCATTTACTTGTACTCTTTGTTGCCTCCCACCCAACCAATTTCTAACCCAAGCAGTAACTTTAGGGTCCATCCCTAGGGTGCTCAGTTTGTTTATAAGTCGCCTGTGAGGAACAGTGTCAAAGTGTCAAATAAATATGCATGAGATAGATTTCCATGCATTTCTTCCATTGTACGCAAATCTCTATCATCTATACTCATTGTGATTATTCAGAAAACCTGACTGGCTAGGTGTGTCCTGAGGATTGGGTCGAGAACCCATGTTCTATACGGAGGACGAGGGGTTCCTTTTCTTGCTTCAGCTCAGCTCTTCCCAGCTCTACGAGCTTCTGTCTTCTGAGCACATGGACCCGTTGACCTTCTTTCTCTTCAGAATACGTCCCTATATTCTTCTGTGGCAGGCTCTGCATCAAATGTGCCTATCGCTAATCCGATGTCGCTGTTCCTCTTCAAGTTGGCGGGGTCTTTTTGCAACTCTGATGTCAGGTCTCTTCCTGTGCCAGGATTCCAAAGGGTTTCTTCCTGTGTCTTGCCCTTCTGGAGGGATGGGGTGAAGAGGAGGTTAGTAAATCTTATCCTCTGTCTTCCTGTCAGCACTGGATTGGAAACCTTTAACTTTCTGTCCCTGTTCCTATAGGACTCTTGAGGGATGGACGTCATAGACTTTCTCTTGACTGGGCTTAATTGTCTCTGGTGCTACCTCTCCCTTTTTTCTTACTGCTGGGATTGCTGACTGGCCCCACACTGCCTGGGACTGTTCTTGGGGACCTGTGTTTCCTTCCCAGGTAAATTAAAACATATTTTTTTTCTTGTTACCCTACTTTGAAAGAAAGGTGGGAGAAAGGAGATATGTTAGAAATATTTAAATATCTCTGTGGTATAAACACATAAGAAGTGGACCTACTCAAAAGAAAGAAGGGGTTATAAGATGAATGTGAAAGGGAGTAATCTAAGGAAATATTGCTCTATGGAAAGGGTCATATATGAATCAAACTGCCCCCCAGTGGCAGTGGAGAAGCCAAGGTATGTATCTGAATTCAAGAAAGCATGAGACAAGTACAGAGAATCTCTGAGGGAGAAGAAGAGATTGTAGAGTTTAGAAGTTGATAGATGGGAAGACTAAATAGGCCATATGTCTTTATATGCTGTCATTTTATCTGTTGCTCTGTTTCTATGCATCAAACATGAACTGTGCACCCTTCTCACACACAAATTAGGAGATAGAGAGAATATGAGGGTGATGTTTATAGGGAGCTATAGAAAGTTGTGCACCATCTACATGTTGTTAAGTGCTGTTGAGTCAGTGTTGACTCATGGCGATCCTCTGGATAGTTGTCCTAAACCGTATTTGGTCTTCAGTCAGGCAGATCATTGTTGATTGAAAATAAGGGAAAGCTAACAGTCACTCAAGAGCATGGCTCAGAATGATGTATCTTTGAAGGATACTAGCAAAACAGGGAAGTCAGGGCATCCCAATAGAGAGGTTCCAATAAAGGTTAAAAGTAACCCAGGTATCTTTAAGTAAAACCAGACCGAGTTGAAAGATTAAAAATTATCTCTGTTATCAGATAGCCAGACTGTTAACATGAACAAAAAACAAACTTTGGAATGCCTGAATGCAAATTCTAGAAGTCTAAAGATGAGAGAGTTGGAATATATAGCACTGAATTAAAGGTTAGATTTAATTGGCATTTCAGAGACCCAGTGGAAGGAGAATAACCAATGGGACACCATGATACCAGACTACAAACTATATCACAATGACAGGGTAGATCACATACTGTAGGTGCAGGGATATATTAAAGAGGGCATTGAGTCAAACAAGATAAATGTTTTGCAGGAAATAAAATACACTGTAGAATCTTTATGGATAGAAATTCCATGTAAAAATGGGAAGGGAATGGCAGTAAGGGTGTACCTTTTCCAATCTGGCTGGAATGAACAGGCAGATGATGAAATGCTAAAAGAAATTAGGGAAGCTTGCAAAGTTTACAACACAGTAATAATGGAAAATTTCAATTACCCCAGTATTGACTGGGTCAATGTTACATCAGGCCATGCTAGGGAGTTAAAGTTTCTAGATGAAATAAATGACTGCTTCATGGATCAGCTGGTTCAGGAACTGACTCAAGGGGAAGCTACACGCACCCTCACACACCCACCATTACAGCACCCTTGACTCAACAGCAACAAGCAATCCCAGCCCCGCCCATTAACGCATCCAGACATCTGTTATACAATTGTATATAGCACACAATTTGTTGTAAATAGCAAACAAGCAGTCATGCCTCCACCCGCCCCACTGGCCTGACTGTCGCGCCTGTATCTAGTTATTTAACGGAGTAACCTGTTACTGAATAACCTGTACATAGTTCCCCCAGTTAGCCAAGTTGTAAATACAGTGCGGATGTCGCCACACCGCACCGAACAAATCTGTTTAACTGTAAACCGAGCTGATTTTAAAGAGTGCGGTATAAAAAACCCTCAAATAAATAAATAGTTCTTAGTAGAACACAGGATCTAGTGTGAGAGGTAACAGTGTTGGGACCAATTAGCAATAGCAATTATAACAAGATCACATTTGATTTAGTAAATGGCGGGAGTATAACAAGGATATCCATTGCACTAGCATTGAACTATCAAGAAGGAGACTATGGGGTATGTTTACTAAACCGTTTTAATGTTACCGGTGCTAGTTGCAGCGTTAATGTGAAGAATGCCATATAAGGAGTGAGCGTTCCGGCGGCAAGGTAGGAAGAATCTGTATCGTGCAATAGTGGGCGCCTTGGCACATTAACGCGCGTTAACACTAAGTTCATGCCAGCACAGTGCTAGAAGCTATAAAGATGTAGCCCACTGGTTACTGCAATGACTGTGGAGGCAGAGGTAATGGGTTTGATCCCACAGTGGTGTTATGTAAGAAGGCTGTCTGAGGCAATTCCTTCTAATCTAAATCAGTGCTGTCTCAGGCATTTCCCTCTTTAAGTTAAATCAGTGCTGCCAGCAAAAACACCCTCACAGTGCTGTAACATAAGGTGCCACATAAGGCACCCTATAAGGCACTCCATAGGGCACATTATAAAGTGCCCTGTCTGCCAAGGTGCCTTCTAATGTGCCCTATAGGGTGCCTTATGAGGCACCTTAAGGTTACAGCACTGTGAGGGTGCATTTTGCTGGCAGCACTGATTTAAATTAAAAGGAAAAGCCTCAGGCAGCCTTATTAAATAACAACACTGTGGAATCAAACCCATGACCTCTGCCTACACAGTCATTGAAATAACCAGTGGGCTACATCCCTACAGCTGCTAACAAACCTCTGGCTGGCCACAGAAAGATTGCAGGCCACCACACAAACTGTCTGCTGGATAGGATAGGGTAAACCCACCCGTACCCATGATGCACTTCACATGCATATCAGCAGTCTACAGCTTATCACAAGATGGGATATGCACCCCCACAGCACCTCGGCTCGGTAGGGGGAACTGACTGTGTGTGTTACTGGCACAGAGTAGCTACATACCGTGACATTGTGCGGGTCCTGTGCTCACCCTGAGGGTGAGGTGGGGTGCCCAGCACCAGCTCCACAATACCCGGGTTGGCTGAGATAGGCTATGCTGCAGGTCCCCATCAGTGCCAGTGTGTGATAGGTAGTCCTTGCAAACACACTTAGGATACACTTGTGTCCATCTGTATTTCCCAGTCACGTCTAGCCCTTGTGGACTATGATGCACCCAGAATAGTGTATATCCTGCGTGGGTGTTATGGTCACATGTTATAAGTGAAGGGGGGTGTTTGGACCCAAAAGCACCACCAAATTAGGAGATAGAGAGAATATGAGGGTGATGTTTATAGGGAGCTATAGAAAGTTGTGCACCATCTACATGTTGTTAAGTGCTGTTGAGTCAGTGTTGACTCATGGCGATCCTCTGGATAGTTGTCCTAAACCGTATTTGGTCTTCAGTCAGGCAGATCATTGTTGATTGAAAATAAGGGAAAGCTAACAGTCACTCAAGAGCATGGCTCAGAATGATGCATCTTTGAAGGATACTAGCAAAACAGGGAAGTCAGGGCATCCCAATAGAGAGGTTCCAATAAAGGTTAAAAGTAACCCAGGTATCTTTAAGTAAAACCAGACCGAGTTGAAAGATTAAAAATTATGTAGCACCACCAAACCTGCCCTCTGTGACTCAGGGTGGGGGACAGGATCTCCCACCAACAGATCCACATTCTACATCTCTGCAATGGTGGCAGTAGAGGGGATCAT
Source organism: Ichthyophis bannanicus (assembly GCA_033557465.1). NCBI lineage: Eukaryota > Metazoa > Chordata > Amphibia > Gymnophiona > Ichthyophiidae > Ichthyophis > Ichthyophis bannanicus. Next base: position 1,338,084,226 of record CM066031.1, read on the forward strand.
CAACTCCATACCTGCTGGGAAATAGGCACCCTACAGAGCAGTCAACGCAAATCTGTAAGCATCATATAGGGCACTGGCAGACAGGCTATAGGCCTAGAAAAGCACAGCTGCCTCCAATCACTATCTGACATTCACCAGCAGAGGGCACAGTCAGTCTCCACCCACTGCGCCCTGCAAGGTGTTCCAGCCATAGACATGTTAACAGCAGACAGTCTCCTAGCTAATACATAGTACATGTTCCTGGAGAAACTGTGTGCACCCAAAAATGGGATGTGAGCACACACACCAAGCAGGTATGTCAGTGATTGGGCCCCAAAAAAGGGAACCTATATATATCACTTAAGAGAAATGCTGTATAGCATGATGGGGGAACCTAGCCATGCCGTGGTCACTGCTCAGTCAGGGTGAGAGTGACCTCCCAGCATGACATGCTGTGGCCACCCTGACCATGCAGCTGGTGGTCGGGCACTACAATGTCCCAGCCATTGCCCTATACCCTGTGCAGATGCATCCTGCCCAGACCACCCTGTCCGGGCCATACCCACAGTACCTTGCTTCTCATTATGCACATTGGTAGGCTAACACTGGAAACAGTGCAAGCAGTGTGGGCTCAGTAAGGTGTAGGCAGCCACAACACACTGGATAGACAGACACACACTCCCACACCCATGCCAGCATTGTGCAAATATAGAGGTTTTAGGGAGCCCTGGCCACCACACCAGTCCTGGCACAGTGCAGGCATGGTTATGGTACGAAATACTGTTGGGGTCACTCCCCGGGGTGGTAAACACTGTCAGAAACCAAAACTGAAATACACTCCACAGATATCAGAAAGGTTGCTATGATACAGCTCTGTCAACAAATTGTGTTTAACTTCGAATTTGATATCTGCCATTAATCATAGCAACCTTTTGATATATGTGTAACGTGTTCCCAAGTTTAGGGCGGCATTGCTAAGGTATGCAGATGCTAGTATTGGGAGATGCTGCTCCGCACAGGGCCCAACAGCCTGACTCTCCATGAGGCTTTGGATAGTGGAGCTTGTGGGTGTGGGTGTTTGTGCCCCTGTTGGCCGCTGCTCTAGGGCTGAATTTCCCAAATCTGGTCCTGGTGGGCCAAACACGGTTCAGGTTTTCATGCTGTCCCTAATGAATATGCATGAGATACATTTGCATACAATGGGGGCGGTGCATACAAATGCAGCACAGGCATATTTATTAGGGACAGCATGAAACTTGAATGGTGTTTGGCCCTCCAGGACTGAAATTGGGAAACTCTGTTCTAGAGATTGCACATGTTTATGGTGTCTGTGCCCTGTAGAGTAAACTATAGGCGATTATGGCGTGTTTATTTAATCTGCAATAAAGGTTCCGTCTTTATTACTATGGTTTAGTACTGTGTAAAATATAGGGATATGGTTTGCAGGAGCCACAGCTGGGACTTGAACCTGTGACCTTTTGCCCCTGAATACCCTGGCTGTTTGTATTGTACCAAACTGTTGCCACAGAGGCAGATCATTCCCTGGGGATACCATGAGTGTTCATCAGACAGACCTTGTCTGTTGCAGTGCATGGCACCCACCTAAATGTGGCTTGGCTGTGGTCTGCTGTGGGCAGATGCCACTGCCCCCTCTGCCACCAGCACTCCTCCGCCACCATGCTGACATGCCCTTGTGCTGGTGGTGCTGGTGGTGTTCAGTCCCAGGCCATCCAGTGTGCCGGCAGGCGGCTGCCTATGGTGCGTGATATGGGGTAGGGGTGCCTGCCTAGACATCCACGCTTCCCTCCGGCACTGCCTGTCAATCTTATGTCCCTTTGGGGTACTTGCTGGGTACTGTCCCCTGGGACACTGTGGGACACATACTCATGGCCATGTTTGCCCTTGGTCAGTTGCTGTCTTGCTGGTTTTCCGCTTCTACATTCCTATGTGTCACCTAGGCATCTGCCTAGCCCACCCCGTGTCCCAGCTACCCCACTGCATGTCCCGCCTGCAGCCCTCTGTACCCCATTTGCAGCCTCACAGTAGTGCCCTCTCGTACTTGGGCACTATGATGTTGCTGCACATATATCACTACCATCACTTTTCTTGGTTTCCCTGCCTTTGCTGCACATTGCTGACTGAACTGGTCTCTCTCCTCTGAAAATGTGCTTCTAGTGCGAGGTTTTCACTGGTGCTACTTTTCAGACCTTAATTTCACGGCATTAGTGTACATGGAGCCTCTCCCCACCCACTCTCCGCCCATTGACCCCTTATCTCCGCCCCTGGGGAGCCTTACTCTACCCTCTGCGCACCTTACTGCTGCTGGAGACGTTACTGCCGCTGGAGACGTTATCGCATGATACGTGATGTTCTCGCATGGTAATGCACCAATATCGCGCGATAACATCCTGTATCACACGATAACGTTGCAGCTGCGGTTAGCGCCTTTTAGTAAACATACCCCATGATAAAATGAGGAAGATGATTTACAACATGAAAAAGAAGCAATTGCAGAGGTTAAGAGACTACAGGGTTATTTAAATATACTTAGAAGCCCAGAGCAGATATATTCCATGCTTTAAGAAAGGTGGAAAGAAGGCCAAATGACAACCAGCATGACTTAAAGGAGAGGTTGAGATGCTGTTATAGAAATGAGAAGATCCTTCAGAAAATGGAAAAAAGAGCCAAATGACAAAAACAGTAAACAACATAAGTACTGCCAAGTTAAATTCAAGGCATTGATAAGGCAGACATAGAATTTGAAAAGAAGTTTGCCATGGAAGCAAATGTGCATAAAAAAACGTTTTCAAGTACATACCTAGCAAAACACTTGTGAGAGAGCCAGTTTGGCCATTAAATGAAAAGAGGTAAAATCACCTGGACTGGTTGGCATACATCCCAGGGTGTTGAAAGTACTGAAATATGAGATTGCAGACCTATTTGCAATAATTTGTTAACTATCCTTAATATTATTTATAGTACCTGAGGACTGGAGAGTTTCCAATATAGCGCCAATTTTTAAAAAGGGTTCCAGGGGTTATCTGGGAAACTACAGACCAGTGAGCCTGACATCAGTACCAGGTAAAATGGTAGAAACTATTATAAAAAACAAAATTATTGAACATGTGGATGGTCATGGCTTAATGGCAGAAAGCCAACATGGATTTAGCCAAGGAAAATCTTGTTTTACTAATCTGTTATATTTTTTCGAAGGTGTAAATAAACAGGTAGATAAAGGTGAGCCAGTTGACATAGTGTATCTGGATTTTCAGAAAGCCTTTGACAAGGTCCCGCATGAGAAATTTTTGCCGAAATTAAAAAGTCATGGGATAGGAGGCAGTGTACTATTCTGGATTAGGAACTGGTTAAAAGATAGAAACGAAAAAGTTGGGCTAAAAAAAACAATGTTCTCATTAGAGAAATGTGAATAGTGAAGTACCCCAGGGATATGTGCTGGGCCCATTGCTTTTTATTTATACTATAAATGACCTGGAAACGGGAATAGCGAGTGAGGTGATCAAATCTGCAGAAGACACAAAATTATTCAAAGTTCTTAAAAATGCAAGAGGATTGGGAAAATTGCAAAATGACCTTGAAAAATTGGGAGACTGGGCATCCAAATGGCAGATGAAATTGAATATGTGCAAATGCAAAGTTAACACTTATGGCCCGATTCCGTCCCAGATGTAGAAGCTTTCTATATGTCCGGTCTGAGGGTGTCACAATTCTGATCCCGCGGGGTACATCTAACCTTGCAGGATCAGAATTGTAATCAGGCCTGTAGGTGCAGGCTGGGACTGCGATTCCGCCCAGCCTACACATACAGGTAATGCTTGACTAACTCAGTCAGGGCTTTTAAATGGAGCCATGGCACCATGGCATCCAGTTGCATGGCACCGCGGCTCCAATTTAAAAGCTGAAATCACGGCTGTTGGCTCCTGCAAAGCATTCCCTGCAGTCCCGATCCAGCCACCTATGGCCAGGGTCGGGCTGTGGGGAATGTCCTCTGCCCCCCTGCCCCATCCGCGCCCTGGGCCCGCTGATCCACAATTTCTGGGGAAGTTGTTCCACCTCAGAGGTGGAATAACTTCCCCGTACAAGCCGCTGGCCCTGGATGTACAGGGCCAACATTAGAATTGGTCCTGTATGCACAGAGCCAGCGACCACCCACCACCCACTCTAACTCTGCCCCAATCCTCCCCCTCCCTGCCCCCATCTATCTTCCCTATACAACCGGTGGGGAAATTAGATGCCGGTGAGGAGGGCCACGAATAGCAGGGATGAACGTCCCATTGGGATGTACAGAGGCTGGGATACACAGATTGGAATATGCCTCTTTGTGTCCAATGTATGAAAGTCGAAGTCTTGTCATCTGAGCTTCTAAAGAAAGCTTAGGTTTGATTTATTCTAGTACTGACTGGTTTGTTCTTTTGGCAGTCCATGGTATACACAGTATTCTCCTCCAGCACCATATTTCAAAGGCATTGATTTTCTTTCCGTCTATCTTTTCCACTGTGCAGCTTTCGTATCTATATGATGTTATTAAAAATACCATGGCTTAGACAGGTCGAATTTTTGTATGGAGACGGACATCTCTGCTCTTGAGCATCTTATCTAGGTCCTTCATAGTCATTCTACTGATAGCAATGCATCATCGGATTTCTTGATTGCTTGTCATTTCTTTAGGGCCCAATTCTGTCCTGGACGTAGATCCCCTCTTTACGTCCGGTCTGAACCGGATGTACAGAGGGGATTGTGATTCTGATCCTGTGGGGCATGTCTAGCCCCGCAGGATCAGAATCACAAACAGTCCTGCACATGGCAGCCAGGATTGTGATTCAGTCTGGCCTGCACATGCAGGACTGTCCCCAGCTAACTCATTCAAGGCTCTTCAATGTAGCCGTGGCTCCATGCATTATGTTGCCATGGCACCTTCGCTCCATTGAAGAGCCGTGATGCCGGCTGCCAGAGATTAAAGCTAATTCCCTGAAGCCTGATCCCCAATCTGGCCTCTTAAGGACAGGGTCGGGCTGCGGGGCATGTCCTCTGGCCCCCCTGCCCCATCGGTGCCCCAGCGTTTCAATAAAAGCACGCCCAGGGAAGTTCTCCAACCTTGGGGGTGGAATAACTTCCCTGCACATGTCGCCGGCCCCAGACATACAGGGCCGACATTAGAATAGACCCTGTACGTTCAGGGATGGTGACCGCCCAGACTCCGCCCCAAGCTGGTCCTTCTCCACCCCCCGCACAACCAGTAGGGAAGTTAGTCGAGGCTGGGTGGAGGCACAAATAGGGGGGATGGACGTCCCATTGTTCTGTCGATCCCCGCTATTCATGGCACAGACTAACCCCCTTACTTATTATTGATCCAAGCAAGTTAAAATTGTATGCTATTTCAATTCTCCTCCATCAACGATGAACTTATTGATTTTACCAGTTCTCAGGATCTTTGTCTTCTTTATGTTAAGGTGCAGGTCCATTTTAAGACTACATTCCTTGATCCTGAGAAGCAAATGTTTCAGATCATCTTTACTTTCAGCCAGTATTGTTGTATCATCAACATAGCAAAGTTTGTTGATGAGTCTTCCACCAATCTTCACACCTCAGTTGTCTTCATACAGTTTTACTTCTCTGATGATTGGTTCTGAATATAAATTAAACAGCAGTCTTGTTGTACACCTTTGATTTTAAACCATTATGTTTCTCCTTGTTCTGTTCAAAGTGTTGCTTCTTGATCAACGTAAAGGTTGTGCAAGGAACTATCTGATGTTCTGGTATATCCATATTTCTTAATGTGGCCCAGAGTTTCTCATGGTTTACACAGTCAAAAGTCTTGTTGTAGTCAATAAAACACATATAGATATTCTTTGGGTATTCTTTTATCTTTTCAAGGATCCATCTCACATCCGAGATGGTGTTTATCATTCCTTGCCTTCCTGAACCCTGCTTGCACTTGGGGCAGTTCTTGTTCTAGGTATGGTTGTAGTCTCTGCTGAATTATCTTGAGTAGAATTGTGCTGGAATGCGGGATCAGAGCGATTGTGCAATAATTTCCACAGTCTGTTGGATCACCTTTCTTCAGCACTGGCCATGAATTTGTCCTCCCAATTTGCTATCAGAGCCCTGTAAGTATAGCAACAGCTTCATCTGATTGCTGTAATACTTCAATGGAAATGCCATCAATGCCTTGTGTTTTGTTCCCTGATAAGGCTTTCAATGCTGCTTTGACTTCTTCTTTCACCACCAATGGTTCCTGATCATAAGGTACAGGTTGAAATGGCTGTTGGTCCATGATTTAATGTGTGTTGAAAAGCCCTTATGCATGTACTTTGTCTGGTTGTTATTATATAAGTACACGCATTACGCCCAGGATGCATATTCTCACTATGGAATTTCTTATAGGTGAAGCTTGGGAGGAACCCAAATGGCGCACATACTTGTGTGTGTGCTTTATAAAATATAGAAGTATGCATGTAAGCCATGCATGACATTCACATCAGCCATAGGGCTGCTGCAAGTGATCATGCCTAGATTTTGTATGTGTTTCATGACTTACGCCCCCATAATAGGCTCTATGTTGATTATCCAAGAAATGCTTATTTATCCCCTCAAACTTTATACCGCACTGATTTGACTTGACAATCAGTGTTTTGTTATTTAGTGCCAGCCCTTTAGAATTCCCTACCCCAATACGTTAGGTCTAAAACTATTTATTCTGGGTTCATAACTGTGCTGAAAGCTTATTTTTTCCCCTGGCTTATTGGGAACCATAGATTATTGGCACAAGAAATCATCAGGGTTAGGCAGATGGTGAACTGCTATCTTGTTCTACCTGTCCTGTCTCTATTTTCATTTATATTATAAATTTTGAACTTTTGATCTATTTTCTATTTTTATTTTCATTCTAAACAATATACAGCATTAATATAGTAACATAGTAACGTAGTAAATGACGGCAGATAAAGACCAGTATGGTTCACCTAGTCTGCCCAGTAAGATGGCAAGAATAGGTGCACCTGCCGCTCTGTTCAGGCCACCCCTCCCTATGTCTTTGTTTAGCGGTGAACCCATCGCTCCATGTAGGACACCCTTATTTGTTGAGAAATTAGATAGTTACGTTTATTTAGATTTTATCCTGTTGTTGTAAAGGGATCCACTGTGAATTACTTTGATATGTCTCTGAAAGGCAGCTTAGCAAATTTTAATAAACACTATAAACATAAACATAACCACAACTGGCACATGCAAAAACATGTTTACTTAGGTGTTCCTTATAAAATTATGCTCTAGATAGGAGAATTAACAGGAAAAATAATCAAAATTTGTCTTGTTGCCCAAGTGGCGATCTCATAGGGCCAGTTCATATCAGTTAAGGCATTACAAAAATATTCTATACAAATATCTACATATCTAGATAGATATAGATACATATTTATTTACGTCACTTGTAAGACCATTTACAGTAACATAGCTAAAATCTCCATGTTCTTGTGAAATGCTAGAGCTGCTACCAACTATCTGGATCAGCAGATCCAAAACAATATCCAGTGCTATGCATGAGCTGGGATAATTAGGAGGAGCTACAAACTCTCTCTAAGACCTTGGGATATTTATTTAACCCTTTTCCTATATCGCTTTGTCCTTCAATCAAAGCGGTTTACATTACAGCTCAACATTATATGAGATATAACATTTAACCAGTATACAAGAATGCTTAAACAGGGGAGGGGGAGAAGTAGGAGGTCACAGGATTAACTATGTATAGTGTCATGAGAGCATGACATAACTATATACAGTTTAGTGCATAGTATTTAAGAAGCTGTTGGTACATGGCTGTGGGTCTACAAATGGTGAATTGGATCTTGTCATTGTTCAGGTGGTTAAGTGATGTGTCCCAGGTGTTTTGTGTAGAGAAGAGTTTTCATTATTTTTTCTGAAGTCTTTAAAATCCGTAGTCAAACGCATGTCAACTGGGAGTGAGTTCCACAGCGAGGGAGCATAAAGTGAGGGCGCCCTTCCAGATGTGAATTGGATGGTCTATGGTATCCATTGGGTGTGATAATCATATGTTTATTGTTATTTCTCCTGGGGCGGGTACTTTTGTCTCTTATTATGCTGTCTTGTAGGATGTCAGCTGAGGATTGGTGGATGATTTTGAATATGTTTAAGGTCAATTTGTATCTCAGGGAGTGGATTGGGAGCCAGTGTAACTGATCAAATACAGTATGGGGGTGATGTGACCATGTTTGGGTGTTCCTGCGATGACTTGTGCGACTGTATTTTGTGCTATTTGAAGTTGTAAGATGGTTTGCTTTGGGAGCCCCTGATAGAGCGAGTTGCAGTAGTCAAGTGTTGGCAGAGAGTGCGGAAATGATCATGGTATAGAATCGGTTTAAGCCTCCTTATTATCTTCATTTTATGGTAGGCATTCACGGTAGTTCTTGTTATGTGGGGTTGCATGGTGAAGTGTTGGTCCATGATGATTCCTAGGTATTTTATTTCTCTCTTTACTGTTACTTGCTTTTTCTGTATGCTGATTGATTGTGGTGGAGCAGTTGAGATATTGCTTGTGATAAAGAGTGCCTCTGTTTTTTTATAGTTTGTGGAAAGGTTGTTGTTACTGAGCCAGATGATCATGTCTTCTATGCATGCAGTTATGGTTGAGAAGTCAGGCTTGTCTATTTCAACAGAAGTGTATACCATGATGTCATTGGCATATAATCCATACTGGATTTTGTGTTTTTTGATAATTTTGCATATGGGCTATATATAGTTGTTAAATAAACATGAGGAGAAAGATGAACCTTGGGGGACTCCATGGTTTATGGGGGACTGCTACTTCTGGAGAGAGATCAGCAATTGCAAGTATTTACTTCTGGGATTTTTTTCTAAATCTTGGGGAAAAAGGAATTATTTAGATTAAAGCTGATTTATCTGTAAACCTAGTGTATTTGTTAAATCAGTCAGGGCCTAGTAGCAGCAAAGAGCATTCAGTTTAAATTTAAAACAGAATAAAACATTCTGGCTAAATTTTATACCCCAAGACTCCCTCTATTCAAGCAAGGGCTATGGGACTCCCCCTAGAAATTGGTCACAGATAACCTTAGAAGCACAGGATAGGGTACTGTGTAGCAGCCAGCTTTTCACAGGTCCTCTTTCCCTCCCTCCCTCCCTCCCTCCTCAACATCTACCCACCACTGGGATAATCGTAGCTTTATAGGTGCTTAAACCTCTTAAAGGAAAAGAGGTGCCATATTCACTCTCAGGTGCAGCTATTTATCCTAATCGGGCATACATTAAGGACCTGAGAAAATTAAGCTTCAGGTGAACAAAGTACATTAAACGTATTAAGTACAGTTTTATTAGCATAAGTATCCCCATCAACCTTTAGTAAGTAAAGAACTTAAATATCTAAACACAACCTAAACTAAAATGCAGACAGCAGTCCAGCAGCGAGATGGGGGCTTTCCATTCTTTTGCAGTGAGTGTCACATGTATGATTTTTTCCCAGTTGGTGAGGGGTCTTACGTGTGCACTAGGTGCAAGGAGCTCTTTGCTCTCAGGGAACAAGTCCAATCTCTGGAGGCTAGAGTAGCAGACTTGGAGGACATAAGAAAGAAAGAGAGGTACATAGACGAGACCTACAGGGATATAGTCCTGAAATCCCACCTCCAGTATGGCAGCATCCCTGTTGCCATGGAGAAGAGAGATCACGTGACAGGAGAGCATCAACCTGGTGTGGCAGGAAGTGATCCTGTAGCTAGGATCTGTCCTCCAGGTGGTGTAAAAAACACTTGCAAGTTTCCCCAGGGCCATCTGTCTATGAGGGAAGGGTTAGGACAGCCATTATAGTTGGTGACTCGATTATTAGGCATGTAGATAGCTGGGTGGCCTGGTGGACGTGAGGATCACCTGGTAACATGCCTGCCTGGTGTGAAGGTAGCGGACCTCACATGCCACCTAGATAAGGTCTTAAATAGTGCTGGGGAGGAGTCTGCTGTCTTGGTAAATGTCAGTACCAATACATACGAAAATGTGGCAGAGAGGTTCTGGAGGCTAAATTTAGGCTTCTAGGTAGGAATTTGAAATCCAGAACTTCCAGGGTAGCATTCTCCGAAATGCTTCCCATTACACGCGCAGGACCCAAAAGGCAGGCAGAGCTCCGGAGTTTCAATGAGTGGATGAGATGATGGTGCAAAGATTAGGGTTTTGGATTTGTTAGGAACTGGGGAACATTCTGGGGAAAGGAGGGGCTCTTCTGAAGGGATGGGCTTCACCTTAACAGGGATAGAACCAGGCTGCTGGCATTAACCTTTAAAAAGGAGATAGAGCAGCTTTTAAACTAGATAATAAGAGACAGCCGACAGTCACCCAAGAGCGCATGGTTCGGAACAATGTATCCTTGAAGGATACTACCAAAAGAATGAAGTTAGGAAATATCAACAGAGAAGTTCCAGTAAAGACAAAAGTAACCCAAATGCCCTTGAGTATGGAGCAGAACGAGCTTAAAGATTCCAAATTACCCCTGTCTACCGACAGCCAGATTAATATGAATAAAATACAGTCTCTAAAATGCTTGTATGCAAATGTTAGAGGTCTAACAAATAAGATGGGAGCGTTAGAATATATAGCACTAAATGAGAGGTTAGATATGATTGGTATCTCAGAAACATGGTGAAAGGAGGAAAACCAGTGGGACACTGCGATACCTGTGTACAAACTATATCACAATAATAGTACTGAGCAAATTGGTGGAAGGGTTGCAATCTATGTTAGAGAGGGCATTGAGTCACAAAGGATTAAAGTTTTGCAGGAAACAAAATTTGCTGTAGAATCTCTGTGGATTGATATTCCATGTAAAAAGGGGAAGGCGATGACAGTGGGTGTGTACTATCGACTGCCTGGCCAGAATGAACAAATGGATGATGAAATACTCAAAGAAATCAGGGGCGCTAACAAAAGTTACAGCACAGTAATAATAATGGGTAATTTCAATTACCTCTGTATTGACTGGGTCAGTGTCACAGCAGGACATGCTAGGGAGATAAAGTTTCTAGATGAAATAAATTACTGCTTCTTGGAGCAGCTGGTTCATGAACTGACCAGAGGGGAAGCCATTTTGGACCTAGTCCTTAGTGGAACTCCAAATCTGGAGCAAGAGATAAGGGCGTTGGGGCCACTTGACAATAGTGATCACAGCATGATCGTGTTTTATTTAATTAATGGAGGAGGGATGGTAAGAAAATCCACAGTATTAACATTTAACTTTCGAAATGGAGACTATGATAAAATGAGGAAAGTAGCTAAGAAAAAACTAAAAGGAGCAGTTGTAAAGGTTAAAGACTTACATCGAGCTTGGGTGTTGTTTAAAAATATTATCTTGGAAGCCCAGACCAGCTGTATTCCAAGCTTTAAGAAAAGTGGAAGGAAGTCCAAAAAACTGCCAGCATGGTTTAAAGGTGAGGTCAGAAAAGCTGTTGTAGTCAAAAATGCATCTTTCAGGAAATGGAAAATGGAGCCAATGACGAAAAGTAGAAACAGCACAAGTACTGGCAAGTTAAATGCAAGGCATTGATAAGTCAGGCAAAGAGAGAATTTGAAAAGAAGCTTGCTGTGGAAGCAAAAACTCATAACAAAGACTTTTTCAAGTACATTTGTAGCAAAAAACACCTGTGAGTTGGGCCATTAGATGACAGAGGGGTAAAAGGGGCACTAAGAGGGGACAAGGCCATAGCGGTGAGACTGAATGAAAAAAACAGGAAAATGTAGGGATGTTACCCATGAGCGAAATGGTATTTAAAGCTGATACTGCTGAAGAATTGAAAGAAATATTGATACACCGGGAAGATGTATTACGACTATTTGATAAACTGAAGAGTAGCAAATCACCTGGACTGGATGGTATACATCCAAGGGTGTTGAAAGAACTGAAATATGAGATTGAAGACCTACTTTTAGTAATCTGTGAACTATCATTAAAATCATCTGTAATGCCTGAAGACTGGAGGATGGCCAATGTAATGCCAATTTTTAAAAAGGGTTCCAGGAGTGATCTGGGAAACTACAGACCGGTGAGCCTGACGTTAGTACCTGGAAAAATGGTAGAAACCATAATAAAGAACAAAATTACTGAACATGTAGATAGTCATGGCTTAATGGGAGACAGCCAACATGGCTTTAGACAAGGAAGATCTTGTCTTATAAATCTATTATGTTTTTTGAAGGTGTGAATAAACAGACTAAGGTGAGTCAGTTGATATAGTATATCTGGACTTTCAGAAAGCATATGACAAGGTCCCTCATGAGAGACCTTTGTCAAAACTAAAAAGTCATGGGATAGGAGGCAGTGTACTATGTTGGATCAGGAACTGGTTAAAAGATAGAAAGTAGAGGGTAGGGCTAAATGGCCAATTTTCCCAATGGAGAAAGGTGAATAGTGGATTACCCCAGGGATCTGTGCTGGGTCCGCTGCTTTTTGACATATTCATAAATGACCTGGAAAAGGGAATAACGAGTGAGGTTATCAAATTTGCAGATGACACAAAACTATTTAAAGTTGTTAAAACCCATGTGTATTGTGGAAAATTGCAAGAGGATCTTGATAAATTAGAAGACTGGGCATTCAAATGGCAGATGAAATTTAATGTGGACAAGTGTGAAGTTATGCACCTACGAAAGACAACCCCAAACTATGGTTACACGATGCAAGGTTCCACATTAGGAATCACCACCCAGGAAAAAGATTTTGGTATCATCATGGATAACATGTTGAAATCCTCTGCCCAGTGTGCAGCGGCGGCCAAGAGAGCAAATAGAATGCTAGGTATCATAAGGAAAGGAATGGAAAATACAACAAAGGATATTATAATGCCTCTATCTTTCCATGGTGCGACCACACCTTGAGTATTGTGTGCAATTCTTGTTGCCGTATCTTAAAAAGGATATAACATTATTAGAAAAAGTACAGAGAAGAGCCACCAAAATGGAAAGGGGATGGAAGGATACCCCTATGAAGAGAGGCTAAAAAAGTTAGGGATCTTCAACCTGGAAAAGAGATGGCTGAGCGGAGATATAATAGAAGTCTATAAATTAATGAATGTAGTAGAACAGGTACACGTAGATCGATTGTTTACATCATCAGAATATAGAAAGACTAGGGGACATGCAATGAAGCTACAGAGTAAACTATTTAAGACTAAAAAGAGAAAATATTTTTTCACTCAACGTGTAATCAAACTCTGGAATTTGTTACCGGAGGATGTAGTAAATGTTGTTAGTGTAGCTTAGTTTGAAAAAGGTTTGGACATGTTCCTGGAGGAAAGGTCCATAAACCATTATTAAACGGGACCAGGGATATTGCTGCTTGACCCAATACAAGCATTGTGGAACCTGTGTCTTTTGGGAAAACTGCTAGGTACTTATGATCTAAATTGGCCACTGTTGGAAATAGGATATTGGGCTTGATGGACCGTGGTCTGAGCCAGTATGGCATATCTTATGTTCTTATGTTCTTAAAGGCATGGATTTGGTCATTCTGCATTTGACTTGTTGCTGTCAGTTGCAGAGGTAAGATTTGAATCGTGCTAATGTGTTGTTATGCAGACCAATTTCTTGAAGACATTGCAGCAAGATGCTGTGGGATACAGTGTCAAAGGCAGTGGATATGTCCATGAAAATGAGAATTAATTATGTTCTTGCATCGTCTATTCCTCTGATAATGCTGTCAAATAGAGATATTAGCAGCGTCTCTGTGCCATAGTTGGGTCTAAACCCATGTTGATGTGGGTCCAGTGGATCATGTTGGTCTATGTGGTCCTGAAGTTGTGTTTGAACTATCTTTTCTATGATTTTAGTGATGAATGGTGAACTGGAGATAGTTTTTTACGCAGCCGGGTTGTTTGTATTGAGGGACATGTCTTGGAGTAAAGGTTATATGATCGCTTGTTTGAGTGATGTTGGCATGTATCTTTGGGTAAGTGGCATGGTTGTTATTTTGTGGATAAGGTCTTTGAGTTGTTCTTTCATTGATTTTATCCATGCAACTGGACAAGGGTCTGAGGGTGATGAGGTGGTATCAAGTGAGGAAATTACATCTTCAATTTGCTGGGTGGATGGGATATTGAATTTTCCCCATGGTTCTCTGTGGATTGAGTCCTGAGATTGGTTAGGTTTAATCATTGAGATTGTTAGGTTCTGTTTGTTGTAATCTGCTATGATTTTGGGGTGTACTTCAGGGGCATTGTATTTTTGTGAGTCTCCGGTGAGTCTTCTCATGATGTTGAAAAGCTCCCTAGGTTTGCTAGCTGATCTCATAATGAGTTTGTGTGGTATTCTTGTCTGCATCAATTGATTGTGTTGGTGTATTGGATTTGATGTGCTCTATATTGTTGTAAGATGACTGTCTCTATTTTCTTTCAAGTCTTATTACTGACCTGATTTCTTTGGAGTACCAGGGAGCCATTTTTGATCTGCGTGTGGATGACGGCTTAACTGGTAGGTACCATTGTAGCTGCAGATAGAGAGATGTTCCAGTTGTTAATAGTGTCTTCCAAGATGTCTGTGTCTTGCTGTAGCTTGGGGATTATTTCATTCAAGAATTAATCTTTGCTTAAGCTTTTGAATCTTCTGCAATTGTGTTGCGGGGGTTCCTGTACAGATGGCCGTGTGATGTGTAGAGTAAAATTTATTAGGTGGTGGTCCGATCATAGTATCGGGGTGACTGTGGGGTGTGTAATGCGACTGTGGTCTATCATTGTTTGGGGGATGAATATATGGTCAGGAGTTGTTCCAGTTTGGTGTGTGGGAGTTTTTAGTAGTTGTTGGTAGTATAAGGTTTCCATGGTGCTGAGGAAAGATTTGTCCTCCTTGTTAGGAGAAGTTCCAAATTTAAGTCTCCCAGGTCTGTGAGGGATTTTTGAGGGCTGCTGTATGCACATACTGTTTTGAGAACTTGGGATAGTTCATCATTCTTGGCAGTGGGGGATCTGTAAGTGAGGCTGAATGTGATATAGTTGTTGGCTATCGTGATTATGTTTGAATTATCTGAGCTGCTAGATGTGTTTTAAATTTAAATATTGTTTTGCTAGGATAAGAGCTCCTCTTCCTCTTTTGTAGTTTCTTGTGCGGGTTAAGGAAGAGCAGGTGGCTGGGTTAATTTGATTGAAGATGACCTGATCTGTGTCAGTTAGCCAAGCTTCTGTGATACATAGAATATCTATTTTTTGTGTCTCTAGGTAGTCGCTGATAGTGTAAGGTTGTTGTTGTTTTTTGTGTAGAGCGTTGCCAAGGATACATGTGAAAGGGGCATCTAGCAAGGGGTTGTGTGGTGATTTTTTTGCTAGGGATGGGTTTTATGCTTTTGAGGTAGTGAGCTTTCTTATTAGTTTTGATGTTAGGGGGTTCCCAGAGGAGGATGTACCAGACATGGGCTGGTGGGAGGAGAATTAAAGACTTAATAAAGCTTTGGCTGGTGGTGGTTTGCCATTATAGCATTGTTGCTATTATTAGAGCATAAATGAGGTGTTTGTAGTGAGACATAATAGTGGTAGGGGGATTTGGATGGTGTCTGTTGCTTTAAGTGATGCAAGAAGGCCATTCCACCTGATTCCTTTTAGCTTGTTGGTTGGTGGTTCAGAGGGTTAGTGAAGATGTAGGTTTGTTATTTGTTTGATCAAACATTATTGACATCTAGTGATGGTAGTTCAGCAATAAGATTTCACCTAAGGTCTCCACTTCGGTGTGGGTGCGTCTTCCAGCGCTGGATTTTAAAGGTGCTTGCCAGCTTTTGGTTGTGGCTGATTGGCCTTCAGCACGGGAAGCAGGTGGAACTATAGGCACACTTCCTGTTGCCAGAGCCAATCAGGCAGCAGATGGTAGCTGTAGATGGTGTTGAGTCAGACAGAGGATTGGCTATGAATAATGTAGCAGTTTGGTTGGTGAATGTGGCTATTGAAAGCAGGGGAGAAGTGAGTTACAAGTCCAGTACCTTAGTGTGCATTGGAATGGAAAATTATTTATCCAGGTTCACAGGGGTTGTATCATATTGGGGAAATGCTGAATTAGGAAGTGTGTAGTAAGAAATGAGCAGTAGTATTAGGAGAAGTTAGGACATATGTGACTTACATTCCAGCGGATGGCTGGGGTGCTGCAGTGGTTGTTCTCTACAGTTAGTTAAGGTGTTTTTGCCACCTCAGGTCCCCACCTAAAGGCTACACCAAAGGGCCCTCTGGCGAGGCCCTTAGGGGCAGGCCCGCCAGGCTCAGGCACACCTTTGTGCCCTTGCTTTTAAAGTCCTGCAGGCTACTCACAGGTCCCGGAAGTGGGAAGTGAAGAGGAGCTCACCTACCCGCTCCCTTCTGCTGCGGCCGATCGGGCTGTGCGGTTGATGAATGGCGCCTTTGCGCCCTTCCTTTTAAAATCATGCAGGTTACTGATAGGTCCCAGCAGTGAGGAGTGAGGAGGAACTCACCTGAACGCTCCCTTCTGCTCCACTCGATCGGGCCCTGGCTCCAGTATCCCATGGAAGCCACTACCACAGCTTAGTAAACATACCGCTTAGTATGTGATATTATTGGTGCTTTGAAGCAGATGTGGTCATCTAGTTGCCATCAGGCAAAGGTCTCTGCTCCAAGGAAAGAAACACAAAGGTCCTTGGTTGCTCCTAGGACAGCAGCTTTGCTATTCTAAGTTAAGCGAAGAGTTATCCAAATAGGAGAGCTGAAAATTGTCATTATCTTGATAATAAAATGTCCATCTTTTCTAAGTTGCAAACCGGGGTGGGGGTGTGGGGAGTTCATAGTAAAGGAAAATAAAAAATATGTTTATAATTAAAATTTTAATTTGAATCTAAAATGTTAAATCAGTAGGCTAGGTTTATAACTTTACATACAAATGTGCCGATCAGGCCTACTTGTATTTTTCTAGAGTGAATTTTCTTCAAAATAGCAACATTTCCACTAAGGACAGATCTTTCTTTTCTCAGATTCTATGATTTTCAGAAAAGTTCATACATCCTATAGATTTGAAGATTGACAGCACATCTTTTTTTTAAGTGCTTTCAATCGATAAGAATGATTATTTTTACCCTGCGGAGGTGAGACTAGACTAAATTAAATCTAATTTATTTAGGTAAGAAATCTAAGTCATTTTGATGATCTGATCAATTATTTATCTCTGGTTTGACTATAGATTTGGAGATTTTTGTTGTATTATAGATTATCATTACAAATTATATCTTCATATCAGTACTTCTGATGAGATGATCTTGTTTGTAAGAATTTTAATTGTGTTCCCTCTTTGCATCTGCCATGTCAGTTTTCAATGTCATCCTAACAAACCAGACTGTGTAAACACAGACTTTTCAGTGGCACTTCTTCTGGACTCATACAGTCTAGCAGATAACCACAAAAAAACTAGCAAAATGAAATTAAACTGTTCAAGCCAGAAGCTGACTTTAGCCAACAGAAAAATACTTTGCCCAGTTTGTAGACTTCATTTAGCCCACAGCTTCCCCTACCAGTTCATTGGTGCTAGCGTCCAGGGTTCTCTGAGCCAGGATTTTGCTCTGGTTGCTGGTTGATAGCTGAATTTAGAGCAGCTACAGTACTTTGTTTTCAGTTGGCTCAGGGTTTTCTTGGCCATGGCCTTCTCCAGTTCCCGTTCCTTCTACCTTTCTGTTTTTTCTCAGCTGCTTTAAGCTGCAAAAGAGGGAGCTTCTCCCATGGATCTGCAAGACCGTGTGTTTTAAAGGCAGGCTGGTTTAAGTTCTCCAGGGGAATTTTTAAGATGGGGTTGCCTGTTCTATCCGCTGCCCCTTGCAGTTCACTGTTGAAGGTAAGAACAATATTTTAAAAGCTTGTTTCTGCATTATTAGACATAAGGGTATATTTGATTTTTTTTTTGTATCTTAATGGACCAGTTTACTAAGCTACACTAAAATTATCTGTTAACAAGCATTAATAAACAGTTTTGTCATCACCTTTATCACCTGAAAAGCCTTCATTAAGTGCTTGACAAATTAAAGGTCAAATTAAAGCATGGTTTACTTGCTTGCATTTCCTAATCTCTATCTTTTTATTACTGTTCATAACCACTATTGCTCTTCTAAGTGTCCTACCTCTGCAAAAAGGTATCTGCTCAAAGTCTAGGGAAGTGGTTCTCAACCCAGTCCTCTGTTACCCCCAGACCAGTCAGGTTTTCAGAATATCCACAATGAATATGAATGAGATAGATTTGCATACAATGGAATCAGTGCATGAAGATCTATCTCATGCATATTCAATGTGGATATCCTGAAAACCTGACTGGCCTGGGGGTCCCAGAGAACTGGGTTGAGAACCACTGGTCTAGGGCATGAATGTCTGTGAGGATGACACTTCCTTTCAAGGCCACTGGAGCTAGCAAATAGAGAATTCAGCAGGAATTTATGTGAAAGGAATGCTTTCCAAATATGCATCGTAGAAATTGTAGCCACTATGAAAGCTAGTGCTTACTGCAGTACTGTTTGCAAATACCTCAAGTATAATGTATTTTAAACACATGGATGCAACTCAAAATTAAAAAAAAAGTGTTCTCACAGATGCCACAGCAGTTTCCCAAAGTGCCTCCCCCCCCCCCCCACACACACATTAGTCATTCAACGTTGACTTCTTATTGAGTTTCCTCTGTGCTATGCACCTCAATCTCATGACCTTGTACCACTCTTGGACAGCTTTGAAACCCAAGGTTAGTGCATGTTAAAAAACGTTTTCATCCCTTTGCTGTTACGTTTCAGCTAAAAACAACCCCACGTGCGGCCTGCTCGCATAACCCCATTTCTTTATCTGTTCCTGTGTAAGCAGCAGGCTTTGCCAACACCGGCTGCAGCTGCCCCTCCTCAAGCAGCCACAAGCCCAGACCAAGCCTCGTACCCCTACTGCCAGCAGAGGCAGATACTTCTCACTAACATGAACTCCATTTCCCCATGTTTCAATCCCTCTAGGTGCACTCTGTATTTTGTCCTGGAAGAGAATAAACGTCCTCAAAATACAGTGCACACCATTGAGTCAATGCTGACTTCTGGCAACCTAGAAGCCCCTGGATTTTCTTGGCAAGGTGTGAACAGAAGTAGATTGCCAGGCCTTTCTTCTGAGACAATGGAGGATAAAGTGACTTGTCCAAGGCTACAAGCAGTGCCAGTGGGAAATAAACCCTGGTCTTGATCACCAGCCCACTGCTCTAGTACCTAAGCTACTCCTCTACTCCAATCACTAAGCTACTCCTCTACTCCAAAGATCCTCATGTAAGAAACTCACAGGCTTACTGAGATAACTAAGGGCTTTTACTGCCCTTTCTTACCTCACCCTCTGTCCTTATCTCTATGTTGCCTGGAAGCTGCAGAACAAGAGAGGCCAAGATAGCCAGGTCCATAAGTCAGATTTTTTGCCAATTTTAGTTTTAAATCTGCATTGCAGTGCAGTATGGATTTTGGCATAAAAAGAGGGGGGTGGTGTGTGTGCAGCCGACCCCAGGTGCCAGCTGGAAGGGGATGCAACCTCGCCAGCCCCAGGGAGGCAGCATAGCAAACCTACGATTAAGCTGATTTGCCACACTACCTCACATTCCAATGGGTTAGCTGCTCGTGAATCATGAGACTTCAGCCAAAAGAGAAGAGCAACCAGCCCCTGGAGTGCAAGGCTCAAGTTTATTTCCTTTGCAAAAAGCATCTGAGAAGTCAGAGCTGTTACCCACTATCTGAATCAGCAGATCCAAAACCTCATCCAGTGCTATGCATGAGCTGGGATAATTAGGATGAGCTACAGACTCTAAGACTTAGGGGTATGTTTACTAAGCAGCGGTAGAGGCTGTCATGCGGTATCAGAGCCACAGCCCCATTGATTTCAATGGGGCCGCGGCTCTGAAACTGCACGGCAGCTGCTATCACTGCTTAGTAAACATACCCCTTAGTATGTGATATTGTTGGTGCTTTGAATAAGATGTGGTCATCTGGTTGCCATCAGGCGGAGGCCTCTGGTCCAAGGAAAGAAGCACAAAGGTCCTCAGTTGCTCCCAGGACAGCAGCTTTGCTGTTCTAAATTAAGTGAAGAGTTATCCAAATTGGAGTGCTGAAAATTGCCTTTATCTAGATAATATTTAACCTGACCATCTTTTCTAAGTTCAAATATGGGACACTCAATCAAGCCGGGGGGGGGGGGGGGGTCAAAATTAAGGAAAATAAAAAAATATGTTTATAATCACAATTTTAATTTTAACTCCAAATTTTAATCAGTAAGCTAGGTTTACTTACAAATTTGCCATTTGTTGCACTTCTCTATAGAGTGATTTTTCTTCAAAATAGCAAAATGTTGACTAAGATAATTTTAAAAAATCTGGACAATTCAACTCAAGATTGTACTTTACAGTCATTAGACATTTGAGAGTCTCTACATGCAGTTGGTTTTTTTTTCTGTAGACCACACTTTGTTCATGATTGAAAAGCACCTTTCAGTTGGACATTGGAACCTGGTAAACATAAAAAAAAAATCTGTATCCTAGCTACTGCTCCCATCTCCACCTGTTCCCTATTGGTTGGCTTTGTCTGACTGATGGTTACCTGGACTCTGGGGAGGAAGCAGAGCCAGATTTGTCAGATGTGCTGAGGACTCAGGAATTTAGGATTGCCAACCATCTAAATTATTTTAGGATTCTACAACATTGTAAAGTAGCTGCCTTAATCAGAATGATGTCTAAATTGTCTAGGTATTTCTTAGAGTTTAGCTCTACAGCTCACCAGTGCTCCCTCCTCACTGTGCAGAGTAAGTGGTAGGTTCCTGCCAATGGAAAGACTGCACTAGTCGCAGGAAGGGTGGACTGATTTTCTGTACAGGCTCTGGGAGAAATTCAGTGGAATAAGTGGGTTTCTTGGTAGGGGTGAGTGGGATTGCTGAGAAAGTCTACCAAATGCGCAGCAAGTATTAATAATGCCAGTCATTCACTAATAGACCCGACTCTCCTCAGCTAAAAGTATCTGACCATATTAGAAAAAACAAATTACTTTTTATTATGCTTCCTTTGGTAATGTTATTTAATTTTGAATAAGTCTGTGACCATAGCTTGTTTTTTGCTAGAGATATAATTTAGGTTATCTGTTACCTAGCATTCCACAGGGATCTGCTATAGCTTCAACACTCTAGCTAGCATAGATTAACCAATGCTGCAAATTAGATATACAATTGAGCTACACTACTATCGCTAGTATTAATACAAATTGTCATTAAAAGCAATCTGTAATACATACTGTTGTCAGTAGAACATACTGTTGTCAGTAGAACATACCTACATTTACTGTATATTTAGCATGATTATTTACTGTTGCCAGTAAGTTATATCACTTAAATGCTACACTATTGCCAGTACCAAGAACATACTACTTTTTGAAACTGTTCTGCATCTAACATTAACTGAAAACTATATTACCTGAATAGCCTACTGTTGTCAGTAAGATATATCACTTAAACGCTACACTATTGCCAGTACCAAGAACTTACTACTTTTTGAAACTGTTTGCTTCTAACATTAACTTAAATCTATATTACCTGAATAGCCTAACAATACAAATCGCTACCAAAATAGTATATATTACTATTCAATGCCAATTAATTGTTACAATAACTGATAGACACCACAATTGAATACTTTCTAATTCTCTCTACATTATTATAGTTAACAACAATAATTACTGTTGCCAGTAGCAAATCATCACTCAGAATTGCTGACAGTAGTGAACTTGCAAGCAATAACCATACATTTATTACTGTTGTCAGTAGATCACTACCTTACATTAGCACTATTGTCAGTAGCTATCTCACAAACACTGTAGTCAGTGGCTATCATCAATCAGGATTAATACTGCCACTAACAACTATCATTATAAATCTCTACATAACACAACCCCCTAGTGACATTCTTTTTTCTCTCATTTACTCTACTCCGGTATATAGCTGCTTAGCACCACTAATCGAAACACACCTAAAATGCCACAAACATACATTATACCAATGTATCTCTACTATATTAGCTTAGTCTTAGCAATAATAACTATCAACCTAACACTAAGCCTAAATAGCGACAATCACAAAACAATTCCCATAATTCACTCACTCTCTCGAGAAAACTATCATATAGGACACATTTACACAAATACCTATCCTAGAACAAATTTTCATAGACTAATTCACATAAATACAAACACACATCAAACAACCAAGGGAATACGCACCAATAAATTAACATCTCTCTCATGTATCCTTATTAACGCACGGTCGATGAAAAACAAGCTACCCATATTTAATGATCTAATATCAGACTCAAAACCTGACATATTATGTGTCACGGAAACCTGGCTCTCTGACACTGATACCGTCTATATAAATCAACTTAATAATGAAGACTATGGCACCTTCTATAAACATAGAACTAACAGAAAAGGTGGAGGTGTATTAATGATGATCAAAAAGGAACTAAAAGCAAAATCAATTCAGTCAAACATCTCTAATAACATAGACGCATTATTAATAAAGATTGGCCCCATGAAACTCTGCTTAGTATACAGACCCCCAAACCAAAATCCAGATAACCTTGACGCTCTTATTGAGCTCCTTAGCTCATCTACAGAACAACACCCTATAATTATGCTTGGAGACTTTAATCTTCCCTCACTGCCAACATTGGAATCCAAACTATTCTTGGACACAATATCAGACTTGGAATATCAACAGATAATAAACACATCTACACACATTAAAGGCGGAACCCTCGATCTTGTCCTTCTCCCCAAGACCTTTCTCAAGCTAAACAATCCAAACTCAGTTGAATGCACACAGATACCCTGGTCCGATCACTACATTATCAAACTAAATCTTACATATCCCCTCACTAGCATGAACACCCAACCCAGAAATGTACCAAACACTAGATTCAAAAAATTCAACAACGAAGAATTTATAGAATTAACAATCCCCCACCTCTTTTCAACTGCAACTAACCTAGATGACACCGTCAAAAATTGGCATGAAACCATCAACAATGCAGCCAAAACTAATCACACACACAAAAAGACCATGTACTCTCAAGCTAATACCAAACCATGGTTCAACAATACACTAAAACAAATGAAACGGATTCTTAGAAAACTAGAACATAACTGGCGTAAATCGAAATTAACAATACATAAAGAAATGTACAATAACCACCTTACTAAATATAAAGAAATCTTAGACAACACAAAAAAAGAATACTATACTAAAATCCTATCAAAATCGTACAATAGGCCAAGAGAACTATTCACCATTGTAAGAAATCTAACTAACCCTCAAACAACTGACAGTGAAATTACTGACATCTCGGTTCAAACCTTAGCCCACCATTACCAAAATAAAGCAAAAATACCACCAATGCTGATAAACATCATCAACTCACCACACCAAACATCAGATATATGGTCAGAGTTCCAGCCCGTAACAAAGGAGACACTAAAAAATATCATTACCAGTCTCAACACCACAACCTCATATCTAGATCCATGTCCAGTAACATGGATAAAGAATACACTACCAATTTTATTACCCTACATCCTATCAATTGTGAACCTCTCACTGACCCAAGGATACCTACCGCCATCACTCAAACACGCACAAATACGGCCAATCCTTAAGAATAGCAAACTTGATAAAACATTGCCTGCATCATATAGACCTATTTCTAGCATACCTTTCCTGGCAAAAATAATTGAAAAAGTGGTTCAATTACAGACTCAGGACTTTCTACAATCATCTTACCCCCTCGACGAGCAACAGTATGGTTTTCGACCCCGCCATGGAGTTGAGACACTCCTCACAGTTTTAATAGATGCGCTCCTAAGAGGGATAGACGATCATAAACAGGCTTTCATTCTACTTTTTATTGACATATCAGCTGCGTTTGATAGCGTACACCACACATTAATGCTCAATAATCTGAGGCAAATAGGCTTAAACTCCACAGTACATAATTGGTTCTCATCCTACCTAAACAATAGAACGCAAAATGTAAGAATTGGGAATCAAAACTCAACCACATATAAACAAGAGATTGGATTACCACAAGGGTCAGCGTTGTCAGCTCTGCTTTTTAATATTTACATAAAACCAGTTTGCAACATATTCAAAAATTTTGGAGTCAAGTATCATTTATACGCAGACGATATTATGATGTATATACCATTCACGATACCCAACTTACCACTACAACTCCTATCGGACTGCTATAATGAAATCACAACGTGGCTAAAAACACAAAACCTCCACATTAACCACACTAAAACTGAAGTTCTAATTGTGACTAAGAACAAAACCTACATCCCTCCAACACATATAAAAATTCAAAACGAAGAAATCAAAATAAAAAATGAAATAAGATATCTAGGCGTTATATTAGATACGCACCTTACGATGGAAACACATATTAGCAATACTATAAAGAAAATATATTTCAAACTCAAAACCCTCAAACAACTTCGTCCGCTAGTATTTACACAAGATTTTATCAACATAATACAGGCAACAATAACTCCACATTTTGATTTTGCCAATCTAATACTAATAGGAATTTCAAAACAAAACATCAAACGATTGCAATTAGCGCAAAATGCAGCTGCAAGAATCATATTGAAAATTAATTCACTCCAACACATATCACCAGTACTAGCCTCCCTCCACTGGCTACCTATTCAAAGCAGAATAACCTACAAAGCAATAATAACAGCATTCAAGGCATTAAATGATATGGCCCCAACAATGCTTTGTAATTTAATACATAAAGAACCGTCCAAGCCAACACACAGAAAAGGTCAATTAAATAGACTAAAGATCCCGAAAGATTATACAAGAGCCCATAAAGCAACTAATAACAGAGCCTTCTCCCACATAGCCCCAATGATCTGGAATTCCCTCCCAGAGGAACTTCGAATATGTACGGAAATCATAGAACTCCGTAAAAAATTGAAAACGTACCTGTTCACCATAAACTATAACATAGATAACTTAACACCCACTATAGACAAAGGTTAAACAGCAATCGGTCTACATTAAGCAAAAACCCTTAACATATACAGATAACACATACATATGATAACCTCACAACTTATATCCGTTCACCTCCTTGTAAAACTATACATAAAACTGTATATAGTTAACCTGTTCTATTTTATCTCACAATGTTTAGACCATATATACTATATATAAATTTGATGTTCCTTGTAGATATGTTCTGTTATAATATGACGTTCCCTGTAAAACAAACTTGTTTTGTTAAGTGTTGTTCAACTGTAAACCGCAACTGAACCTTGGAAGATGCGGTATATAAATGTATGTATAAATAAAAATAAAATAAAAAAAATAAATAAATATAGGAGGAATTGAGTAAAGTGTGAGGAGACTATTGCAGGCTGAGAAAAAGAACTGGTGGCAAAAGCAAGAACTGGGGGCATTGAAGTAGAGGAGTGCAGAAGCAGCACAGCACCAGTAGACAGTCAGAGACAGAATCTGTGTGTACCAGATTTGGGGGGTGGAGGGGCGTGGATGAATACATGTGCATGTGTGTGTGACTGAAGTACAACAGGGTGCATGCATGTGTATATGTTTCTGTGTCTCTGATGGAAATATTCTCATATAAATAGAGTTTCCCTTTGAGAATTTCAGCTGGTACAAATTGAAGAAGTGTAGGAGTGGGACACATGCTTTAAAATAGGGGACATTTAGGCGACCCATATGATTCCAGGGACCAATCCTTAAAATATGGCACTGCCCCATACAATATGGGAATGCTAGTCACTTTATAATATTCGTTTTATCCCCACTCTTCCCACAGGCTGCCCCTGCTCAGAAGGTCTGTGGTGATATTAAGCAGCACTATTTTATGCATAAAAGTGTTGTTAATAAATGCATTTGCTTTATTTGTATGCTTGCTTTTTGTCTTGGGAATGGCTGCAAATATACACATTACCTTGTTTTGACTGTTGATCATTTTCTGAAGTTTATATGAAACAGATTTGTAAACCTGAATAATTAAGAAACACTGTTCCACTTGTACAAGCCTACTGTACCTTCTATATAACTCCTCCCCTGCTCCTCTTCCCCCGTGCATATAGAATCCATATTGCCGGCTCATTTTGGACCTTTTGAACTAAAGGGAATGATCATTTTGAACAACAATTGCTGACTAAAAATAGTGCACAACCATCAACAGATTGAACTGCTCTTTCAGATAAAGGGCACTATAATTTCAAAAAAGTTTTCTCTTTTTCCATAGAGCCTTAAGCTATGATGCAGTTTCAGCATTCTGAGTTTTAACGAGTTATTTTACACTGCAACCTGGAATGATACCTTTTGCATTTCAATATGGTTAAATTCTTCACAGTTTTATTATTTCCTGCCCTTAATTTCATTATGAGATCTGGTAAAAGTTCCCTAAAGATATTTTTTCTGTGTTTCCAACCTTTTGCAACCTTAGGAAAGAAAGAAAAAACCCTTATGAAAGTTATAGTAAATTCTGTCTGAATTTATAACCTTTGAAGCATTGCAGTCTTACATCATGCATATATAGCAGCCTTTAGGAGCTGTGAATCAAATATTTCCCTGTTTCAAGCAAGTTTAATGCAGAAATGCAATTACTAAAGAGATGTGAAGTAATTTAAACCTAGTTTGAGGCACTGACCTTCTTATTCATTCAGCCAGGTTGACTGGATAAGTGCTGACTTACTTTTTGGTTGCCTGTCAGTAGGGAAGTTTCCCATCAATATGCAATAAGGTGAAGGCGGCAATTGATGAACTGTGCTGCTGGGCAAAAACAATAGACACTGCTCTCTCTGAATTCAAATGATCAGACAACGTCTGTGTTGTGTTGCCCATTAAGTTAAATGAGGACATTTTGTTATGCCAAGTATATAGCAATATCAGTTTCAGCACTGAGCCTGTATAATGTTCTTCTTTCAGAAACTGTCAAATGTAAGATTTTTGTCACTGATATTTTTTTGTCATTTAGAGAATCCATTAGAGGATTTAGTTCACTAGCGGCAAGGACTCCCTTTTCCTTCTGAAGACTATGATCAATGATGCATCCGAGAATGATTTACAGCCGTGTCTTTTGTTTGTACACTAGAGGGAAGGTGATAGTCAACCACTAATGAGTTATTGAATTATGAAAAGCACAGACACAAGAAAAACATTTTAATTCGTTTTTTACCTTCAAAATCAAATGCTAATTGTTTGGCAGCAACTGCAATATTCATAAGTGAATAATTCATAAATCAGTTGAGAACAAGTCACTGCATAATTAATATTAAATGCTCTATTTGTTAGTACACTATTCTAAGTATCTCTTATATTTCCAGAACAATATTAGGCTTCATTTGTTATTGATAAATCTCAAGGTTTCACAGTCTGGAAGGTCTTATTGTTGAAGTAATTGAAATTCAGAAGCTGAAAAACTACCCAGGTGGAGGCACATTCCAAATCCAAGTGCAAACTGGGACGTCAAAGCCAGAACGTCTAAAAAGAAAGGCAGGAGCGTGCAAGTGCAGGCATAATTCCAGAAATGTGGACGAGACCAATATACACATGTATCAACTGTCAATATAGATGTTCCCCGGGAGAACACTTTGGAACCAAAACATCTAACAGCATAAGGATTAGAGTAGTAGTTTAAGAGCTGGGTGACCAAAGCTCAAATCCCAGTGTGGTACTTTGTAATCTTAAACGAGTCACTTAATTCTTCATATTCTTTGGACCTTTTAAGGTGAAAAGAAATACTTTCCTGATACCTATTCATTCCTGGAGCAGGTAAACATGCATATGTCTATAGACATCTCTGCTGCTTCTGGGATTCAATGGGGACATGTAAGTCTATTGCCCATCCTCAGACATGCCTCCGCACACGCCCTGTGCCTACTTGAACATCTGTGAATGGCATTTGTGGAATTATTACTGAGATGTGTCCATGATGTCGACATCCATGCGCATAAAAACATAGAAACATAGAAATAGGATGACAGAAAAAGACCACATGGCCTATCTAGTCTGTCCTTCCATATCAACAACTACAACAGTCCCCTTTTTAACTTTAGAGATCCTCTGTGTTTGTCCCATGCTTTTTTGAAGTCAGTTACTGTCCTCATCTCTACCACCTCCACTGGGAGACTATTCCACTGATCCACTTCTCTTTCCGTAAAGAAATATTTCGGCATATCACTCCTGAAACTATCTCCCTTCACCCTCATCCCATGTCCTCTCGTAGCAGAACTTGCTTTCAATTGAAATAGGCTCTCTCCCTGAACATTTATGCCGCGGAGGTATTTGAACATCTCAATCATATCACCTCTATCCCGCCTTTCCTCTAAGGTGTACATATTAAGATCCTTAAGTCTGTCCTCATATGCTTTATAATGAAGACCACTAATCATTTTAGTAGCCACCCTCTGCACCGACTCCATCCTGTTCACATCCTTTTGAAGGTTCAGTCTCCAGAATTGCACACTATACTCCAAATGAGTTCGCACCAAAGACTTATACAGTGGCATGATCACCTCCTTTTTCTGCTAGCCATTCCTCTCCATATGCACACAAGCATCCTTCTAGCTTTTGCCGTCACCTTTTCTACCTGTTTCGCTACTTTAACCCTGGAATTACCGAGATTTTTTGCACACACTGAATACCGTTGGGGTCATAAATGACCCCACGACGAATTTTAATTGTTAACCATGAAAATGTTAAATTAAACAGACAAAATATTATTCTGAATTAATTAATTATATGAAGGTTAAATGTTTTGAAATTTAATGCTTTATCATAAAATTACATGAAGAAGAGTTGCCATGAAATAGTTTTTGCATGCACTTGATGAACACAGTAAAGTACTACAGTCATTTGCATGAGACAGACAATTTCTGAATGTTCTTTGCAAACATTGCGCTTGCAGGAGGTGCAAACTATGCTGCTTTACTTGTCTTTTTCTCTGGAACAGAAGTGACACCTTGCCCTTTTCTTTGAGATCCCAACATTGCAAACAGCATCAGTGGCTTCTTCAATGCTGGAAGAGGTCTCGCTGCAATTACTCTGAAGCAGCTGCTTTCCTAATTCCAAGAGGAATAGACAACGTCTGTGCTTTGACTTGGACTTCCATTCTGGATTTAGTGACATCCAAACAATGAAGGCGTTCAAAGCACTGATGCCCAACATGTTGTAGAAGATTGTCACTGGCCAGCATCTTGTCATTTGTTTTGTGGTATACGTGCGCAACATTTGATCTGCCGTATCTACTCCACCTTTACTAGAATTATAGTCCAAGATCATGAGTGTTTTTTTTTTCTGGACGTGCGTTATATACTTCTTCTTGATCATGCAAACTGCTCAGAAGAACAACCACTTTTCCTTTCTTCGGGCAATAGGAAACCAGAGTGGCGTCATCGCAAAAGGCAAACAGTGAAGTGGATACCTCTCAGCCCTTTGCTGTTATAAATTCTGGAGGTAATTATTTTCTGTTCTTTCAAATTGTCCCCAGAAGTGTCATTTGTTTTTCTAGCAATTTCCGTGACAGGGATAAACTGCATAAGAAATTGTCAACAGTAACATTTCTGCCAGATCGCGTCAATCCTTCAGTGAGTTGCAGCACAGCCCTTTCAACCTGATTCTGTTCCCTGTTTTATCCGAGTTCCCTTCTGTATATACTTGAAGACACAGAACATATGACGTTGCACTGTCACAAAACACCCATAGCTTTATGCCATATTTCCCAGGTTTGCTGGGAATATATTGTCTAAACGGAACACGGCGACGAAATGTAAGCAGTTGCACATCCACGGTAACATTTTCACCAGGAACAAAGGCGCCACTTAGAGTTGCTTCCCAGGTATCAAAAACGTGTCTGATTGGAGCAAGCTTATCCACACCTCGTTGTTCACATCTGTTAGTTGCATCATCAAATCTGAGAGCACAAGAAATTTGCTGAAAACGGTTTTAGGGCCATATTTTTGCCGAAAACAGAACGATCATCTTCAAGGATCCACAACTGAACTATTGATTCATTTCGTGACTTGTACACGCCTGAGAGGATCAGAAGTCCAAGAAAATGTTGGAATTCTCCATCTGTCGAATCTTTCCAGGTGTCATCATAAATGTGTCTTTCTTGTTTGCTTGTCCACATCATGATTTCATTCAATAAGTTCTTCCTCATGAACAAGTGGAATGCTGTGAGAGGGCCATCAGCATTTCGTACAGCATATCTTGTAGGACCTTGTTGTACGGGCATGACATTAGCTCTGGTGTATCTTCCAGCAGCTTGCTTTATAGGTTTCCTGTTCCATGATGTGGCACCCTTAGATACATAGGCTTCAATGGCAACATTTGTGCTTATAGTTGATGACCTCTTAGCTCCTCTATGACCACAACTAAGATTCCTCACAGATGATGCTGACACCGAGGACTCCTGCCTTCTTCCCCGTCCAGCACAGCCTCAACCTTTGCCTCGACCTGTAACTTGACTCTTTGCTGCAGGCGATGTTACAGGCTCAACATCAGTCTCACTTTCACTTGGCGACCAACTGCTGTCGCCATCTGAATCATGACTGTCATCATTAGATTTATTGCCCAAACTTGGCTGATATGCTTCTTCGCTTGCTGAATATGCTGCATCATCAGACGACTCAGAGCCATCACTGTCAGCATCTTGTTGCAATATTTCTCTTACTTGGGCAGATGAATACTTTCATTTTGACATCATAAACAATAACCTAAAATAAATAAACAAAGATAAAGTTGAATAAAATGCAAAGCAGTTTTACTATAGGTGTACAATAATCGTGATGAATGAGCTGAAAGCCTTTAGATTTCATCGGAAATAATGAGAGAACGTATGATATCAATTACAGAAAATGTGTAATTTTCATAAAATAAGAGTACAAAAAATAAATGATACATAATTAATGATAAATACCTTTGTCAGATTAAAAAATTCACAAAACTGCAAATTGTATCACGATCCAAACTGGACATAAGCAACTTGGGTCAAATATGACCCCACTGGTACTCTGTGCTGCTATTCATCACTAGCGTCACATAGCGGATGAAAATTATTCCTCTCATGGCGCAATATAAAGAGAATATTGACATGTGAAAAGTCATAAAAAGATTGCATTCTTGAACAACTAGTTTCTGAGATACGCGTTGTGAAACTTGCAATGGGGTCACTTTTGACCCCATCGGTACTCCCAGGGTTAAGATCATCAGGCACAATCACGCCTAGGTCCCGCTCTTCTTTAGTGGACAAAAGTACTTCTCCCCTATACTATATTGCTCCCTTGGATTGCTGCAGCCCAAATGCATGACCTTACATTTTTTAACATTAAATCCCAGCTGCCAAATTCTAGACCATTCTTCAAGCTTAGCTAGATCCAGCCTCATGTTATCTACACCTTCCTGGGTGTCTACTCTATTGCAGATTTTGGTATCATCCACAAAAAGGCAAAACTTACCCAACAGCCCTTCCGCTGTATCACTAACAAAGATGTTAAAAAGAATCGGACCAAGGACAGATCCCTGGGGCACACCACTGATAGCATCCTTCTCCTCAGAGTGAGCTCCATTTACTTGTACTCTTTGTCGCCTTCCACCCAACCAATTTCTAACCCAAGCAGTAACTTTAGGGTCCATCCCTAGGGTGCACAGTTTGTTTATAAGTCGCCTGTGAGGAACAGTGTCAAAGGCTTTACTGTGAAGTGACAACTGATACTGTAGTTGCCAGGTCAACATCCGTTACAGCCTTCCACCAAACGGCTGTGACATGAACCCACTAAACGTTTTTCTGAGAATATGTCTGCTCACACTGGTTCCAGCTTACGCCTTCTACCCAAACTTGTACCACTCACTACCACACATATGCAGCCCGATCTACCTCCTCTACCCCATACAAACACCTTTCCTACCCCTACTCGCACCTTACCGCATCACCATAAACGAACCAACACGCGCACCCTCTCAGAGGTCCTCTGTTACCAGTCATAGTAGAACACAGAGGCACCGCAAACCTAAAACAATAAGGGCGCATATAAACAAGCCCGTCCTAACCCAGACCAATTTAATGCAATTTAATGGCGAAAAGGCAGAAGCATTCTCTCAAACTCAAGGCATTCCCCAGGGATCGGCTCTCTCGGCACTACTTTTCAACATTTACATGCAGCCCCTCTGTGATATTTTCAAGAAACATAATATCAACTACCACATTTATGCAGATGATATTATGCTATACACACAATTAGATACCATCGACCCTAAGTATACTCAGCTTGAAACATGCCTAAACGAGATGTTAAAATGGTTACAGCAAAACAACATGACGATCAACCATAAGAAAACCGAGGTGATGTATATATCCAATAAACCAAACTTTGAACCACCTCCGACAATCACCCTGTGTAACAACACATACAACACGAAGAATGAAATCAAATATCTGGGAGTCACGTTTGACAGCAAACTAAAGATGGAAAAGCACATACGCAAAACCAACAAGGCCATTTTCCACAAACTTAGAGTGCTACAACCCCTGCGGAATATCTTCGAACCATGTGATTTTAGGCACACTTAGACTACTGCAATGCCATCTTACAGGGATTTCCAAAGAAAACCCTAAATATTCTGCAAATGGCCCAAAATGTGGCGGCGAGGATCATGATGCGAAAAAACATTGCTGAACACATTACACCTGTATTGATCGAGCTACATTGGCTACCCATGGCTGCCAGGATACAATATAAAACATTGTTAACCACGTTCAAACTCATACATAACCTAGCTCCATCCTTCCTCTCCACCCTTATCAGCACGCAACCAACCAACAGAGACAGGAGAACCATCAACTCAGACACACTACAAGTTCCAACAAATATCAGATCTGTAAAAGCCAGTACTAGCCGCCGAGCATTCTCATTCTCTGCCCCAACCCTCTGGAACCAACTACCATATGAGCTACGAGCGATCAAAGACATTACTGCTTTCAGGAAAAAACTAAAGACACATCTATTCCAGTGTCATTACAATTCGATGTAAATCCCAGCGGGCTACAAGATGACCTGAAAAATGTAAATATATAAATTCTAACTCCTCGCCTGTAAAAATGTAAATATGTAAATTCTAACTCCTATCCCTAAGACCATATTTCTGTGTGCTGTGCCTTACCCTCAAATCTATGTGTGTATACCCCTACATTTCTGTCATGATTTGACAATTCCCAATCTGTAATCAAACTGCTACTGATCGCTGGAAGTAGCAGTATACAAGTGTATACTAAATAAATAAATAAAATTTACTGAAATCTAAATACACCACATCTAGGGCTCTCCCTCGGTCCAACTCCCTGGTCACCCAGTCAAAGAAATCAATAATATTTGTCTGACAAGACCTGCCTCTGGTGAATCCATGCTGCCTCGGATCCTGTAATCCGCTGGACTCCAGAAACCTCACTATTTTCTCTTTCAGCAGCGTTTCCAATAATTTACTCACCACCGAAGTTAAACTAACCAGCCTGTAGTTTTCAACCACATCCTTACTTCTGCTTTTGTGTAAAGGCACCACATGAGCCTCTCTCCAGTCCTTCGGTACCACGTCCGACTCCAATGAGGCATTGAAAAGGTCAGTCAGTGGAGCTGCTAGAACGTCCCCAAGTTCCCTCAGTATTCTCGGGTGTATCCCATCTGGTCCCATCGCTTTGTCTACTTTAAGTTGAGCTAGTTTCTAACAAACACAGTCTTCTGAAAATTGTTCAAGATGTCCCTCGCTTCTGTTCCTGTTTGTTGGTGTTTTCTGAGGTCCTGCTCCTAGTTCTTCATCTGTGAACACAGAAATATTTGTTAAGCAATTCCGCTTTATCCTTATCAGCTTCTACATATTTCTCCCCTGCACCCTTGAGTCTGACAATACAACTTTTACCCTTCCTCTTCTCACTAACATATCTGAAAAATGTCCTATCCCCCCATTTTATTGCCTTGGCTATTTCCTCCTCCTTTTGATTCTTTGCCTTCCTGACTACTTTTCTAGCTTCTCTAAGTTTTTCCAAATACAGATGCCTGTATTCCTCTCTCTGTGATCTCTTGTATTTCATGAAGGCCTCCCTCTTTTTCTTCACTTTTTCAGCTACTTCTTTCAAAACCCATAGTGGTTTCCTTTTCCCTTTACCTATATTTACCATTTTAACAAAAAGGTTGGTTGCCCTTAAAATATCCACTTTCAGTTTTGTCCACTGTTTTTCTAAATCCCCCAGCTGTTCCCATCCCACTAACGACTACCTGAGGTATTGGCCCATCTTGGCAAAGTTAGTTTTCCTAAAGTCTAAGACCCTCACCTTTGAATGGATTCTAACAGCCCTAGTCCTAATACTGAACCACACCATCTGGTGATCACTGGATGCAAAATGATCTCCCACTACAACATCAGCCCTGGTCCAGGGTCGCAACCCCATCTGCCCTTGCTCCTCCCCTGACCCACCCCCTCCCGCCCGCCCACAAAATATTTACAAAATGCATACAATACATAAAAAAATAATAGACTTGTGGCAATCTACTTCCGGACACACTGCCAAGAAAACCCAGGAGCTTCTGAGTCGCCAGGAGTCAGCATTGACTCAAAGGCACACATTGCATTTTGCAATATATTTTAAAATTACAATAAAAATAATTTCACCATACAACACATGTTTTGTATTTGTTCGTGGGTTTTCTTTTTTTTTCTCTATTAAGATTATCAGAAAAATAATTGGTAGACAACCCAGACTATCTCAAATGCACAGTAGCAGGAGAGCAGAAGCCATCAAGAGCAGCTGTTTGTAAATGCTCCCTCCCCCTGCTAAGTGGATCGCGAGGGAAGAACTTTTAAACTGTCACTGCAGGGGTGTGCCCGCGCCTTGCGGGCCTGCGCCAGAGGGCCCTTTGGCATGGCCCTTAGGCGTTGGACCGTGCGAGGCAAAAGAAACATCTGCTCCTTGCTATATAGTTGGTAACTCTGTTTGAAGGTATGACTATGTTAGTTAATTGTATGTAATGTATGTATTGTCATTCCCTGTGCTATGTAGTCTCACTTCCAACCACTTTGATGTAATGATAAGGTGGTGCATGTCCTCCCTGCCTTTGCATGACCTTTGTAGTATGTTGTGAACCGCTTTGATTGAAGGAAAAGGCGGTATATAAAACATGCCAAATAAATAACACAGGTACACTAAAAAAAATTTCTTTTAAACTGCCTCTAATGTTTCGATTGATTTTTACGTTTTTTGGTGCGCTGAATCCAAATCTGGTAACCAATTTGCTCCATCACGTACAGATTTTTTGCTACATTGGGTTAGCAGTTTGAGGTGAACGTTTCAGATTGAGTGCGATCGAGATAAAAGTTTCTTGGATGAATTCTTTATACTAATTGTTTAGTAGTTATTCAAATAAGAATAAAGAAAATTGTAACAAGGCAGCACATAAGAATAGAGTAATGTCAACAAAACACACTCTGATGGTAGCAAAATTGTCTGCACTTAAAGCAGCCACATACATGTGCACAAACATTGAGCATATAAGAGCGAGGTTAGACACAAAGCAAAGCAAAGAAATGTGCAAAAAATGTTGTACAGGTATGTATGTAAGAATAGAAAACGCAAACCGCACCATTGCAATACATGAAGACAAACACCCGATGGTGTGAAAATAAAATTCTAATAAATGAGATCCGACACTGTGGTAATAACTAGCAAATTTTTATTTCAAAGTTTAGTAAAAACACGATATTTGTCAACACAGTTTAGATTTTAAAGTCATTCTTGGGTCAATCAATCTCCTGGTGGGCCCGTTTCTTCTTCCCCCGAATGCTTCTCTTGGTGCGCTGCTTGGCGTATTTTTCATCTGGGGTTTCCCGCAGCAGCAACCAGCAGAAATCAGCCATCATAGTGGTGTTCCATCTTCCTTGGTACCTTCTCTCTGCGTCCTTGATGTCCTGGTGAAACCTTTCACCTTGTTCTTCACTGTACGCCCCCAAGTTTTCGGGAAAGTAGTTCACATGGGAGTGCAAGAAATGGACTTTCAGGCTCATGTTACAGCCTTGTTCTTTGAAGGCATTGAGCATCCTGGCAACACAGCCAGGGGACCAGCACGACCGCCGCGGGTCGCTACCCCTTACCCCCCACCCCCTCCCTTTGCCCCCCCCCTTTGCCCGAAATAACTACCATGCATACGGACTTGCCACAACAGATGTCTTTATTCATATTTTGTCAAACAATAAGTGGAAAGCACAGTGTTAAAAACTGTTGGCCACAGCATAACTTAACAACATCAAACATTGTAACATCCCAAATTTATATATAACAGCATTACAACCATATACATCAAACGTGATGATTCTTACTTCCCTTATCTCCTTCCCCGAGAGGCACAGCCCCATCTTTTTAACCGTTCTTCGGCCGCCCGGCAGGGATATTCTGGAACATGGCCGTCCAAGCCACTTCCCCACTGCCGTCGGTCCCAACTAACATGTCCGTGGACAAGGAGGGCGTTGCAGCGGGTCCCCACCCCACGGCCCTTCAGGGCTCCGTTATTCTTCGCAGCTGTGTCTGTATCAACCTCTGCCCAGGGCCCGTCAAAAGGCCTGCGCAGAGGTACGCTGCGAAAGGTATGCTCGCCTCTCCGGCCGTGAAAGCGTCAGGAGGTCTTCTAGGCACTATTGCTGCTTACCCATCTTTTTACTCTGGGGGGACCTGTCAGTTCTCATGTGCCCCACTCCCCCTTCTCATGTCTGGGCTGTGCGCTCTCTCCTAAGGATGGGGTCCCTATCTCTCTGGCTATGCCGTGACTATAGTTATTTGTGAGGGGTGGGTCGGGTGGGTCCGTCGCCCCACTCGCACGCCACTGGAAGGAGGGAAAGAGGGCGAAATGCGGCGCGTCCGGCTCTTCTATAGCCGGGCGCCGCGCCGCCCCCCCTCCCCGCCCCCCACCGAGGTTAACCCTCGGCTTGCCGGCCCAGGCTGTGTCCGGCCGCGGTAATTCGCGGCCGGAGCTCAGCCAGGGGACCAGCACGACCGCCGCGGGTCGCTACCCCTTACCCCCCACCCCCTCCCTTTGTCCCCCCCCCCTTTGCCCGAAATAACTACCATGCATACGGACTTGCCACAACAGATGTCTTTATTCATATTTTGTCAAACAATAAGTGGAAAGCACAGTGTTAAAAACTGTTGGCCACAGCATAACTTAACAACATCAAACATTGTAACATCCCAAATTTATATATAACAGCATTACAACCATATACATCAAACGTGATGATTCTTACTTCCCTTATCTCCTTCCCCGAGAGGCACAGCCCCATCTTTTTAACCGTTCTTCGGCCGCCCGGCAGGGATATTCTGGAACATGGCCGTCCAAGCCACTTCCCCACTGCCGTCGGTCCCAACTAACATGTCCGTGGACAAGGAGGGCGTTGCAGCGGGTCCCCACCCCACGGCCCTTCAGGGCTCCGTTATTCTTCGCAGCTGTGTCTGTATCAACCTCTGCCCAGGGCCCGTCAAAAGGCCTGCGCAGAGGTACGCTGCGAAAGGTATGCTCGCCTCTCCGGCCGTGAAAGCGTCAGGAGGTCTTCTAGGCACTATTGCTGCTTACCCATCTTTTTACTCTGGGGGGACCCGTCAGTTCTCATGTGCCCCACTCCCCCTTCTCATGTCTGGGCTGTGCGCTCTCTCCTAAGGATGGGGTCCCTATCTCTCCGCCAATCCTTCCCGGCTGCGACCCCTCGCCTGCCGGGAAGTTCCCCCTTTCTCTCATCCCACCCTGCTGTGGCCAACCCACTTCTTCTGCCATAAGCGTTCGATAGTGTCCTGTATGGCACAGAGGTACACATCCATCCCGATCTCGGAGAGGTGTATCCCGTCCGTGTGATACAGTCCGTGGCAGTGCTCCTCTATCAGGTCGTGGGCGATGCTGTATCCTCCTATTGAGTCGATGAACCGGGCCATCCATCTATTCACTTTCCTCCTCGTTCTCTCTACTGCGTGATGGGACCACTCGCCCCTCCACACTCGCCGTGGTATGATGTGGGACCATACCAGCAATGTTCCTGGAAAGGCACCCGTCAGTGTCAGCAGGTCCCCCTGCATCTTCTTGGTGAGCTC
Source organism: Ichthyophis bannanicus (assembly GCA_033557465.1). NCBI lineage: Eukaryota > Metazoa > Chordata > Amphibia > Gymnophiona > Ichthyophiidae > Ichthyophis > Ichthyophis bannanicus. The sequence continues at coordinate 1,338,122,401 of CM066031.1, forward strand.
AACACTGCGGGTACCCGTCAAGTCATTACCGCCCAGGTGCACCACAATCGCCCATGGCCGTCCGCCCGCCCTCTTCAACTGTAGAAGGCATGGCATCAGCTGGTCCCAGACCATACCACGTCGCCCCAACCATCTCACTACCAGTTGTTCCTTAGGGAAGCCCAGATTATGCCCCTGTGGTCTTTGCCTCGTCCTTTTCTCGGCCCAATGAACAAACGAATGGCCGCAGATCCACGCCTCGAATTGGGGATTGGCACCTGTATGGTGTTATTGGAAACCAACACATATCGTCAAGATCGCATTTTTGGGTGAACACATCCCCCCAAGATACTAACACAGGAATACAACTTTGCGAGAAACAGGTCTAATGTACAGATCTATAAACAGCTATTGCACTTTTCGTTATGTAACAAGCAAGTAAACAACAAATTTTTTTTTTATTTTTATTTTTTTATTTTTTTTGATACCTTCTCCGGGCCGGCGGCTTACGCCCGGCGTCAGACCGGGCGTACATAAAGTTTGTACCTCTCAGAACGCCATCTCCCGATGGTCATGATCTGCTCCCTTGTCATACCTATATTGGCCGCCGTGGAAGCGGCCCCTATGCGGAATGAATGGGTGCCGTAAAAGCACGCCTCCAAACCCGCTGCTTCAAGTGTCAGCTTCAATACCTTAGCGAATTGGAACCGTGATAGGGGGGTTCCGTCCGAGTGGACCAGCCAATGCTCGGCCCTTGCGGGGCGTATCTGCTTGTATTCATTGAAGGTTGCTACTGGGCAGGATGGGTCCCCCCTCAGCGGGGCCAGCACTACCCGTGCGCCCTTGGCCTCGGGATCGGTTTTCGACTTACGTATATGCAGTATGAGTTTTTTTATCCTGCATGCTGACATCGCTCTCCCGGATCCCGCCTTCGGCCGATTCTCGGCTCGCCGAGGCCACCAATTCGCCTATGCGGAATGCCCCGAAAAATGCCCATGAAAATGCACATCTGAATAGCCGGGTCTCGAAGTTGTTGAAGCATATCTGACCCGTGACTGCTATCAGTCTCTGCAAAATTTCGTGTGTTATTGGGCGTCGCCAGTCTGGTGTGCGGGGCTGTTCCGTCTTCCAGCCCTTCATTACCTTGGCTAAAACAAAATCTGCTCGTGGATTGGTGTTACCCATCACCTTCGTGAAAAAGGTGATTGCAGCCAACTGCGATTGTACCATTGACTTCTTGACTCCACCGCTCTTGGAGTGGAGGATCCACTGGAGGATGGATTCCGTCGTAGGACCAACGTTCTTGAGTCCGGTTCCTCTGCAGAAGGCTTGAAATTTTTTCCAGGCCGCCAGGTATTTCCTTCTTGTCCGCTCGGATAGGGAGCTCAGAACAAGCTCCCAAACTTCGGTGGACCAAGTTCCCATATCTGTGGCGGTATAGCCGTCTTGTTGGGATCGGCACCGGGCGCGAGCGATCGGAAGAGTGGGATCTTGAAACGAGAGAGAGCATCGGCAATGTTATTATTATGCCCGGGGATGTGTTCGGCCCTGATATTTACGTTATGCTTTAGGCATAGCAACACTATGTGCCTAAGGAGTGCGACAACCCCTGGAGTCTGAGCCCGCATCCCGTTTACGGCATACACGACCGCTATGTTGTCAGTATGGAATATGATTGCTTTGTTTACTAACTGAGGGGCCCAGATGTATAGGGCCACCGTTATGGGGAATAGCTCGAGGAAGGTAATATCCTTAGTGATCCCCTCGGTTTGCCACTCGGGCGGCCACTCTTCTGAGCACCAGGCGCCCTGGAAATAGATTCCGAAGCCGCCTCCTCCCGCCGCATCAGTGAAGAGGTCCAGGGACTCGCTCGTCGCTGGTGGCTCTTGCCAGAATGCTAGGCCATTAAAGGATTGGAAGAAGAGCTCCCACATGCGCAGATCTTCCCGAATGCCTTTTGTAATTCGGATCTTGTGGTGTTTCTTCTTGACTCCCCTTGTAGCCATCGCCATGCGACGGCAGAACACCCGTCCCATTGGCATGATCCTACATGCGAAACATAGCAGACCCAGCAAGGATTGTAGCTGTTCTAATGTTGCCTTCGTCCGCCCCTGGATTTCGCGTGTGGCAGCTCGCAGCCTTTTGATTTTATCATCTGGCAGCCGAGACCGCTGTGCTGCTACATCGAGCTCTATGCCCAAGAATGTGATGGTCCCTGTGGGTCCAGTGGTCTTTTCTTTCGCCAGGGGGATCCCAAAGCGCTGGGCAATGTGTTCAAATGTGCTGAGGATCCTTTGACATCCTTCCTCCCCATTGCCGATGAAGAGGAAGTCGTCCAGGTAATGTACGACGGTGTTGTGCCCCGCGATGTCTTCGATGACCCAATGTACGAATGTACTGAACAGCTCGAAGTATGCGCATGATATGGAGCAACCCATGGGCAAACATTTGTCGTAGTAATATTCCCCGTTGAGGGAAAAACCCAGCAGTGCAAAGGAGTCTGGGTGAACCGGGAGCAGTCGAAAGGCTGATTCGATATCAGCCTTTGCCAGCTTCGCCTGCCGCCCTAATTTCCATATGGTACCCACGGCCTGATCGATCGTCGAGTATCTCACGGAACATAGGGCTGGATCGATGTGATCGTTGACAGAGCTCCCCTCTGGGTACGACAGGTTATGGATTAGTCGGTACTTTCCTGCCTCTTTCTTTGGGACTATCCCCAACGGGGACAGTATGAAGTTCGGGAGGGGTACGTAAGTGAAAGGGCCAGCCACCCTCCCGAGCTCTATTTCTTGCTGTATCTTGCGCTGTACCACCCATGCGAATTTTTTAACTGACGTTGAGTTACGGATTGCCCGCCCCGGCGACGTGACCGAGGCTGGAATCCGGAATCCGTAAGCAAAGCCGTTCTCGATATTGAGAGCTTTGTCTTTTTGGGGGTATGCCCTCAGCCAGGGCCGCATGCGGTCAAGCCTGATGGGGGTTGGGGCCAAGCCCCTCGTTCCCCCTTTGCAGCATTGGCCGGAATGGCTTGTTATCCCTACCAGTTCGGCATGAGGTGGCAGGGTGGTTCCCACCACAACCGGAACATGCATGCCTAAACTTACACGGCCGCCAAGTGCAGCTTCCTGTGTTGTATTGCCGGCATGCCTTGCGGCCGGCCGGCTGGTAATTCTGCCGCCATTGCGGCGCCTGAAAGGACTGCAAGGACACTTCCTGCGACATTGGTCTGTTGTGTGACATCTCTTCCAGCCATAGGTCAATGATCCTGTGCTGCCAGGTCATCCACCCAAGTTAATCTACTCCCAATACTTTATTTATGATCACAAATAACTATTATAGTCTCTTACTAACCATGTAAATCTACCCTTCTGGTTCCTTGTAACATAGTTTTATGACTCCTTGTAACATAGTTTTATATTTCCTTTTATGTTCATAACCCTCACATTGTGTTCCATTTAACCTAGTATTATGTAACCTAGTTTATGTTCACCTAATATTTAATGTAATTCAGTATTGCACTGTTCTGCTATATTGTTGTTTAAGTTCCTTGTTTTTGCTCAACTAATGTTTAATGTAATTCAATATTGCAATGTTCTGCTATATTGTTGTTTAAGTTCCTTGTAAACCGCCCCTGATCTCTGGAAGGGGCGGTATAAAAAAGCACTGAAATAAATAAAATAAATAAATAAATAGTTGGGTCCTCTGCCAGGCTCTGTCTGAACTTGAAATCGTAATTGAGCCAGGCCCACCCACCCAGGCGCTTGTGCGCCTGGGTTATCGTGTCGAGGTACTTGATAAGGTATTGGCTGAGTTCGGGCTCCCGTTCTAAAACGATGCTCATATAAATGTGAAAGGCGGAGACCCAATTGCTGATAGACTTTACAATCTTGGGCCTTCTTTCCCCTCTCCTATCTTTTTCCTTATTCTCAGTGGGGTCCCCCCCCTGGTCTCTGATCAGCAGAGAGAAGATGTCGATAAATTCCCTCCGCCAGATCCGCTTTTTTATCTTTCTGGGCACCGCGCTGGCCAGAGAGCTCACTCCGCAGCGCGGGTCCCCACTCACTGCTACCGGGCTAGACAGCGTAGACGGGACTGCCCTTGCTGTCTCCGCCACCCTGTCCTCCCGCTCCCTGTTCCCCGTACGGGGTTTTCCCCACGCTCTGTCCATACCCTTGCTAAGTGTTTTTCTTTTTGAGCTTTATTCTTCTTCTTCGTGAATGTTTTCAACATGCTCCGCATTGCAGTTGCTAAAGAAGTATCCCCGTCTGAATCAGAGTTAGACTCCTCTGATGAAGAGGACACTAATAAGGTTTTCTTCCCCCCCGTAGACTTACCAGCCGCTGCACTGTCGCACGGTATGTTGCTGCTGGTGCTTGGCGTGCCGCCACTGATGCCGGACAAGATGTTGCTGCTGGTGCCCGGTACGTTGCTGCTGGTGCCCGGCGTACTGCTGCTGTTGCTCGGTATGTTGCTGCTGGTGCCCGGCGTACTGCTGCTGGTGCTGAGCATGGCCCCGCTGGTGCCGGCCATGCTGTCACTCACTGTTGGTGGGTCTGCATTTTCCAAGCCCACCGGCCTTGCATCTGCTGACTCCAGACGCTGCCTAAATGCACTCAGGCCGTGCTGATTCACCTGGTCGCGTATGAGTTTGAAAAGTTGGTCCAGCTCCTGGCTGGAGACCGCTGCCGTTGGGGCGGGTGCCTGCTGCGGTGTTGGGGCCCGTCTGCTGCTTTGCCGTGTATTCTTCACCGCCTGCCCCCTTTTGGGCCCGCCCCCTTTCTTTGCCTTTTCCTGCGTTGCCCTTTTTACAGCAACGCGTGCTGTTTTTTGTTGTTCACCTTGACCGGACCTCGCTTGTGCGGGGCCTGCTCTCCTCCCGCTGTCCTTTTCCCCACTCTGCCCAACCTTCTTCGGCATGGTACCCTGTTGAAAAATACTATAGGAGAAAAGGCAATGGGGAAACAAAAAGAAAGGGGGGGGGTGGTCTCATTAAACTCTTTGCGTTTACCAAGTCGTGAGCAGGCCAGAGCATTCAAAGTGTCTCATTTTTTATTTATTTATTTTTTATTTATTTTTATTTATTTATTTTTTTTTTTTATTTATTTATTTTTTTTTTTTTTTGTCTTTTGGCCTGACTTCCCCTACACATATAAGCTGCCTAGCAGCTTTTCGTGAAAGTATATTTATTCTCTATCTTTCATCTCCCATTAAACCTATGCTTTTTTCCTTGTACATTTTACACAGTACGATATAAAGCCCCCCCCCATCATAACTAATATAATTTAATTGCATTGACCCCCACACCGACACATCTCATGTTTATTGCAAACAAACCAAAACAACACAAAAAAGGGGGGGGGGGATTAGTCCTGCACTAAGTGAGCTCTATTGTAATAACACCATCTCACTTAATGCTCTCTGACCACTAGATGGCGGCGGTACACCATGCATTTTTGCCTAGCATACTGCAAGCAAACAGCCTGCCCCGGCTACACAGCCTGCCTGTATGCTCCCGATCACCACATGGCAACAACACCCTTTACTCCTCTTTTACCCCGTTCCCTTGAGCCACGAGCGGCCGGTTGGTTCCCTCCCCCCCCCGTCCCCCCTGCGCTCGGAGCTCCACTGTCCCGGGCAGCCAGCACTGTTGTGCTTCTAACTACTCTAGCGAGCACATGGCTGGCATGCCTGCCGGTACCCTGAGCCCTTGATTCCCCCCCCCCCACACGTGCACCCCCTCCTTCCCCTACATGCTCCTCAGTATTTTATTTTATTATTTTTTTTGATTAGTCCCCCCATGGCCTAAAGGGCAAACGGAGCTGAGCAGCGCCCCCCTCCTTCTCTCCAATGGCTACCCGCCCGATTCGCCGGCAGATGGGCCGCTGCTCGACGCACTACACAGGCCGCTGCCTCAGACGGCCGCTGCTCAGGTAGGCCACCACTCACCGCACTCAACAAGAGGCCGCCGCTCGAAAGGACAGCTGATCCGGTGCGGTAGGTGAGGCGTCGATCCGCAAGTCCGCTGCTCCTCGATCCACCACAGGCCGCTGCTCCCGAAGGCCGCCGTTGCTCCGTCGCCCCACTCGCACGCCACTGGAAGGAGGGAAAGAGGGCGAAATGCGGCGCGTCCGGCTCTTCTATAGCCGGGCGCCGCGCCGCCCCCCCTCCCCCCCCCCCGCCCCCCACCGAGGTTAACCCTCGGCTTGCCGGCCCAGGCTGTGTCCGGCCGCGGTAATTCGCGGCCGGAGCTATATCCTTATAGTTCTCATCCCGCCTGTTCCCCAAGAATTTGAGAACAACATCCTTGAAGGAATCCCAGGCTTCTTTTTCCTTCTCAGACATCGTTTCAGCGAATGCTCCATCTGAAATGAGTTTCCTTATATCAGGGCCAACAAACACTCCTTCCTTTAGCTTTGCTTCAGAAAGTCGGGGAAACTTTGAGCAAAGGTACCGAAAGCACTCACCATCTTTTGGAAGGGACTTGATGAATTGCTTAATGAGACCCAACTTAATGTGGAGAGGTGGTAATAGAATTTTATCACGAGGTACCAAGCTCTCATGAAGAACCTTTTTCTCACCGGGTCTCAAATACTCCCGAATTGGCCAGTCTTTTTTCCCCCAGTGTAGGTCGCGGGCCCGGCTATCCCACAAGCAAAGGAAGCAGGGATATTTGGTGAAACCGGATTGCTGCCCTAATAGCATGGATAGAATTTTAAAGTCTCCACAAATCATCCACTTATGCTCATCATAACGAATCTTCTGAAGAATCAGGGCCAAATTCTCGTATTTTTCTTGGAGAATAACAGAGTGAGCAATAGGAACTGAAGCGAATGTGTTGCCATTATGAAGAAGAACACCTTTTATGCTGTCTTTTGACGAATCAATGAACAGCCGCCATTCAGCAGAATCATACTTGAGTTTAAACTTTTCCATCACTCCGTATATATCGTTGCAAAATACCTAATCTTCCTCTTTGCTGAAATACTTCAAAAATTGTGTCTCACGGTTGCGGTACCAATAAAAAGTTGTTCCTGGTGACAATAGATTTTTCTGTTTAAGCCGAGAACCTAGCAGTTGGGCAGCCTCTTTTGGGAGTCCTAAATCCCGGACTAAATCATTCAATTCAGCTTGAGAGAAAAGTTCAGGTTTCGGATCTGGTTCAGTTTCAAACTTGGAAGTACTGGACTCATCGGGAAAAGCCATCTGATGAGTCTCATCATGATCAGAACCGTCCACACAAATATGATCCAAAGATTTTGGTGGTTCAGGCACAGGTACTTCGTTGCTATGAGGCATAGGCCTAATTGCTGAGGGAAGGTTGGGGTAACTTATTACGTTCTTATTTTTTAAGTTGTATCCCTTCACAATGCAAGAGCAAAAATAGCAGTCACTGCTGTGGTCTCTTTGTTCATGCCACATCATAGGTATTCCGAAACGAAATGCTTGTTTTTTACCTTTCATCCATAAGCGTAGATCTTCCTCACATGTCTTGCACACTTTGTGAGGAGCCCACGGTTTGTCTTGATCGCCTAACTTCAAACCGAAATAGGCGAAATATACTTTTTTAATAAATGCAGAAATGTTCCTCTGCCGCTTTGTCATGGTATATTCCCCACAAATAAAACAAAAACTGTCCGGAGAGTTGACGCAACCTCTGGCTCTGTGAGCCATCACAAATACACAGCATTGCAAACTACAACTGTAGTGAACCACTTCGGAATAAAGCTGGATTACGACTGAGCAAACAAAAAGTAATAATGAACTTGCAAGAAACTGAAATTTGACAGGAACGTTCATGTCGCAACCACCGTGTTTGAGCGAGCGAACGAGGCGAGGCGAACAGGAAAGAACATGCGCCAGCGCGAGTACTGGATTTAGCCCCCCGCCTCCCAATTGTCCTGTCAATGTATAAAATGAATACAAAACACTCTAAAATATCATGAGGGAGTGTATCTAGTTAGTTAACCATTACAACCTCTATTTTGGGCCAAGAAAATAAACTGCAGTCGGCTAAAAAGAAATTATGTGTACATTCCTTATATGGGTAAGAAATCTAATTTTGCAAGAAAACGTGACGTGATGGAACATTTTGGCTATTTTTCCTGGATTCAGCACCCCAAAATCTATAGGAATCAGTTGCAAAACTGGAGGCAGTTTTTTGGTAGTGTACCTGTGTAATAAATAAACTTCAGAAACACTTTCACCATTGGTAAGCACCAAATCCAGTATGGCCCCTTCACGTGTGGGGTCTGTTACCAATTTCCTGAATAGTTCTCCCTGTAGAGAATCTAGGATCTCCTTACTTCTAGATGATACTGCAGCAGGAATGTGCCAATCAACATTTGAAATATTGAAATCTCCTATCAGTAGCACTTCCCCTTTCCTAGCAATGCTGTGTATGTCTTCAATTAACTCTCTGTCCACCTTTTCCTCTTGTGAGGGAGGTCTGTATATCACACCAATGCAAATAGATTTCTCTTTCCCTTTTTGTAGTTTAACCCACAATGCCTCCTCTCTCCCTTTTAAGCTCTATAATTCCAAAGCTTTAATAGTAGTTTTTACATATAGTGCCACTCCTCATCCCCTTCTTCCTACCATGTCCTTCCTGAATAAAGTATAGCCAGGTATAGTTACATCCCAATCATGGTTTTCTGTGAATCATGTTTCTGTAACTGCCACTAAATCCACGTTGGCCACTCCCACCAAAGCTTCAACATCAGGGATCTTATTTCCCATGCTACAGGCATTTATACATACTGCTTTCCATAAAGGTATTTAATGTATCACCTACCTGGGGGCTTTTTTCACCCATCCCCAACGAATCTAGTTTAAGGCCCTCTTCAGTAGATTAGCCAGTCTACTACCGAAGACGCATTGGATATCTGCATGAATGCAGATATCCAAACCAGGATGAAAACCTTTTAGAATGACCCTCATAATGTAAACAGTATAGAAAAAAAAATGTTTAAAATACATCTGAGGGGGAAAGTGGAGCTCCACGACTTCAGATAGCCACAAGCAGGAAGTCAAAAGAGCTCTATGCCTCACAGGCTCCAGGAATTGGCATCAGTGGTGAACAGGAACAAGGAAGAAGAATGAAGGTTCCTACCATCGGCCCCAGTCACCTGCATTGCAGAAGATGACTTCAGGTGAGACGTAGCATCCTGTCTCCAGGAAGAAGTAACACTGCCCATATAAGGGACAAGCCCCTGTTGGCACATGCTGAAGGCTAAGCCCATGCCCAGAAAATCAAAGCAGCGCCACATGAAAAAGGAAAAAAAAACCCACAAAGAAAGAAGTGCAGCCTGAATTGAAAAGACCCCTCACCCTTCTCTCCAGAGAAGCAGATAGCCCTGAGAAACAGACAGTGATGCCTGAGAGGGCACAGAGAGAAAAAAGAAAGCAGGAACAGGAGAGTGAAGGACAGAAGCTGAATGCAGCGCTTCACAGTCTAGGATGGAGCAGCTAGAGACGCTGAGCTCTATGGAGTATCTCTGGAAAGAGACTCAGGCCAGCTAACAGCTATGAAAGCCCAGAAGACAGTTTGGGGAGTACTCGGAGCTGCCAGCATCCCAGGACTGCAGGGCTAAAAAGGAATGGCAAGTTCTGAAAGCACCTAGCTGCAAGAGTGACACAAATAGCGTGTGTGAAGAAGATAGTCTACTTCTCTGGCACTGCCCTTTCATCACCTAACTAGAGAAAGAGAGTCACTAGGAACTGTAAGTGGCAGAAGGAAAATGATTGATTCAAGGGAGAGGAGCTGAGGGACTATGGAACCAAACCAGGTCCCTGAAGAGCCTTGCTGGGGAAGCAAGTGTAAAAGTTACTAGCTAGCCAGAAATTTGAATTTTACTTTTATTTCTAATTTAGTTCCAGTTTCTGAAAATGCATACATTAGAACAGGTATACTTGAGCAAGGCCTGAACTCTAGAGTCCTGCCTGCTTCAATAAAATGTTTTATTTTCCTTTGATAGACAATTAGATGCAACATGGGACAGAAGGACCCAGTGGCCTACACCTTGGGATACCAGCACCTGGAGACACTGCAATATCTAGAAGATCAGAGCACCATTAGGACATGGGACCCTAAACTACTAGTATCCACACATACTGACCAGTGGGTTTTTGATGGAGCAACTGTGAACTTAAAATCCCTGATTCTAGTGAAGTACACACCAGGAAACAGAAAACACCTGCCTGGATTTGTGGGTTTAAGTGATTGTCAAAAGCACAAAGAGGGAAACCTCAGGACAAAATCCAGGGTTGCAAATTCTTATTGCTGTGGTTAAAAACAGGTACTCCTGGGACTGTCGGGGGGGGGGGGGGCTTTACATTAAGATGTATGTTCACTAAACAGCATTAAGGGAGCCACTGTGCCATTAACACCTGTAGTCAGCACCCTTGTGCCCTTAACGCCGCAAAAAAAGCCGCTTTAATGGGTGTTAAAGGCTCCATCAACTTTAAGGGTGCAGTAGGCGAACAGTGGGCATTAATGGGGCAAAGAGTGGGCGGTAACAGCATGTGCTTCCTTAACGCCTGTTGTGCAACATCTAAAAGCCCTTTAATGCTGGGAACCCTAACGCCAAGTAAAACCTTGAGAAAAGGGTGCATTTAGAGCCCATTTCAATGTCTACAATGTGATGCATGGACAGGGCAGCTCCAGAGAGTGATAGTAGTGCTCCATTTTATTTATTTATTTATTTATTTATATTTCTTATATACCGCACTATTTGCGATCAGCGCGGTTTACATAAAACAAACAGTATCCGACAATAAACAGCATCAGCATGGTGACCAAGTATGAGAGGGCACTTGTTGATGGTGCAAATGGGGCAAAGGAGGTGGCACATGGGTCATGCAGTGGAGGTTACTGGTACACAGGGGGGACCAGGTGGCACATAAGAACAGAAGATCAAATGATATGCTAGACTGGGTCAGAGCATCATGCCCAGAGCATCATGCCCAGTATCCTATGTCCAACAGTGGCCAATCTAGATCACAAGTACCTAGCAGGTTCCCCAAAAGACACATAGGTTCTACAATTCCTGTACTGGGGCAAGCAGTGGATTTCCCAGGTCCCCTTGAATAATAGGTTATGGACATTTCCTCCAGGAACCTGTCCAAACCTTTTTGAAACCCAGCTACACTAACAGCTTTTACTACATCCCCCAGTAATGACTTCCAGAGTTTGATTATGCATTGACTGTCAAATTATTTGCTTGTATTAGTCGTAAATGGGTTACACTGTAGCATCATTGCTTGTCCCCTGGTCTTTCCACTTTTTGATGCCATAAAGAATCAATCCATGTGTAGCTGTTCCATTCCATTCATTTCATCACAGACTTCAATCATATCTCCCCTCAGCCATCTATTCTCCAGATTGAAGAGCCCTAACCTTTCCAGCTTCTTCTCATAGGGGTAGCCTTCCATCCGCAGTACCATCTGTGATGTCCGGCATGATGCCACAGTGACTGTGGTGGCACACAGATATGCTGATGTTATGGAAAGGTCCAAGGGCCCTGGCACCCTAGGCAGGGATCCCAGCTGCCCCCCCCCCCCCCACATTGCCACTGAACCCAGCTGTGGAAGAAGAGGCCGATGGTGCCAGCAGCTGTACCCTTCCAGGTAGCTGCAACATGCAGGCGCCTGGGGAACTACCACAGCAGTGACTGTTATCCTCCCCCTGAGATGTATCCATGGCAGGAGGGATGGGGTTTCTGCAAAGGCAAGTGGTTGGGGGGATGTCTGGTCATCCATGTGTGCCTCTGCCCCCCTATCTGGACCTTGTGCCCTAGGCACCCGCCAAACCCGCATGTTGGAAGGGCTGGGAGTGTGAACTACCACCAGTGACAGCACACGGGCATGTCAGCATGGTGTGGGGGTGTTAGCAGAGAGGGCATGGCACTTGGCTGCAGAAGACCAAAGCCATGTCATGGTCCTATGTGCTGTGTGCATTGCAACATGTGTCAGGGTCTGTCTGATGGGTAGCAGCTCAGCCCTATGGTAGCACTGTGGCTCAACACACACAGGCAGTATGCATATGAGCAGAGGGTTCTGGATTCAAGTATCACATGTCCTTGTGGCTGAACTTTAGCCTACAGTGGAGGTACAGCACCAGCATATACAACCCACAAATAAAAGGCCAGCAAGAGTAAAAATACCCATTAGCCACACAGACAGGTTCCACCATCCACAGCTAGATGGAGAGGCAGGCTAATAGCACAGGCACACTGAATGGGCATTAATATCAGAGCATGCTGCTAGCACCTGCACAATGAGCACATGTTAACAGTTCTTGAGCTCATATGGAAACCAAAGTGGCAAGCAGGAATGCCAACCATCCCCACTTTTGCACAGTGCGACACTGTGAGTGTATACGTTTGACACTCCATTGTTATGTGGCTTTCTGCACTTCACTGTGTCTTGCATTGCCTAAGCTGTTTCCAGCATCGGTCTGCAAATGTGCATGATGAGGAGCAGAGGATTGTGGGTATGGCATGAAGCAGAGCAGATTGGTCTGACACGTGCATTGACTGGGTAGCCACAGCATGTCATTCTGAGAGGGCACTCTCACTCTAACCGAGCAGTGACCATGGCACGGCTATGTAGCCACATAGTGCTTATATAATGTCTGACTCAAGTGATGTGGGTGCAGTATCTGCCTAGGAAGCCCACTCGTTGAGTTAATGTTGGTTGCACATGATTGCTCTGTGTGCGGATCAGCTGCAGTTGGTATCTGCATGGCTAAAACAGCCCAGTCGTGGGCAGCAGGTGCAGTTTGACTGAGCTTGCTGCGGACTGTTAGTCCTAGATGGTTGAAACAGTTGTTCCTGGTCTACTCCCTATGGTCATAGTAGGACAATAACAGTGTTCCATGTAGATCTAAAAGCCCCTATTGCCTATGGCAGCAGCTTTGTAACAGTGGCCACTGACATGCACTGTCCTAGGAGGTCCCTGTCCAACCAGGGCAGAACACAGGGCCCAATTATAACTGGCACCTACAGCATGCTACAATAGTGCAAGAAACAAAATGATTAGCATAACACACTGCAGACGATAACTGCCACATACTCACAGCAATGCCTATCAGCATCAGAGACCATCTTTAGCAGTGTAAGTTCTTGGGTCCAGGTGCTGTGCACCCATTCTCACCCTCAGGGTGACTGTTAAAATTGCTCAGTAGCACAGTTTGTAGCTGTTAAGTGAATGAAGCATACACTGTCAGTGCATCATACTGAGCTGATGTGATGGATCAGTCCATTCTCAATTTGGTGATCAGCTGCAGACTGCTGTTCTGTGTTTTCAGTGCATCATCGGCACTGGAAGGGCTAACCTATACCAGCACACACAGCAGACAATTTAGGCAGGGACTTGCAGCCTATTTGAATCCAATGTAGCAAGGTATGGAGATATAGCATACTGGTTAGTGCAATGTCTCCATAAACAGATGGAGTGGAGGAGTGGCCTAGTGGTTGGGGGCAAGGTACCTCAGGCTGTAAGGTCAGGGGTTCAAATCCCACTAGAAGACAGCAACCTTGGGCTGGAAGGACTGGGGTTTCTAGTCCCACAGGTGCTCCTTGTGGTCTTGGGCAAGCCACTTAACCCTCCATAGCCCATGTTCCCTGTAAAATAGTTATCTCCAAGTTATAATGCCCTGTTCAATGTAATTTCAGTTTGTTCAATGTAAACCACACTGATGCAGAATAGCACAGTATATAAGAGAATGAAAATAAATAAAAATGACAAAGGTTTGATGTCTACATCTCCATTTTGCACCTGTGTGTTACTCAGATCATATAGCAGGCTCTGCTGTGGCTTGCAGACACTCATCCTTCTATTTTATTATGTTTTCTGGCCACTCTTTGGGTCAACAAACATACTAGTCCCCATCATGCCCCTCTGAGAGCATGGCTTTCTTGGCTCTGCTGCAGCCCATTGCAAGGGATCAGATATGTTCACTCTGTAGATGTCAGGCCCTTGCTTGGAGGCATGGCGTGATAGTCATGCCAATGGCTTGGTGGCTCTGATACCACAGTTTCAGGCCTACTACCACTCCTTATGTGACATTTCAGAATGTGTTACTGTTGCATTGTATGTTTGCCATAACCTTCATGGACCGACACCTCCTTGTGACCTTGAGCAGATCATTTAGCCCACCAGTAGCTCAGCTGACTACAGGTTCATGCATTCCCTATTCAACATTAGACATTACCAATTAACGGCAAGATGTACCCCAATGTGACTGCAATGCTACAGAGGGATACTAACAGGCAGTTAAATGCATACAGCTGTAAACTACTTGGGCAACACGAGTCATGTCTGACATCATGTCTGTTACCGTACAGCTTTGGCTCCCTCACATCTCTGCAGTACAAGTGGACACATCCTACCCATTGGATATCCACCTACAGATCTCAGCTCATGTCCATACGTACCCCATGTGCCTGGTATGGATAACACCTGTGCAGTTGCTATCAGCATATTTGTCTGAGGTGTTATCTGATGGCTGTGTGGCTAGGACAGGTGTAAGTCCAACATGTCTGGTATCAGGACTTCCAGTTGGCCTTGCCACACATTTTCATGCACAGTACAGATACATTGGTGATAGCACCTACAACACATTAGTGCTACCAGCCCATACCATCCTCTCCTCCATTATCATCCATCCTTCAGACCTTCCATCTACCTCTGTCAGCTGGGTGCAGTCCTGTCTTTTTGTGCAGGCTGTTATACTATGGCCTACACTGGTACTTTTTCCCACAATTTGGGACCACACACACACCTCTCCTGCTCCTGTACATGATCTGTACTTCACCACTCCTACTCTGTCCTCCTGTCACTTGCACATCCTGCCACTTCTTACTCAACTGGGGAACACGTGTTCCAAATCCTATGCCACACACTGACATTGTGCCATATTACATTGATGCCCCGGTGCATCCATACACCAGCTTCCCACATGCTCATCCACTTTACTGTCTGCCACATAGGGTGCCCACTAGTCTGGCAGATCCATCATCTCCCACCTGTCCTTCCATCCATTACCTTCAGATTCTCTCTCCTTGCTGCTACTTTATCCAGCATTAGGGTTACAACCGTTTTCAGATGTTAAGGTGCCTGTTGACACCTTATTGCCCGATGTCCCATTGCCACATGCTAAATATCACATTGTGTCCTTAATGCAGGTAGGCCTCCTACACACCCAGGGTCTTTTTTTCATGGAAACTCCTTTTTTATGCTATTATAGCTCAGAAAAGCTTGTCCCCTTACCGCCATTTAGTAAACACACCCCTAAGAGTTACTTAAAGAAGTAGTATATATTTGCAAAGTGTGTTCTTGCTGAGTATGTACTTACTGTTCATTTTGCTAATCTTGAAAATGCTAAGAGGCGTTGCATCCCAGAAGGGTGATTTACATCTTTTTCATTCTGCCTTCTTAATTATTTAGTCCAACCCCTACAACCCTAATAAAGTTTATCCAAAATTGTATTATTTCTAGTTACTACCTACAGTACTTTCCCCAAAGAAACCATTTATCTTTATAATATTTCTAAGAACATAAGAACATAATGCCATACTAGGTAAGACCAAGGTCCATCAAGCCCAGTATCCTATTTCCAACAGTGGCAAATACAAATCACAAGTACCTAGCAGTTTCCCAAAAAGTCACACAGGTTCCATAATGCTTGTATTGGGTCAAACAGAGGATTACCTGGGTCTTAATGGTTTACGCACCTTTCCTCCAGGAACTTGTCCAAACCTTTTTTAAACCTAGCTACACTAACAGCTTTTAGTACATCCTCCAATAACAAATTCCAGAGTTTGATTACACATTGAGTGAAAAAGTATTTTCTCTTATTAGTCTTAAATGGGTTGTTCTGTAGCCTCATTGCATGTCCCATAGTCTTTCTACTTTTTGTTGATGTAAACAATCAATCTATGTTTACCCATTCCACTCCAGTCATTAATTTATAGACCTCTATCACATCTCCACTCAGCCGTGTCTTTTCCAGGTTGAAAAGCCATAACCTTTTAAGTCTCTCCTTATAGGGGTATCTTTCCATCCCTTTTACCATTTTGGTGGCTCTTCTCTGTAGCTTTTCTAATTCTGCTATATCCTTTTTAAGTTAAGGAGACCAGAATTGCACACTATATTCAAGGTATGGTCACACCATAGAACTATTCAGAAGCATTATAATATCCTTTGTCTTATTCTCTATTCCTTTCCTTAGGTTTACTAGCATTTTATTTGCCTTCTTGGCCACCACTGCACACTGGGCAGAGGTTTTCAATATCTTATCCACGATGATGCCTAAATCTTTTTCCTGGGTGGTGGTTCCTAATGTCGAACCTTGCATTGTGTAACCATAGTTTGGGTTGTCCTTTCATAGGTGCATAACTTTGTACTTGTCCACATTAAATTTCATCTGCCATTTGAACTCCCAGTCTTCTAATCATCTTGCAATTTTTCACAATCCTCTTGGGTTTTAACAACTTTGAATAATTTTCTGTCATCTGCAAATTTGACTTCCTTATTCATTATTCCCAATTAGAGGTCATTTGCAAATATGTTAAAAAGCAGCGGACCCAGCACAGATCCGTGGGGGTACTTCACTATTCACCTTTCACCATTGGGAAAATGGGTTATTTAACTGTACCTCTGCTTTCTTTTTACCAGTTCCTGATCCACAATAGTATACTGCCTCCTATCCCATGACTTTTTAACTTCAGCAAGAGTCTCTCATGAGGGACCGTGTTGAAAGCTTTCTGAAAATCCAGATACACTATATCGATTGGCTCACCTTTGTCTACCTGTTTATTCACACCTTCAAAACAGTATAACAGGTTATTAAAACAAGACCTTCTTTGCCTAAAGTCAGGTTGGCTTTCTCCCGTTAAACCATGACTATCTACATGTTCAGTAATTTTGTTCTTTATAATGGTTTCTACCATTTTGCATGGTACTGATGTCAGGCTCACTGGCCTGTAGTTTTCCGGATCACCCTGGAACCCTTTTTAAAAACTGGCGTTGCATTGGCCATTTGCCAATCTTCAGGTACTACAGATGATTTTAATGATAGTTCACAGATTAGTAATAGTAGGTATGCAATCTCATATTTCAGTTTTTTCAACACTCTTGGGTGCATAACATCCAGTCCAGGTGATCTGCTACTGTATAGTTTATCAAATAGTTGTATTATATCTTCCTGGTTTATCGATGGCCATCACTCTAATGCTGAATAAGGGAGCACAAAGAAAGTCAATGTAAAGGTGATGGATGGAAGGACAGGTGGGAGCCGATGGACCTGCCACATCCATAGGCATCCTACATGGCAGCCAGTAATTTGAGCATGTGGGAGATAGCTGTATTGATGCACTAGGGGGTGCTAATGTAAAGCAGTGCAATGTCAGGGTGTGGCATAGAATGGGTAAGATGTGTCTCCCCGTGGAGTCAGCTGAAGGAAGGATGGGTAGCAGAGAAGAGGGTTGTATGAGCTGGCAGCACTGATATGCCATAGGTGCCATCCCCAATGTATTTGTACTGTGTAGGAAAATATGTGTCATTGCCACATCGAAGGCCTGATACCATACATGTGGGTCTCACACCTGTCCCAGACACACAACCACAATACAACACCCCTGACAAATGTGCAGATAACAACTTTGCAGGTGTCAGCTAAACTGGGCAAATGGGGCACGTAGGGACATGAGTAATATCTGCAGGTGGCTATCCGAGTGGTAGGATTTTCTGCATGTACTGCACAGATGTGATGGAGCCAAAGCTGTACAGTCACAGTCATGATGTCACATATGATTCATGTCTCACATGTAGGTTACAGCTGCATGCATGTAACTGTCTGTTAGTATACTGTTGTATCAGTGCAGTCACATCGGGGTACATCTTATCGATGAATTGGTAATGTCAGGTTCGTACAGGCACTGTACACATGCAGCACAGCAGTCTGTACACATGCACCGTACACATGCAGCACAGCAGTCTGTAGCTGATCACCAAATGGAGAATGCACTGATCCATCACACATGCTCAGTAAGATGCACTGACAGGTGTGCTACAAATTGTGCTACTAAGCAGTTTCAGCAGTCACCCTGATAGTAGAACCTGTCATTGTGGCTAATGGGTGTCTGTACCCTTGCTGGTCCATCCATTGGGGGTTGTAAATGCTGGTGCTGTACTTACACTGTAGGCTGGAGTCTACCCACATGAACATGCAAGATATAATCTGCAGGCAAGTCTTGAACCAGTGACCCTCCACTCAAATATACACTGACTTTGTATACTGCACCACACAGTTGCCATATACATCTAGTAGTCTCAGTGTGGAGCTGTGGTCATTGACAGGGTAAATGAGGGCATGAGTAGGGGTCTTTCTATGTCTGCTGTGATCTCTGCATGCCCTGTGCCATACCTGTCTGACAAGGCATTTTTGGCGGGTGTTAAATGGGGACGTGTTGTCCTGTCTGTATGTTGCTGGCAGTGGACACTGCACCCACTGCCAGCACCCTCACACCATGCTGATATAGCAGCATGCTGTCAGTGGGGGTGGGGTGCAGTCCCGACCTGTCCACCATGCAGCTTAGGTATGCGCCTAAGGCACCAGTTCTGGATAGGAAGACATAGGCACACATGGGCAGTCATGCTGCCCCCCAAACAACTACTACCAGTGTAACCCCATCCCCATCAGTTGTACATACTTCTCAGGGGGAGGCGGACAGCCGCAGCAGTTGTATTTTCCTGGGTGACTGTTTTTTGCATCCCCTGTAGAGCTACAGCTGCTGGTGCTACCGGCCTCTTCCTCTGGATCCAGTGTCTGTTGCAGCAGGGGGCACAACTGGGTTCTCTGCCTAGGGTACCAGGGACCCTTGGACCACCCCATGTTGCGCATCACCTTTTCACAGCAGCAGTATGTTTGTGTGTCGCCACTGTCACTGTGGCATCATGGCGGATATCACAGATATGCAGCCTGGGCAGCTGCCTGGTCTGCCTTGTGCACAAGCAACCCCCACCGCATGACCCATGTGCCACCCCCTATGCTCCATTTGCACCATCAACATAGTTCCTTTTCATACTTGGGCACTATGCTGTTGCTGCTAATGGAGCACTACTATCACTAACTTGGGCTCACTTGGTTGTGGATTACATTGCAGACGTTTAAATAGGCTCTTTCCCCTCAAAACACACCCTTTCAGTATGGTTTTACTTAGCGTTAGGGTTCCCAGTGTTAAAGGGCGCAAGTGCAACAAGCTTTAAGGAGCACCCGCTGTTAACGCCCTCTCCCTGCCCCGTTAACCCCCACTCTCCACCGACTGTTCCCTTAATGCTGAAGGAGCCTTTAACGCTCGTTAATGCAGCTTTTTCGCAGCGTTAAGGGCACAATGGTGCCAATAAGATATGTTAATGGCAAACTTGCTCCCTTAACTCCCTTTAGTAAACATATCCCTAAGACATCAAAAATGGCATGAAGACCCATATAACCAAAAGAGAGGTAAAGAACATTAATGGTGTCATGAAAATTCAAGCTTTTGTCATGGTGCAAAGTGGCACAAAGAGTGGAATGAAGACCTCAATGCACAGGGAGGGTGTCAATGCAGCCCTAAACTTGTTAGGAAAACCCCAAGACACTGGAGAGGACAAAACTGCATCCACATTGGCAGGAAGATCCCAAAGCACCAGGAGAGGGATAAAGTGGCATCAACATTGGCATGAAGACAAATTCCTCTGGGCACACATCAAAGAAGCAACAAAAGAATTAGCTCAGCATTAGAATTTTGTGGGAATGTGAACATATTTGAGGGGCAAATGAAGGAGTACTCGATACACTCGAGAGAATTTGATGGCATGACCCTACTTTCTGCCTTTGAAAGGAAGCTTGGAATACAGCCTGAACATTCATCTGTACTGATCCCTAGGACAGTACTTCTCAACCTTTTCCATTTTGTGGGACACTTTTCAGTTTGTTCAGTCCTCATGGCATATGAAAGCAATTTTTTTTCCTCAACCCCACTCCCTCCCACTGGTAGAAATACAGCAGCATTTTTCCATTGGGTGCCTCATTCTGGTAACTTCTAATCTGATACTTGAACTTATGAGGCCAGCAGGTCCTGCAAAATTATTAGATGTTGGATTGAAGCCAGAAGAAGAGGCACACATAGAAAAACCTGCTGTTCCTCTGCCAGAGGGAAGGAAGGAGGGATGGTAAGATTACCAGATTTTTGGTGAGTGAACATGAGGCGGCTTTCCTAACAGGGGCTCTACAGATCAACCAACAGTAAAGATTTTAGGGTTTTTATTTATTAAATTGCTAGCTCTCTGACTGGGAGCTCTTAAAAGGGTTTTTGTATATTTTTAAAACAAAGTTACTTTCTTTTTGGTGTTTTAGTAGAAAGTTCCTTGAGCAGAGTAGGTTGTTGAACTCTAGTAACCTTCTCAGCTTTGGGAACTGCTGACACCTTATCAGGAGTTAGTGGGCCTGATTAACTGAGAGCAGCTGAGGCCTGCATAAAAGGCTCCAGTGCCCTGCCCTGTTGAGGCTTTCCTAACAGGGGCTCTACAGATCAACCAACAGTAAGGATTTGAAGGTTTATTTTTATTAAATTGCTAGCTTTCTGACTGGGAGCTCTTAAAAGGGTTTTTGTATATTTTTAAAGCAAAGTTACTTTCATTTTGGTGCTTTAGTAGAAATTTCCTTGAGCAGTGTAGGTTGTTGAACTCTAGTAACTTTCTCAGCTTTGGGAACTGCTGACACCTAATCAGGTGGGAGGTGACAAAGAGTGCAGGTAAATGGAGCTCACTCTGAGGATAAGGATGTTACCAGTGGTGTGCCCCAGGGATCTGTCCTTGGTCCGATTCTTTTTAACATCTTTGTTAGTGATATAGCGGAAGGGCTGTAGGGTAAGGTTTGCCTCTTTGCGGATGATACCAAAATCTGCAATAGAGTAGACACCCAGGAAGGTATAGCTAACATGAGGCACGATCTAGCTAAGCTTGAAGAATGGTCTAGAATTTGGCAGCTGGGATTTAGTGTTAAAAAATGTAAGGTCATGCATTTGGGCTGCAGCAATCCAAGGGAGCAATATAGTATAGGGGGTGAAGTACTTTTGTCCACTAAAGAAGAGCGGGACCTAGGCGTGGTTGTGTCTGATGACCTTAAAGTAGCTAAACAGGTAAGAAAAGGTGACGGCAAAAGCTAGAAGGATGCTTGGGTGCATACGGAGAGGAATGGCTAGCAGAAAAAAGGAGGCGATAATGCCTCTGTATAAGTCTTTGGTGCGACCTCATTTGGAGTATAATGTGCAATTCTGGAGACCGCACCTTCAAAAGGATGTGAACAGGATGGAGTTGGTGCAGAGGGTGGCTACTAAAATGATTAATGTTCTTCATGATAAAGCTTATGAGGACAGACTTAAGGATCTTAATATGTACACCTTAGAGGAAAGGCGGGATAGAGGTGATATGATTCAGATGTTTAAGTACCTTCCTGGCACAAATGTTCAGAGAGAGAGCCTCTTTCAATTGAAAGCAAGTTCTGCTATGAGAGGACATGGTATGAGGGTGAAAGGGGAGAGATTCAGGAGTGATATGCGGAAATATTTCTTTACGGAAAGTGTAATGGATCCATGGAATAGTCTCCCAGTGGAGGTGGTAGAGATGAGGACAGTAACTGAATTCAAAAAAGCATGGGACAAATGCAGAGGATCTCTAAAGGTAAAAAGGGGACTGTTGTAGTTGTTGATTTGGAAGGACAGACTAGATAGGCCATGTGGTCTTTTTCTGTCGTCATATTTCTATGTTTCTTTTCCC
Source organism: Ichthyophis bannanicus (assembly GCA_033557465.1). Taxonomy (NCBI): domain Eukaryota; kingdom Metazoa; phylum Chordata; class Amphibia; order Gymnophiona; family Ichthyophiidae; genus Ichthyophis; species Ichthyophis bannanicus. The sequence continues at coordinate 1,338,144,202 of CM066031.1, forward strand.
TTTAGTGCTAAGTTTTGTTTGTTTGGGTTTTTTCAGGAGGGGGGTAAGACATTCCAATGGATGCTGCCATAGAAAATTTTAAAATCCACTTTGAAACTATTTATTATTTATTTATTTAAACGTATTTCTATACCACCTTATCCTGCAATCAAGGCGGTCTGAACAGCAAACAATCAATAAGATACAGGGTATAGTGTGTACATGCAGTGAGTAGTGTATGCGTGTGAGTGTGTCTGGACGTAGATTCTTGTGGTGCTATTTACAGCGTGCGCTATTTACAATGCTATGGGTATCAATTCCTTGCTTAATTACAATTATAGTGACATGTGGGGGAATTGAGGTGTCTGTTGCATGGTTTAAGTAATGCCACCATAGTGTTCTATGAAGAGGGTTGTCTTCAGTAGTTTCCTGAACTCCTTAAGGTCTGTTGTTGAATGTAGTTAGTCGGGGAGGGCGTTCCAGATTGATGGTGCCGCCTTTGATAAGGCTCGTTTTTTTGTGTCCTTGCGTACCCTGTTGATATCTTTAGGTGTGTTGCCATGGTTGGATGTGCCTCTTCTTCTCGGTCTTGTGCTGTTGTTTGGTTGTATGAGTGGGTGTAGGCTGAAAGCTGATGATTGATGTTTGATTTTGAAAATGTTTATGATTGTCTTGTATCTAATGCGGGCACTGATAGGCAGACAGTGGAGCTCTTTTAGGGTGGGTGTGATGTGTTCTTGTCTTGTGGTGCCAGCAATTATGCGTTCTGCAGTGTTTTGTGCCAGTTGCAATGGTCTTAGTGTCTGTTTCGTTAGACCTAGATAGATTGGGTTGCAGAAGTCTAGGATTGGGGTTATTAGTGCTTGACAAACTGTGCGGAAGTGTTCCTGAGTGAGGAGGGGCTTGAGGCGTCGTACTAGTCTCATCCTGTGGTATGAATTTTTGGTGGTTCTGCTGATGTGGGACTGAAGGTTAAGTTCTTTGTCCATTTGTCCAAAATAAGAAATAAAATCTACAATTACACACAGTAGCAGGCAACAATTGGTTCCTGGTTGGCCACCGGCCATTCTACCAAGTATACTTAAGATTTTGAGTATTATTATTTTAATATTGCAATGCCTCACTTCCTCTCTCACTCCAACCCCTTCCCCCAAGGGAATCACAGAGTCCAGGACTCTGAAGGACCTCGCAAAAGTCTGAAACTATTTAAAACCACATTTTAAGTGTTATTGGTTATCATAAATGCTTAAACCAGTACAAAGAATCAGGGTCAATAGGTGTGTCCTCATTACAGAAATAAGTCTGCAGTAGAAAAAAATAAAAAATTAGCCAATATAATCCAACTGTTTACAATATGTGGATTCTATATGGGAAGTACATCATGGTTAAAGGTTTTCAACTGGGTTCTAATACATGCAGTTCACTCCAGGAGCCATACAGTTACTAGATCACTGGGTTACATATTCTAATAACTAGACTGAAAATTAAATGTTTCTACCTTTCCTTCTCCAGAATCTCCTTCCCATTTTACCTTTCTTCTCTTGCCTATCTTTATTACTTCCTCCATTATCCTTCTTGCTGATACCAGTCCTATCACATTTCTTTTTATTTCTTTATGTACCTGTAAATCTCTCCCTTACAGCATCATCTCTTCAGACTCTACACAATCACAGCTGGCTCTCACTTCTCCTTCGTTTCTTTCATTTGCCATCTTTAACCCTCTTGTTCTTCCTGTTGCAAACCTTAAGCCTCTCGGTTTTCCATCTCCCTCTAACTAGGTTGGTTCTCCATCAGTCTCCTACTTTCTGGCTCCTTTCTATCCTAACAGCTATCAGTAACTGCTGCATTGTGACTCTAGGACAGAAGAGGAAGGGGCTGGAACAACTAGAGTAGGTGCTCTTCTTTGGTCTGCAGTGTCTGCTCTAGTCACACTCATTCCCTCCTATCCTTGAATGAGAGGAGGGGAGGGGTGGATTAAGGAGCAAAGTGTCTCTTCTTTCCTCTAAATTCATCTCCTCTCCTGATCCTACATGCTTCCTGAGAGAAGCATGTAGGAACTACAGTGGGAAGTAGAAGGCTCTTTTCTAGGGCACTTCCAATAGATTTGGGATAACAGCTTAATGAGATCATACAAACCATGCCCCTAGCTGTCACCATCAAGGCACACCAAGGGCATTCCCAAGGCACACCAGTGTCCCCTGGCACACTGGTTGAGAAGTACTGCCCTAGAATAATGCCCAAATTCAAGCCACTTAACCCTCCATAGCCCATGTTCCCTGTAAATAGTTATCTCCAAGTTATAATGCCCTGTTCAATGTAATTTCAGTTTGTTCAATGTAAGCCGCACTGATGCAGAATAGCGCGGTATATAAGAGAATGTAAATAAATAAATAAAATAAAATAAATAAAAATGAACGGAGAGGACAGTGATCAAAATAGGAAAATAAAGATTATCCTCTCAAAATCTAAATATATACACAACAATCATATAAATGGTCAGAAAATGACCTCAGTGTAAGAATGTAGAACCACTTCAGCTTATCATGGTTATATAATCTGCATCTCAAGCACTATATCACATGCATTGTTGGAGTTACCATGGGAGTGCATATGAGATACATTGCTTGAAATAAGTTCATGTTTAATCTTAACTAATTATATATATATATGGTTGGTTGACCATTTTTTTTTTTACTTAAAACACAGGGTGTGGAAGGTTTTTTTTTTTTTTGTAATCAATCATGCGGTTTAAATAACAATGATAAGCTGAAGACTGAGTTGGTTTGACATTTCTGCACTGAGGTCTTTTTCCTTCCATTTAAATGGTTGCTGTACACATATTAAGATTTTGAGAGGATAATCTTTATTTTCCTATTTAGGTCTGATCTCTAGGGTATTGCAAAAAAGCTACTATTGAGCAGTCCCAAACTTGTCTTCTGGTACTATAGAATTGTAACATGTGAAAGTAATAAATAAAGAAACAGTGTCAGGAATACCTCAAGGAACCAGGAGAGGGGAGAAATAACATCAACATTGGTAGGAGTCCCTGACCGCTGGATAAGGGAGTGAGGAGATACAGAGTTACAGCTGGCCTGAACCTGCGCATTCCACAGCATTGTTGCTGATGTCATCTGGGGCTTTAAAAGCTCGGCCCTGACTGTGGGATGTGGTTGCGGGCATGTTCCTGCGGCCACGTGCCTGAATGGGCATGCCCAAGGGGGCAGGTCATGGTCCTTTGGTGCACCAAGGAGCAGGAGCAGGGGAGTCTGTTTGCTGAGGATGGGGAAAAGGAAAAAGAAAATTTTATTATCATCCATCGTGACAGTAAAATCGCCAAAGGTCAAAGGTTCCCTAGATAAACATCTGGTAAGGAGAGGAATGGAAGAGAGGTCTTAATCCCCCTCAACAACTGTAAGTTCTGACACTGACACTTCTGCTCTGATGTTACCTGCCAGGGGCTAACCCAACCCCTTCCATCTGATTTTTTGACTTTGGAGGGTGAGGAGGTTTCTCCAATTCAGGTTTCCCCCTCTGCCTCTCCTTTGTTGCCTGTTCAACCTCTGCCTGATACACAGCTCAGGGTTCCTCCTGGGGCTTCTGTGCCTAAGATCTTGCAGCTCCCGATGGTAGTCAGTCTGAAGAGCATGAAGTTAAGGATACCTCTTTGAGAGATGTTTGGGCAGTGGTGTCTTGTGCAGAGGCTGTGTGAATGGAAGTTTTGTCTCAATTGCAAGAGTTTACCAAAGACTCTGTAGCCAAATTTGTGAACAGGATTCAGAATCAGAACAAGCTGAGGTGAGACGGGGCAAACCTGAAAGCCAGCTGAAACTGCTGCTTCTATTAAAGACATTTTTTTTTTGTCAGCGGCAAATGGAACATTTAGAAAATGCACTTCGTGTACAGAATATTAGATGTTTTAACTTTCCAATGACTCACTACCTTTTTCCAATAATTCTCTTTCATAAATATTTAAAAGAAATCCTACTAATTTGGAATCCTGCAGAACTGCGGATTAGTAGTATTTACTATTTGCCTCGAGGCAAGAAAACTGCTGAAAAAGAGCTAGATGAGGTCTTGGATGTAGATAGTCTTCATTTGTCAAATTTTCTGGAGTTTTCCTCTGATATTATTACTTTGCATGCTACCTTGATAGTCACTTTTGTTTCATAACTAGATAAAAGTATGATAATGAAGTCCTTTTTTTCTAAAAAAAGAGATATTATTTTGTGGGCAAAGAATCAATATTTTCCCTGATGTGTCCAGGTCGATACAGGTTAGACATAAGGTTTTTCTAGAGCTGAGGCTTCGTGCTTTAGTCCTGGGAACCACTTATTTTCTTAGGTTTCCGTGTAAATGCTTGATTATATATTAAGGGAAACAGTATTGTTTCTTTTGACCCACTGCAATTAGAAGATTTTCTCAAAGCTCATAGTTCTTGGTTCATCAGATGGAGATGTATTTTTGGGTTCAAATATGTTTTTTGTATGGTTGTTAATTTTACCTATATTTTGATAATGTGTTACTCCTCCTCTTCAGTAATGTGGACTTGATGATTCATTTAGTGAGATTTGATTTGAATTTCTTTTTTTTTATTTGAGACAGTTGTCTCTGTTTTCCTTTCATTCTGTAAATTTGTTGATATGTAACCATTTGAAATACTTAATAAAAAAAATGTTAAAAAGACTCCAAAACACAAGCAAAAGGGAAGCATGGCATCAGCATTGCGTTGGACTCTTCCAACCAATGAGGATGAAACGTTTGGGCACTGATGCTCAGTGGGTGCAAATCATGGTGCTGGTGATGGTGATGGTGGTTTACAAGTCAGCATTAGAAGTGGTATCAATGCTAAGGATAAATTAAATTTGTTAGCCTAACAGGACATTTTATCCTTCAGGGCACTTCATAACTGGGGGATGGGGGGAGGGGGGGGGGGAGGGCGGCCAAGGAATGCAGTAATCATTTCTTATTTGTGTCATGGATAGAAGACAATCATAAGGCACAAACAATTCACCCCAGTCCAAACCAAAGATTAGAAGGAATGGTGATCACATCATGTGGCAGAAATTAGAGTAGCATGAGAAACCCCAAAACATTAACGCTAGAGAAGGAAAATCTTTTTTTTTTTTTAAGAGGGGCAAAGCACCCCACTGGATACAAGAATATCATAGTTGCTCAAACCAGGAAACAGCAACTAGAAAGACGGCTAGCAATGATACAACAGGGTAGTGGCACAGAACCAGAACCATGGGCCAGAACCAAAACCATGTGCCTAGGCAGTCATCTGGGGCAGCAACTTCGGGGGGGGGGGGGGAGGTCTGTGAATCAGTGAAGAGCAGCTATGTTCAGAGCAAAACAATGAGTCCTAACAGTGACTCAAACAAAGTGTGTACTTTCACCCATAAGAAGAATGAACAATTTGCAAATAGTACATTTCCTCTTCTAAGCGGCTTTTGGAAATCTCCCTCATTATATACAGTGGGCTCAATTTTCATTTAGGCAGGCTATGTGCCACATCAGCACATAGCCTGCCTGCCGACCCCCTTAACCCGGATTTTCATTTCCGCCGTGACAGATGCAGCTTTCAATATCAGTATTGCATGGTTAGTGCTGGTCCCCACCTCCGCTCCATCCCAGAACGCCCTGGGGATATTCAATGTGGCACCTAAGTAAGTGGTGTCTAATATCCGGTTAGCTGGCATTTACATGGTTAACTGGCTGTTAACCATGTAAATGTCCTTTGAATACTGGGCCCAGTATATATTTATAAAGCAAAGTTTAATATTTAAAATCATGAAGTCTAAATATGTATTTATATAGGATTGTTCTGGTAAGGATTGCATAGAGATGATTACTGCTTAGTTTAAATGATCGATCCAGGAATCGGGGGTGGGGGCAAGGGAGCGGGGGAATTACTATGGATCTAAAAGTTAATTCCAAAGGAGCACAAGATTGAAGGTTCACCTAAGGTGTTTAATATCCTCATACTAGCCCTGGGCAGACATGGCACAGACTGCAACAATAACAGAGTCAAAAAGATGTAGGAAAAGAGGAGGAGCAGGGCCGGTGCTACCATTAGGTGAACTAGGTGGCCACCTAGAGTGTTGGCCTTCCAGGGGCACCATTGACACCAATGATGCCCCTCTCAGCCCCTCACAAACAGTTGCGCAGTGCTTACCTTAAAACTTCAGTGCCACAAGGCTGCTTGCTTCCGCTACCTCTAATGCATGATGCTGGCTTCCTGTCTGCACACAGGAAGACAGTATCGAACATCGGAGGAGGCAGGAGTGAACAGTTCCGCAACGCTGAAGTTTCAAGGCTGCTGCACATCCTAGAGAAGGGTGGCAGTTACAGCAATGGGTGCTGGAGGGGTGGGGGGCATATGGGATGAGATTCACCAAGGGGCCTCATCTTCTTGCACTGCCCCTGAGGAGGAGTAGGAGTTTCTCCATTTAAATGATTTTTTTTTATGTGGGGCTAACAGAACATACAGGAAAAAAGGGACTAGTCAGTGACTGAACTAGCAACTGGAAAAACCACAGCAAGACACTAAGGGGTATGTTTACTAAACTGCGGTAATGTCACTCGCGTTAGGTTCTGCGGTAAAGGTACAGATGCCCCATATAAAGGCGTGGGCGGCGCATCGTTACAGCAAGCTGTATCAGCTAATGCATGTTACAAGGCGCCTTCGACTAATGTGCATTACAAGGCGCCCTGTAAGGCCCTCTGTAAGGCGCCTTCTAAGGCGCCCTGTAAGGCGCCTTGTAAAGTGCCTTTAAAGTAAGGTGCCTTATAAGGTGTCTTGTTAGGTGCCCTATAAGGTGCCTTGTTAGGTGCCCTATAAGGTGCCTTGTTAGGTGCCCCATAAGGCACTTTGTAAGTACTGGTACAGGGCATGGCCTAGGTCCACTGCAGCCAGGTGCCACTGCCCCCTCCAGCATGGGCACCCCCCCCGCCATGCTGACATGACCATATGCTGTAGGTGCTGATAGTGTGCAGTCCCAGGCCATCCACTATGTGGGTAGGCGGTCACCTAGATAGCGGAGTCTTGGGCAGGGGGCATACATGAGCATCCTCACATCCCCCCCATCACCTCCTACCAATAGTCTGTCCCTTACGCTTGGGGGAGGGTTGGCTGGGGGAATGTCAGGTCTGTGCCCTGGCAAGTGTTAGCTCGGGTGGACCAGGTAGATGTAGGTGGATTGTGTTTGGACTTTGTCAGCTGCTGTAATGCTGATTTCTGGTTTCTATGTTCCTATGTGCCACCTAGGTGCCCGCCTACTCCACCCTGTGCCCCAGCTGCCTCCGCTACATGTCCCGCCTGCAGCCCCCTATGCCCCACTTGCACCATCGCCATAGTGGCCTTTCATACTTGGGCACTATGCTGTTGCTGGAAATGGAGCACTACTATCACGTTTCTTGGGCTCCCTGTCTATGCTGTACATTGCTGACACTGAAATGGTTTCTCTCTCCTGCAAATGTGCATCTAACGGCAGGTTTTCATTCGCAGCAGGATTCAGCCCTTCAGTTCAGTGCGTTAGTGTGCAGGGAGCCTCTCCCTCCCACCCCGCCCATTGATCCCTTCCCCCCGCCCTCTCTCTACCCTCTGCGGTGTTTACCGCAGCCAGGAACGTTAACGATCATTAGGTAACGTTAACGTTACCTACCGCACATTAACATTACCTAATGATCGTTAACGTTACCTAACGCGTGGTCTGTAATGTTACCGCAGTTTAGTAAACATGCCCCTAAAGGTTTAAGGGGGGGGGGGGTTGTTTTTAGGAACACCAACATTTTCAATAAATCTGGTGCTAGCAGTGGACTCAACATTTATTGCCTTTGAGATTAACCATTCACTGGATACACTAGTTTATGGGCAGGAAAGGAATTGTTGGGTGTCCCTGGCTAGGTCTGACCAGACTGTGAACATGTGTGTCAAGTATGACAATGGATCTATGGGCTATGCAAGATACCATGTCATAGAAGTTCATGCCAGAATCTCAGCTTCATTAGATTGATACTGGTCTCTGCCACTTACTGCTGTTGCTATGACCTGTGTCAACAAAGATGGTATTACAGTGTCCACAGAAGGATTGGAAAATAAAGATTGGGGGGAGCGAAGTAAGTGACAGGAAGCAGCTCATACTGCCAGTGCTGCTTGACAGCATGCCAATTCTTTCCCTTGCTACATCAGCGCTGTCCTTCTGTCAATGATATTCCTTTCCTTCCAAGTAAAAAGAGAGAAGCACACCGACCAAAAATAGAAGTCTATCCACAAAGAGGCCAATTCTGCTTCCGGCATTCTGGCCACATTGCCTGCCCTAAACATAGACGTGCCAGAGATGTACCCGATTCTGCCGCCTTGGGGCCTGGATGTTCCCGTGCCAGCAGAATCAGGGACATAGATATCTGGGCACTCCCAAGAGGAGCATTCTGAGGCACCTGGACATTCCTAGGAGCTGCCCATCCAGAGGCCAGAATGCTATAGCTGGGATGAGGGAGCAGTGGCATCCCCGCTCCATGGCAACGAGTCATCCAGACATAGGCTTGAAATGCCATTGTCCACAGCCGCCCCTGCAGATGACGGTCCTGCCGGTCCTGGGGGCCCCCATTGGCTGGATTGTGGCTACAGGGACACAGCAAGGCTGGGGACCTGGGGTGCAGGTATATGTGGCATGAGAAACCCAAGAACTCAGGACTTATTCCATCGGGATGGAATAGATTGGGTGTCCAAGGGGGTGCCGGGGAATGTACAGAGATCAGACCTGAATTGGCCCTGTACATCCTGGCAAATGGCCCCCCCCCCTGCTCTGCTCCCAGTCTGCCCCTGCACCTCCGCCTCCTGCTCATATCTAGCACTTCCCATACAAATGTGTATGTGTGGGGAGTGCTGGCAACGGGATTGGGGCCAGCATCTGAATGCGGGTTGGATGTGTATTCCGAACGTCCAACCCCGCTATGTGAGGGACAGAATGCTGGCTGAACTGAATAAAATAGTAGAGCTCCTCTCGTCTGATAGCTTTCAAGGTGAGGCACAGAGATCTTTGTGACAAAGTTTTAACAACAAAGTACACTTAAGATAGAAGTACTTACTGAGGTAGGTTGCAATCTTTCCTGGTGGATTACATTATTTTACAAGGAATTTATGTGGTTTATTTACTTTTATTTTTTAGTTACACGTTTTATTTATATGTTCTGTTTCACTTCTGAAGAGGGTTCTAAGATGACCACCTTATAAGGTTTCACCTCCTTTTAAACAGCCTTCCTGAATCAAGTCTGTACAATCAATATTGTAAAGTTGCACTTATGGTTTCTATTTTTTTTAACTGCTACTTTATTCAGTTTATAATTTATATCTCCATTTTTTGTCTTTTACAGTTTTAGGGCTAAAAATTACATAAGGCATTACCACGTTACTAGATACTAGCACACATTAGCATGCATCATTCACTGCAGGTCTCCTTTTATGCAATAATAATTATGTTTATTTTGCTCCCATGTTTGATATATCATCCTTCACTGACACATCAAAACAATTTACAATAAAGAAGCTATGGGAAGCTACTCACCATCTTTACACATAAATCATGGCGTTATAGTGGTAATGGTTTATAGATAACTTATATGTACTCTGGTTACCATCCCCCAAGTTACACGAATCTGCACATCTGGGATACTGCCTCAGACACAAGAATCTCAGTTTTTAATCTGAATTTACAGATTGATTTTCAGGAGCATCAGGCAGGGAGATAGGTCACAGCCCAAGTTTATTGCTCAGTTATAATTACACGGTACTGGCAAAGATGCAATCATTTTCTCTGCACAATTCCCACTTGTCATTATATAGAAAATCTGCATTTAACTAACTTTCCCCTTCCCTTTAAGAAAAAGAAAAAGAAATAGTCCGTACTTTACCACACAGAGATTGCTGGCTTAGAAAGGATTCTGTTTCTGGCAAGTCTGTGCTGGATAGCAGGAAGACATGGAGAGCCAAGATTCTTGCTGGCAAGTTACCAATCAGTGAGCACAGCACAGGAAGGAACTCTAAATTCTACACAGAGAGAGATCATCAGGGAAAAAGACAGAGTTACAAATTTGTAGATATTTAGCATCTCTCTCAGTAAAAAACCTCCTTTCTTTGTTCTCCCTTTTCTTTTATTCCCTTGGTATTACCTAAATTGAATGAGTTGTCATGTGTGTCTACAGGTGATTGGGCCTGATGTAAACCTGGGAAAGCAAATCAGCAAATCTGAAATTGTCCTTTGGGTACCAGATATTTGCATGAGAGCCTCCTTTCACTGGCCAAAGGTCCCATGGCTCTGTGATTTATGACAGGCATGCTTAGGCTCAGTAGGGTCCAGGGCTTCAAAGATATATTCCAAAGGCGGTCATCCTTTGTTAATGATCAGAGTTAAAACAACAGATGCAATGTTTTTGTGATCACTGAAGCTGTGCACATGCAGTTTCTCAGCTGCTTGATGAGTAGTCTCCATCCTGTGTGGCTAACTTATGCAGCTTACATCTGTAGTTTCTATAGTATTTTAGTGACTTACATGTGTAAATAAGCCCTTAGGCATGTGCCTTAATTAGTTGCTATTTTATAAGGATGCACATTGGGCCAATGGTGCATACTTTTACTGTGAGTGTGCACAGGGCTGATCATGAGTGGAGTGTACAAGTACATATTTAAATAATAAAATATTGCAACTGATGCACAATCTTGACAGATCAAGGCATGAGCATTTATACCAGCCACAGAGCTGGTGTAAGTGATCACACCTAAGTATATGTTTACTAAAGGGCATTAAGGGAGCAAGTGTGCTGTTAGAGCCTGTTATCAGCACCCTTGAGCCCTTAACACTGCAAAAAAAACTGCATTAATGGGCATTAAAGGCCCCTGCAGCATTAAGGGTGCAGTAGACGGAGAGTGGGTGTTTAAAGGGTGGAGAGTGGGGGTTGACAGTGTGTGCTCCCTTAATGCATGTTATGCAATGTGGGAACCCTAACGTCAAGTAAAACCTCATGGAAAGGGTGTATTTTGAGGGGAGAGAGCCTATTTAACTGTCTGCAATGTGATCCACACACAGGGGAGCCCAGGACAGTGATAGTAATGCTCCATTAGCAGCAACAGCATGCTGCCCAAGTATGAAAGGTCACTATGCTGATGGTGCAACTGGGGCAAAGGAGGCAGAATGTGGGTCATGCAGTGGGGGTTGCTGGTGCACAAGGCAGATCAGGCAGCTGCTCAGGTGGCACTTCTGTGATGTCCATCCTAATCCCACAGTGACAGTGGCGGGACACAGACATGTTGCTGCTGCAAAAAGGTGACGTGCTGCATGGGACTATCCAAGGGTGCCTGGCACCCTAGGCAGAAATCCTGCCCAGTTTTCGCCCTGCTGCCTCTGAAGCCAGTTCCAGAGGAAGAGGTCAATAGCGTCAGCAGCTGTAGCTCAACAGGTCGCTGCACAATGCAGCCACCCGGGCAAATATCACAGCTGCGGCTATCCTCCACCCCCGAGACATACTGGTGGCAGGCAGGGATGGTGTCCCTGCAGAGGCAGATGGTTGGGGGTGGCAACGTGGCAATCCATGTGTGCCTCAGCCCCCCTCCAATCTGGACCTGGTGCCCTAGGCACATGCCAAACCCATATGCTGGATGGGCTGGGACTTCATACCATCCCCACTAACAGCATGCTGGCATCTCAGCATGGTGTGGGAGTGTTTGCAGTCGGTGCAGTGGCACCAGCCTGCAGCAGACAAAAACCATGTCCTGTTCTGTATGCAGTGCACATTGGAACATGTGGCTTGGTCTGTCTGATGAAGAACATGTCATCCTCAGGGACTGCTTTATTCATACAGTAGTGCAGTGTCTCAATACATACAGTCAGTGTGTGTGGAAGATCAAGATCAAGACCTGGCTGTGGTTTGTGTATTGCATAGCTCTGAGGGTATATTTTAGCCTGCAATGCAGGTATAGCACCAGCATGTGCAACCCCCAATGCATTGGCCAGCAAGGGTATAAAAACCCATCATCTACAGACAGGCTCCACTATCCACAGCTGGATGGAAAGGCAAGCCTATAGCATTGGCACACTGAGCGGGCGTTAACAACGGGCATGAATGTCAGAGCATGCTACTAGCTCCTGCACAGCAAGCACACTTTAACAATGCTTGAACAGGAGACAGAAGTGGCAGGCATGAATGACAACCATCCTCACTTTTGCATAACATAGTGATGTGAATATATGTGTGTGTGTGTGTGTGTGTGTGTCCATTGTTCTGTGGCTTTCTGCACTTCACTGTGCTTCACATTGCCTAAGCTATTCATAGTATTAGTTTGCAAATGTGCATGATGGAGTGCAGAGGATTGTGGGCATGATCTGAAACAGAGCGGTATGGCCAGGATGTGTCTGCACTGGAGGTATGATCAATGGTTGAGAGTTTGTAGTGCATGTCTGTCACATGCATGGACTGGATGGCCACAGCATGGCATGCTGAGATGCACTCTCACTCTGACCGAGCAGTGACCATGGCATGACTATGAATCCATATAGTGCTATATAGTGTATGGCTGCAGTGATGTTGGTGTAATCTTTGTCCCGGGAGCACAATCACTGAGCCAAGTGCTTGGTGTCCATGCTGTTTATCCTAAGCCAGGGAGCATGTGGTTGCTCTGTGCACACATATTTGTATGCTGACCAGTGGCAGTTATCATGTGCAAGGCTGAAAAACCATGGTGGTAGGGGGACAGATGGGATGCAGCAGGTGCAGTCTGACTGTGCTTGCTGTGGTGGATTGTTAGTTCTAGCTGGATGGGGCAGCAGTGCTTTCTGGCCTATTCACTGTGATCATGGTCAGACCAGCAGAACTGTAGCAATAGCCCTATATAAGCCTAGAAGACTGCACTGCAGGTGGCATCCATGGCAGAAGCTGTTTAACAATGGGCATTGACATACACTATTCTTGGAGGTTCCCTGTCCAATAGGGGTGGGACACAGGGCTCAGATGTGAACTGGCACCTACAGCATGCTGTAATTGAACAGGAAACAGGGTGACTAACATAACATATACAGACAACACCTGCCACACACTGGCATTGATGTGGATCTACAGCACAGCCATCGGAGACTATATTTAGCGATGCAAGTTCTGGGGACCAGGTGCTGGGCACCCATCCTCACCCTCAGGTTGACCACTGGAACTGTGCAATAGTACTATTTGTTGCTGTCGTTGTGTCTTACTGAGCTGATGTGATTGATCAGTGCATTCGCCATTTGGTGATCAGCTGCAGACTGTTTTTTCTGCATGTACAGTGCCTCATGGATATTGGAGGAGTTAACCTATACCTGCTCACTCAGCAGACAATTTAGGAAGAGGCATGTAGTCTCTCTTAATCCAAGTATTGCTCTACAGAGAGGTGTAGACTACTGGTTCATACAAGCCCTCCATAGGCAAATGATAAGGGCTTGATTCCCACTTGTTCAGTTTTGCACCTGTGTGCTACTCAGGTCATTTCTCTGCCTGTAGCAGTCCAGGCTCTGTTGTGACCTGCATACACTCATCCTTCTACTTTGTTATGCGTTCTGGCCACACTTTGGGTCAGCAAAATGCTATTTCCCATTATGCTCTTCTGAGAGCATGGCTTCATTGGCTCTGCTGCAGCACATTCCAGGGGGTCAGACATGTTCACCCTGCATATGTCAGCCCCTCCCCCCCCCCAACTTGGAGACCTGGCATAATGGTCATAACAATGGCTTGTGGTCCAAGATAACAGGGTTTGAGGCCCAATATAACTTCATATGTGACATTTTGCAATGTGTTATTGTCCCTTTTTATGTGTGCCATGACCTTCGTGGACTGACAACACCTCCTGGTGACTTTGAGCAGGTCACTTAACCCATCAATGACTCAGCTGATTGCAGGTCCAAACAGTCACCGTTTATCATCACACATTACCAATTCATCGGTACGCTGCATCATGACATGACTGCTCAGACAGGGCGGCCTGGATAGGATGCATCTGCACAGGGCATAGGGCAATGGCTGGGACATTGTAGTGCCCGACCACCACCTGCATGGACAGGGTGGCCACAGCATATCATGCTGGGAGATCACTCTCACCATGACTAAGCAGTGACCACGGCATGGCAAGGTTCCCCCATAGTGCTTTACAGCATTTTTCTCAAGTGATTTCTATGGGGGGGGGTGGTTTCTGGGGTTCAGTCATTGACATGCTTGCTTGGTGTGTATGCTTGCATCCTGTTTGTGGGTGCACACAGTTCCTCCAGGAACATGTAATAGCTAGCAAACTGTCTGCAGTTAGCATGTGTATGGCTGGAACACCTTGCAGGGTGCAGCAGGTGGGGACAAACTGTGCTCTCTGCTGGTGAATGTCAGATAGTGGTGAGGGGCAGCTGAGCTTTTCCAGGTCTACTGCCTGTCTGCCAGTTCCCTATGTGATGTGTACAGTTCTGCATTGACTGCTCTGTAGGGTGCCTAGACCCCAGCAGGACTGGGGTTGATGGTCCCCTCTACTGCCACCATTGCAGAGATGTAGAATCTGGATCTGTTGGTGGGAGATCCTGTCCCCCACCCTGACCCAGAGAGGGTGGCTTGGGTGGGGCTACATAATCCACTTTTGGGTCCAACCACCACCCTTCTCTTATAACATGTGACCATGGCAACCACACAGGATATGCACTATTCTGGGTACATCATAGTCCATAAGGGCTAGACGTGACTGGGAAATACAGATGGACACAAGTGTATGCTAGGAGTGTCTGCAAGGACTACCTATCACACACTGACACTGATGGGGATCTGCAGCACAGCCTATCTCAGCCAATCCAGGTGCTGCAGACCTGGTGCTGGGCGCCCCACCTCACCCTCAGGGTGAGCACAGGAACCGCACAATGTCACGGTCTGTAGCTACTCTGTGCCTGTAACACACACGGTCATTTCCCCCTACCAGGCCGGGGTGCTATAGAGGTGCATACCCCATCTTTTGAGCAGCTGTAGGCTGCTGATCTACATGTGCAGTGCAGCATGGGTACGGGTGGTTTTTACCCTATCCTGGTAACCACAGCAGACAGTTTGTGTGGTGACCTGCAGTCTTTCTGCAGCTAGCCAGCAGTGCCTTAGATGCTGTAGAGATGTAGCCCACTGGTTATTTCAATGACTACAAAGGCAGAGGTCATGGGTTTGATCCCACAGTAGTGTTATTTCATAAGGCTGTCTGAGGCTTTTCCTTTTAATTTAAATCAGTGTTGTCAGCAAAAACACCCTCACAGTGCCTTAGCCTAAGGTGCCTCATAAGGTGCCCTATAGAGTGCCCTATAGGGCATATTATAAGGTGCCTTGGCGGACAGTGCACTTTATAATGTGCCCTATGGAGTGCCTTATAGGGCGCCTTATGCTACACCTTAGATTACGGCACTGTGAGGGTGTTTTTGCTGGCAGCACTGATTTAAATTAAAAAAGGAAATGTCTCAGACAGCACTGATTTAAATTTTAAAAAAGGAAATGCCTTGGACAGCCTTCTTACATAACACCACTACAGGATTGAACCCATGGCCTCTGCCACCACAGTCATTGCAGTAACCGGTGGGCTATATCTTTACAGCTTTTAACCCTGCGCTGGCATGAACTTAGGGTTAACGCGCGTTAACGTGCCGTGGCGCCCACTATTGCATGATACCGTTTCCTTGCAACCCTACCTCCGGACCGCCCACTACCTTATATGGCATTCTTCACATTAATGCTGCAACTAGCGCCAGTAACATTAAGACGGTTTAGTAAACATACCCCTAAGTGTCCCATAGCACACTTAATGATGGAATGCCTCCTACTTGTCCAGAGCCCTTTTCACATGAAAAACCCCTTATCGCAGCCCTTAATGCCCGCTAATGGCTGCTCTCTTAATGCCCTTTAGTAAACATACCCCCTAGATTTAACATGTTTTCTATCATGTATTTACCTATTTTATGAAGTAAAGTATGAAGCGGTATTCCAAGGACCATCTGCACCCAGAGCAGGTGCCCCTCTCATGGTGCGGGCCCCCAGCCAGGCTCATACAGTGGAGCCAGCACGGCAAACCTACCTTAATTTGCAGGGTAGCTTACCGTGCTGCCTCTGCTCCATGCCCAGAGGCTGTTCCTCCCAGGCCAAAATTTCACAAACTGTAAGATGGGAGAGTTAGAATATATAGCACTGAATGAAGAAGTAGATATAATAAACATCTCAAAGATCGGTGGAAGAGAGATAACCTATAGGAAACTGTAATATCAAGGTCCAAATTATATCACAATGATAGAGTGGATGAAACTGCTCACTGGGTGCCAATATGAGGTCATTTTAGAAGCTCTATTTCTAATTTGGATGTCTGAAAATGGGCATTCAGATGAGCAAGTCACAATCACAGTGCCATTCTAGAAATCCCGAAGATACACGGGTTGGTGTGATCATGTCTAAGTCAGTTGTGGACGTCCTTGAACAAAGATACATGAACACACATTATTTCCAACCTGTGCTGCATGTCTGATATTGTCATTAGTAACATCCATAACTATGCCTGCTCCAGGGCACAAACAGGATTGGTAAAGATGTTCCTTTCAGCAACATAACAATACGATGAAGAGAGACATGCCCGTTCGCTCCTCTGTTACCATTCACTCCTTCAAAGATACCTGCCAGTACTGTTTGTAGAACACACATTTCTCCAGGCTCCCATCTGCACTATATTCCTGTTTGCAAAATGGAAGGCTGGGGTGTGTAAGGGGAAAAGATTCACTCTCATGTTCTGCAATAGCTCACTGTGCATGTCTATGTTCCCTATTCTGTAGACACACATATACAAAAGGTTTAGGTTTATAAAATGCAGAAACTTCCTGCATGTGGCTAGTCCATAACTCTGTTTGTCCCCATTTTTGTTATGCAGCAGACATGTGTTTCTTTCAGAGTGAAGAGAGGCTGATTTTACAAAGCACTTACACGTGACCAGCTTCTCGGCTGCCCCTCCTACTGTATATCAAATGTTTTGACTTGGACATCCCATTTTGCAGCCAACCATCCTTTCTAAAGTGTGCCTTCATATCTTAAAGAGGGTGTCAAGTCAAATAGGATCAAATTTCTTCAGGAAATAAAATGCACTATTTAGAAAGAAATTTTATATTAGAAGGGAAATAAAATAACAATTAGGATACACAACCATCCACTTGACCAAAATGAACAGACAGACAATGAAATGCTATAGAAAGTAAGGAGGCTAACAAATTTGGCAATATAAAAATAATGGATGATTTTAATTATCCAACTATTTATTGGGTAAATATCACTTCAGAACAAGCTAGGGAGGTACAATTTCTAGATGAAATAAATGACTGCTTTATGGAGCAGCTGATGCAGGAATCAATGAGAATGGAGCTATCATAGACCTTAGTGAAACACAGGATTTGATTTGAGAGGCAATGGTGTTAGGGCCACTTGACTACAGTTTTTATTTATTTATTTTATTTTATTTAGTGCACACTTATATACCGCTGCTTCCAGCGATCAGTGGCGGTTTGATTATAAAATTTGGGAGTTGTCAATCAGGACAGAATAATTGGGATAATATACACATAGATTTAAGGGTCTGGCACATCACACAGGATTAGGAACTTCACGGTTGGGTTATACATATTTACAGTTCTACATAATTACATTTCTACAGTTCAGTTTCATGATTCATTCGCTTTATCTGGTGTTCCATTTTGGTTTACTTCCGGTTGTAGTAACATTTGAAAAGATGGGTTTTTAGTTTCTTTCTGAAGGCATTTATGTCTTTAATTGCTCGTAGTTCGTATGGTAGTTGATTCCATATTGTTGGGGTAGAGAATGAGAATGCATTGTTGCTAGTACTGGCTTTTACTGATCTGATGTTATTAGGAACTTGTAGTGTGTTAGAGTTGATAGTTCTCCTGTCTCTGTTGGTTGGTTGCTTGCTGACAAGGGTTGAGAGGAATGATGGTGCTAGGTCATGTATGAGTTTGAACGTGGTTACCAAAGTTTTATATTGTATCCTGGCAGCAACGGGTAGCCAATGTAGCTCAATCAATACAGGTGTAATGTGTTGAGCAATGCTTGTTCATGTGATGACCCTTGCCGCCACATTTTGGGCCAATTGCAAGATATTTAGCGTTTTCTTTGGCAGACCCTGTAGGATGGCGTTACAGTAGTCTAAGTGAGGCATAATGAGTGCTTGTGCCACAGTCTGAAAATCGCAGGGTTCGATTAAGTTCCTCAGTGGTTGTAGGACTCTGAGTTTGTGGAAGATGGCCTTGTTGGTTTTTCGCAGGTGTTTTTCCATCTTCAGTTTGCTGTTGAGTGTGATTCCCAGATATTTGATCTCATTTTTTATGTTGTATGTGTTGTAACAGAGGGTGATTGTCGGAGGAGGTTCAAAGTTAGGTTTACTTGATATATACATCACTTCGGTTTTCTTGTGGTTGATAGCCATGTTATTTTGCCGGAGCCATGCTAACATCTCATACAGGTAGGTTTCAAGCTGTGTATACTTCGGGTCAGTGGTGTCCAATTGAGTGTATAGCATAATATCATCTGCATAGATATGGTAGTTGATATTATGTTTTTTGAAAATGTCACAGAGGGGCTGCATGTAAATGTTGAAAAGTAGCACCGAGAGGGCCGACCCCTGGGGTATGCCTTGAGTTTGTGTGAACACTTCTGCTTTTTCTCCGTTGAATTGGACCTGAGGCCTTCTGTTTGTTATGTAGGAGGAGAACCATTTAAGGGTGGTTCCCAAAATGCAGTGTTTATAATGCAATCAGTTGGACTTAATAACTGGAGGAAAGGCACTAATGAAATCTACTGTGCATTCAAAAGGGAAAATACAATAAAAATCTAAAAGGAACAGATGAAAAGATTTAGAGTTTATATTAAGTATGGGCATTGTTTAAAAATACCATCTCGAAAGCCCAAAATCGGATGTACTGTATTCCATGCTTTAAAAAAAGGTGGAAGATAAACAACTGCTGGCATGGTTAAAAGAAGAGGTAAAAGTGGCAATTATAGCCAAAAGAAATTCTCTCAAAAAAATGGAAAATTATTTGAAGAAAATAAGAAATAATATAAACCTTGCCATAGAGGCAAATGTAAGACAAAAAGCAAGAAGTCTGTGAGAGAATTATTTGGACTATTATAATGGAAAAAGTGTAAAAGGGGCACTCAGTCTAAGGGGCATATTTATTAAACTATTCTAAGAATTAGTCCACCACAGGAACTGTTACTATGCACCAAAAATGTGGGTGTGGTGATAATGGAGTGGAGGAGTAGCCTAGTGGTTGGGGCAAGGTACTTCAGGCTGGAAGGTCAGGGGTTCAAATCCCTCTAGAGGACAGCAACCTTGGGCTGGAAGGACTGGGATTTCTAGTCCCACAGGTGCTCCTTGTGGTCTTGGGCAAGCCACTTAACCCTCCATAGCCCATGTTCCCTGTAAAATAGTTATCTCCAAGTTATAATGCCCTGTTCAATGTAATTTCAGTTTGTTCAATGTAAACCACACTGATGCAGAATAGCGCGGTATATAAGAGAATGTAAATAAAAATAAAAAAAATAATCCCGTGCTAACCATTTAGCGCAGGTTGGGGTAGAAAATACTCAGGGTAGGTAGAGTCTGGGCATTGCCTGAACATTGTGGTTAGAGCTGGTGTTTTTAATGAATGTTAGCATCAATGTTGCAGTTAGTGCAGGCGCACTTACTGCCACTTCAATGGGTGGCAGTAACTGTACCTGTGGAAATCATGGTAAGCAACTTAGCATGGGGGTGATGCTGGACCCATGCCAATTGCATGGGGACATCCTGTGCATGCCCCGGTATGTTAGTGTGGATCTGGTAACACGCCCACACTAAATTTTGGGACTTAATGGGTGGTAAGCTATACATTTTAGTAAATATACCCTTAAATTAATTTGCTGGTTTGGTCTTTGCTGAGGAAGATGTAAAGGAGATAAGTAAGACAGAGATAGTATTTAACACTCTCAAGGAGGAACTGAAACAAATCTCATTTGACCTGGAGGATGTAATAAGGCAAAATAACAAGCCAAGGATTGGCCTATCACTTGAACTTTATGGTATACACCACAGAGTACTAAAAGAACTCAATGATGACATTCCAAACCTACTATTTATAACTTATAAGAACATAAAGTATGCCATACTGGGTCAGGCCAAGTGTCCATCAAGCCCAGTACCCTGTTTCAAATAGAGGCCAATCCAGGTCACAAGTACCTGTCAGGTTCCCCAAAAAGGTGCACAGATTCCATGTTGCTTATCTTGGGGTAAGCAGTGGATTTCCCTGATCCTCTTTAATAATGGTTTAAGGACTTTTCCTTCAGAAACTTGTCCAAGCCTTTTTTAAACCCAGCTACATTAACAGCTTTTATTACATCCTCTGGTAATGAATTCCAAAGTTTGATTACGCATTGAGTGAAAAATATTTTCTCTGATTAGCCTTAAATGGATTACATTGTAAATTCAATGCATGTCCCATAGTCTTTCTATTTTTTGAAGGGGTAAACAACCGATCTACATTTACCCGTTCCATTCCATTCATTATTTTATGGACCTCTATCAAATTTCCCCTCAGCCGTCTTTTTTCCAAGTTGAAAAGCCCTAACCTATTAAGCCTTTCCTTGTAGGCTGGGCCATTGTAACCCACTGTGCAGGCCATGCATTCACACAAGGTAGGAGCCACAGGAAAATGGCAAGGTTGGGCACAGTGAGCCAGATGGCAGGCAGGCAGCAGTGGTGAGCAGCAGGCAGTGGATGGCAGCAGTGGCGAGATCAGATCTGAGCAGGCAGCAGCGCAGAATATGTTTGCATTGCCAGTGCCGCACGCTTAGGCTGCTGGTAGTCACTGCAGGGCAGTGGCTCCCGGGTGGCCCAGTGGCCCATTCCCCCTTCCTGCAAGTGGTTTGATTGCACTGGGGGCTTCCTGCGATGCTGCGGTCCCCCAATGCTGTCAAAGTACAGAGGGGAGTCCCGCCAGTGCAGCACCGGTATCTGAATGCCATTTTTGACCTGGTTTGCTACACAAGCCCCATGGCAGGAACGATTCATATGAACCAGGCCAAACCAGAAGGATCCCACCACTGGAAGGCAGGCAGCAGCAGTGAGCAGCAGGCAGCGACAGCAAGCAGCAGTCAGAAAAAAGATCAGCGTGGTCTGTGCAGGTCTTTGGGGCCCTTGTTTACCTGTATGCTAAATGTCCGGTGTGTCCCCGCCCCCTCTGATGTAACTTCCTGTTACTGAGGAAGTTGCATTGGAGGGGACACATCGGAAATGCTCATGTGCACATGGACTAAAAAACCCTTCATGGCCGCAATTATCTTTTTTTTCTTTGACGATGGTAAGAGGAAGCCAGTGAGAGAGGGGACAAACACTAGGCCCTAGGCTCTGTGGGATGGACAGAGAGAGAAATTAAGAGACAGGGACAAATGCTGGGCTCTGAGGGGTGAACAGAGAGAGGGGGGGTTGACACCGGGCTCTGAGGAGTGGACAGAGAGAGAGAGAGAGAGAGAAACTGACTATCAGAGCCAGGAGCCATGTGGAGCAGTTCTGGGGGCCTGCCTCCACAGGTGGCACCTTCTCTTGGCATGAGATGGAATTCAAGCAATCATCTAGACCCTGTGGCACCTGATCCAAGTGTAACCTCCAGTATAGCATCAGGGAACTGTGTCTGCCTCAAATACAGGTTAAGGTACCATGAAACAAAAACATTAGAAAAGAAGAGAGAAGGGTTTCCACACAGGAAACCACATTTGATACTACAGGAGTGTACATAACAAGTAATTGTAAACAAGAGTTGTAAATGAAGAAGTAAATTGCCAGTATCTATTACTTATGAATAGGAAAAAGAGCTAACTGCAACCTAGTTCTTGTTACTGATCCTGCAAGTTGTTAAATTTGTTTATCAGTGATCCTAATTTTGAGTAAACCCTTGGTTCATAACAGAAACATCTAGTCTGGACTCTATTTGTTAAGAAGGGTGAACGTGAGAATGTCAAGTGCCAAATCATTAATAACTGCTGTCACTTCGTAACCCACCTCCTTACAAGTATTGACCCCGATATTTTAAAATCCAGGATCTCAATATTCAAAATAAAGCTGAGACCCTAAATTTAGTCTCCTTAATGTGTGCCCTATATTCAGACATACTTAGGAGCACAGGTTTTCAGCTAAAAATTCATCCTGATTTAGAAGCTTAAAATGTATGTTCCTAAATTTAGGCCTGCCATTCACTTGCCTAGAACTGAGTCTAATTTGGGTGCCTAGCACTGAAAATCAGTGTTAAGTACCTAAGGCCTGATATTCAAAGTGCATTTACATGGTTTACAGCCTAGAAATGCCTTGGGGATATTCAACGGCACATACATGGGTAGTGCCATTGCATTTCCCCATCTATGTCCCCCAATGCTATCCAGTTAGCATTGGGGTGCATCAGGGGCATTCCTGGTGGAGCGGAAGTGGGGGCGAGAGATAACCAGGCAGCAGTGATATTGCATGCTGCCTGGTTAGTGCTCTGTACTGAAAAGATAGGCGAGGAAAACTCTCACCTACCTTTACAGTGCAGGTGCTAACTGGGCAGCATGCAATATTGCTGTTGCCTGGCTAGCTTTGGCGGCTCCCACGATGTGTGGTGATACCCAGATATTCAATTCTGGAGATGCATATGTCCCTGGCATTGAATATCTGGTTTTAAGGGTCAGCAGGCAGGGCTATGCGTTAATGCAGCGCATAGCCTGCCCAGAAAAATATTGGGCCCCTAACTTTTTCCCTAACCTAAATCCACTCCTATTGCCACCCACTTTTTATGCTCCTAAATTTAGGAATTTAGTGAAATTTTAAAGTAAAACTTTAGGCACTCAGGCCGAGTAGATTTTCAAAGATACCAATTTATGAGCATAACTCTCAAAGTTAGAAGCCTAAATCCTTGACTATCAGGCCCCAGAAGCTCAGAGAAACTCTGGTTCAGAGCTCTTAGGATTAGCATGCTCCCCTGTCTGCAAAGAAATGGGGTTGCATATGCATGTATTGACACTGCAAAATAAGAAATACCCATGTACATTGTAAATCTATCAAACCATGCCTACAACTTGCTGCTTTGAAATTTGGATATGCCACAATAGATGTGTAAGTAGAGGCTTTTCTAAAGCCATTACTTATGTGTTGTGATGCTGCAGATCCTCTGAGAAGGGAAGAAAATGTTTTAAATGCAGGAAAAGTCAAGCACAACCTGCAATATCGCGAGGAACCACATAGGGGGAGCAGGAGGGACCTCCGAGGAACAGAGGAACCACACCTCCTAGGTCATGAGGTAATGCCAGCCAGCTTCCAATCAAGAAAGAGAGGAGTGCCTCTTAAAGGGAATTTGGAAGGTTGGAAGGCAGAATTAGAACCAGGAGCGGAACCGACAGAGTCAGGAGAAGCAGAATCAGGAGCAGAGCGGCCAGGAAGAGAACTGGCAGGACAACCCTGGAAAGGAGGATATCCTGAGGAGACAGGACAGCCCTGGAGAAAGGCACAGGCAGGACGGCCTGGGAAAGGAGGACTGCCAAGAGAACCAGCAGAACCAGCAGGTTGGGCAGGACATCCGAGTGAATGGGCTGGATATCCAGAAGGAGCAGTAATCCCTGACCAACGGTTTCGCAGGAAGCAGCAGCAGCCTCAGAGGTTTGAAGAAAGGAGTCCCCGTGGAGAAGGTGGGACAACTCCAGCCAGAGTGAGTGTTTGTTGTACAGAGAAGAAAAGGCGTGGCTGTGACTGTGGTCTAAAGCTAACAGAAAGACGCTTGGAGAGCTCAAGGCCTATTACTCAGGCCAGGCAGAATCCCAACTGGAGCAGGCCTCAAACCTCACCTGGAGCAGACAAGCTGAGAAGAAAAGGTAACCCATATTTAACTAAAAGCAGGGTACAAACTGCTGATGTATGGGGAGTACAGGGAGCACAGGAATATTATCCTTGTGAGAATGCTTATGAGATAAGGTGCAAGAAACACGCACCAACTAAGAGACTTGTTAGTGACCAAGCTTTACAGAAAGCTAAGACAAAACACTTGCAAAAGGAAGACAGTTCCCAGTATCTGTGGGCGCAGGACCGACGCCCTGTATTCAACCCTGAGCATTGGGAGGTTGTGCAGAAGATATTTAAAAAGCCTTATTACAACTTACCAACAAGTACTGACTTAGGCTCAGAGGCTTCAGAAGGGGAACCGATGCAGGTGGAATTTGCATCAGACACCGAGATGGACTGTAGCTTCTGAAAGACAGGAAGCTTGGAGTCCTTACTAAGCAACTAAGCTCTGTCTTGGGAGTTAAGACTCTTTGTTTGCCTGTTATTCCATTTACTGTGAAAGTAACAGTTTTCCTTTAATGCTTTCTTTTTCTTTTACCTGAAGCAAGGAATTTGTGTTTGATGTTCTGTGTCCAAGCATATGAACCTTTGTGCATGAAAGGGGAAATAAATGCCTTTTGTTTTCCCTCCACTTGGACCTGTTGTTTTCTGTGGGATTTTGGTAACAAAGGACGCTACCAGGGCTGAAAGTCCCTGGGCCCTGTAAGTTATTGGCCAAACCCAACCTTAAATGTTTTTATGTCCCACCTACCTCGCTCCAGTACGCTGCCAAGGTAGGCCCTGTGACAGTGTATGCCCACTTACATGTGCAAACAAGCTTTTTGCCTGTCTAAATGGTGCTTAACCTTTTTACAATGACCTCTATAACTGCTCATTCAGTCAATGAAAGCATATTTGGTATGCTAAAAGGTTGACTCAGATATTTTGTTAAATTGGGTGGTGCCTTGCATTATTTTTTAGAAAAAGAGGCTGCTATAGTTCTCGTTTGAATCATATTCCACACTATCCTCAGAAATCATAATCCAGTTGACATTAATCTGACCAAAAAGAAAGATCCTTCATGCTTCCTCTGCTGAACAATGATAATCTTCGGAGTAAAAGTCAACTCAGACGTTAGTTGATGGCAAATTACTTCTTCATATTTTCCCTACATCCACAGAAACATGGGGGTATGTTTACTAAACCGTCTTAATGTTCCCGGCTTTAGCTCAAGCGATAATTTGAAGAATGCCATAAAAGGAGTGGGCGTTCCGGTCTTAAGGTAGCAATCGCGGGTTATCGCACGATAAAGTGCGCCGTGCTCATTATCACATGATAGAGGGAGCCGCGCACATTACCGCGCGTTAACCTTAACCTCATGTGCTGACCTTCAATCACAGCAGCAGAGGTGTAGCACACTGGTTATTACAATGCCTGCTGAAACAGGCGTCATAAGTTCAATCCCCCAGTGGGCCACATGAATAAGGTTGGCCAAGACAATTCCTTTTCCTGCTTGAAACAGTACAGCAATCTGTGTTGCCAGCAAAAAATTCCCGCACCCCAGTGGCATAAACTAATGCACCTTTTAGGGCGCACCAGAAGGCACATCCTAAACCACAACATCAGCCAAGGCGGTATATAATGT
Organism: Ichthyophis bannanicus; assembly: GCA_033557465.1. Classification (NCBI taxonomy): domain Eukaryota; kingdom Metazoa; phylum Chordata; class Amphibia; order Gymnophiona; family Ichthyophiidae; genus Ichthyophis; species Ichthyophis bannanicus. The sequence continues at coordinate 1,338,169,713 of CM066031.1, forward strand.
GCCCCAGAAGCCATGTCGAAAGGTTGCCAACTCCCAAGGCACCATAGTAGGCACCCCATAAGCTGGCTGAATCTAATGTGGCTTAAGATTCTCCAAGGATGTATAGGTGACCACAAAAATGTTGGCCAAGGGCAGTAAGGTCCCCCAAGTTGAAAAGCAAGAGAGGTATGGGCCAAACACAGATGTAACCCTAACACTGCACAAAGCAACAAGGAAGACTATGCACAAGTAATGGAAGGAAGTAGATCTGAGCTGATGGACCAGACAAATCTGCGTCCAGCCCATGTGGCAGCTGGAAAAATGGACAAACATATCGGGGGCATCTGTAGCGATGCACAGGGTGATGGTAATGTTCCATGCAACAATGACAGTGTGTGCCAGAGGATGGGGAGTCATGTCCAGCAGAGGAGGTAGAAGTAGCAGGATATGTGTAATGACAGGAGGACAGTGGAGTAGCAGTGTCATGCAGTGCACACAAAGGACAGACAACCAGGGAGAGCTGCAATGCAGAAATGTGTAGCAGTGCAGGACATGGGGTAGCAGCATGCACATCAGGGTAGGACGGCACACAGCTGGAAGACACACATAGATGGACAGAAGGATGGTTGACAACTGTGATAAGGGTACAATGTGCTAACAGCACAGATCTGCACAGATATGACTGTCACAGAAATGAAAAGTAGCTGTGCAGGACAGGCATACAAATGAAAGAGAACAGAGAGTAATCAAACCTATGGCCATTAGCACAAGTGTCAATGCAGAAACCGGTAGGCCACACCACCAACGTGAGGTCATTAGCAAAGGCTGCATACAAGAATACTGCAGGCCATCACACAAGAAGGCTGCTGGCTGCCAGGATAGGCAAACCTCCAACAGTAACCATGATGAAAAGCACATGCAGATCTGGTGTGTACAGATCAGATCACAGTCTGTAATTGGGACCACAGCCACATATAACTACATGCACACACACAATGAAAGGTTATGCAGCACAATCCTCCAAACAGCTGAGAAATAGAGCTCCTCAATGCTTTTCTAATATTGTGCATGTGTATATTGGTTTCTCCACACGGATTCAACCTGAACCCGCACTTCTTGCTACCACTAATTCATACCCCAATCTATTTCTTACACCCCCTCCCAATACCCTTACTGCATCAACACAATCTAATCCCCATGACAGTTGATCAACCAACACTCATACTACCCCAGAGTCACATCCCCACAAAACAAAACAAATCACAAAAGCACCCTAAAACCAAAACACAGAGGAATCGTGGAAGCAAACCATTGTTAATGCAAGACAAACCTACACAGGCTTCCCACCCAGCACATCACACATGTAACATCATCCTTATCAATGCTAGGTCAATAAGAAACAAAACACTGTTCGGGTTTTCATGTTGTCCCTAATGAATATGCATGAGATACATTTGCATACAATGGGGGTGGTGCGTAAAATGCAGCACAGGCATATGTATTAGGGAAAGCATGACACCTGAATGGTGTTTGGCCCTCCAGGACTGCAGTTGGAAAACTCTGCTCTAGGTATTGCACATGTTTATGATGTCTGTAATCAGTAGGGTAAAATATAGGCGTTTCAGGCATGTTTATGTTATCTGCAATAAAGGTTTCATCTTTATTACCATGGTTTGGTACCGGGTAAAATAAGGGGAAATTGTTGGCAGAAGCCACAGCTGGGATTTGAACTTGTGATTTTCTGCTCCTGAATACACTGGCTGTGTGTACTGTACCACACTGTTGCCACAGGAGCAGTTCAGTCCCTGGGGATACCATGACTGTTTCTCAGACAGACACTGTCTGTTGCAGTGCACTGCACCCACCTAGAAGGGGCTAGGCCATTGTCTGCTCTGGGTAGATGCCACTGCCCCCTCTGCCACCAGCACCCCTCTGCCAACATGCTGCCATGCCATTATGCCGGTGGTACTGGTGGTGCGCAGTCCCAGCCATCCAGTATGCCGGTAGGCAGCTGCCGATGGTGTGGGTTCTTGGGTAGGGGTGCCTACATGGACATGCACGCTTCCCCCCCACACTGCCTGCCAATGTTATGTGCCCTTGGGGGTACCTGCTGGATAATCTCCCCTGTGACACTGTGGGACACACACTCATGCCCATGTTGGACCCTCATCAGTTGCTGTCTTGCTGCTTTACAGTTTTGGCATCACTGTGTGCCACCTAGGCATCTGCCTAACACGCACTGTGCCCCAGCTGGACCACAGCATGTGCCACCTGCAGCCCTCTATATCCCATTTACAGCATCAGTACAGTTGCCCTTTCCTACGTGCCCACTCTGCTGTTACTGCACATGTGCATGCCATAACAAATCTGACCAATATAGACGTGAATAAACTCTGATCAGCACTATTTCAATGTGGGATCATTCACTTTGTAGGGGGACAGAGAATAGACCCTTCCAAACATGATATCTTATTTTTTGAGCCTTGTCAGTGGTGTTGCTTTATGTTTATCATTAATATCACTTTTGGCCAGCTTGGTTATTGGGATTTTAAATGTGGTTCAGGTCATTTTCTATGGTTATTAGCCTTTTTTTTCCGTGCACATGTATCACTACTATCACGTTTTTGGGTTTCCCTGGCTTTGCTGTACATTGCTGACTGAAATGGTTTCTCTTTCCTGCAAATGTGCCTTAATGCGAGGGTTTCACTGGCGTTAGTGTTCAGACCCAGATTTCACAGCGTTAGTGTGCCTGGAGCCTCTCCCCTCCCACTCTATGCCCATTGACCCCTTCTCTCCGCCCTCTGGGAAGCCTTACTCCACCCTTCAGAGCCGGATTTCACAGCGTTAGTGTGCCTTAACGCCGCCGCTGCGTTATCGCACTCTAAGTGACGTTATCACGCGATAATGTTACATTATCGCAAGATAACATCACTTATCGGGTGATAATACCACCGCTCCAACGTTAAGATGCTTTAGTAAACATACCCCTTGGACATAGAAAGATAAAACTTTTTAATTTCATTTATCTTATGAGGTTTTTCTATCTCATACGTTTCCAGTAGTAGTTCAAGGTGAGTTACATTCAGGTAAAGGAGATATTTCCTTATCCTTGAGCTGTCATTTGATTCCTTTGGGCATCTAAAAATGTAAACTGTATACAGATTACTTGTACATGTGCATATCTATAAATGAATGCACATGCAATTAATTGAATGTTTAAAAAGTTGTGTGCACTTACAATGCACAATTTAAAAAAAACAACAAATAGGTGAAACAAAAATTAAGCAAGTGCACAAAAATTGGGAACATTTATTTTAAATGAGCATAAGCCAAACTCTTTTTTGCCGAGTACATGCCTCTAGACTGCAGATACTCTATCCTCTATCGTACTTCTAGGGTATAAGGCACAACCTGTGGGTGAGGAGTTCTGATGTAGGCCTCATCATGCTACATACACAAAGCATCATATCCATGACAACCTAATGAAGGAAATTTTTAGTACCAAGTAGCTTCAAGAATGAGAGGAAAGGCTTTTGTTGTTGTTTTTCTTTATTGTATAACATAGAAATATGTAGGCAGGGTCGGCAAAAACTACTAAACACAAGAAGGACGTTTTTTCCTTAGTGCATAAAAAAGATTTAGGTAGGTTGGGTACATTCTAGCAAACACTGGTAACAATGAATGAAAGGAAACACAGGTAGGATTTTTTTTCCTTAGTGTATACGAAAGATTTAGGAATGGGTCAGTACACTCCAACAAACTCTAGTAAACAAGAAAGAAAGGAAACGCAGGCAGGATAACAGCTTAAAATCTAAAAAACAAAAGTGTAAAGAAAGCCCAGATGAGACACTACGCTTCAATGTGATTGAGAAAATCAAAGATCTACCTTGTCTTTAAACTCTTTCACCGAACCTCCAGTTTTGAATCTTGCTCCATCCTTTCAGTTCATTGAAACCGTTATCGAGACGTTGAACTTGAGATGTCCTTAATACTAGCAGTATTTTATAAAAGGCTCTGTTGAATGTGGAAACGTTTGTGTAATGCATATAAAGATGTGCAGGGGTGTCCATGGATTTCTGCCATGTACAGGAGAATAAGCCGTTTTACAAATCTACAAGTGGGAAAACTAATGAGTACGTCTAATAAATCAGGCTAATGGTTAACCCAGACAATGTGCTCCTAGGTCTCATTGAATAACATGGGACCTAGGTGCAGATTAACTGTTAGCCCGGCTTAGACATACCCTTACGTGTCCCTAAAGCAGCAGCCTCTATGCATAGCTTGGCCATTGGGCAAATGTATACAGGTACCTAGAAGTACTGCTACTTAAGTAATGAGGCTACAATTTTGTTTTATCTTTTTCAGTTTTGAGGAGGAAATAAACAGCGATTATTCCTTTAGTCCCTTGTGTAAAGCCCTGTCTAAAAAATGACAGTATTAAATATCCATGCATGTCTTGGTCAGGTATAGAATCCCACATGGAAATTTGTGGATATACGCATGGATACCCTTTACAAAATGGAGAATACACATACAAATATTTGGACTGTCCAGGCCATGTCCAAACCATAACCTAATGACATTGCATTGCAATTTCTGCTTAATGTGGATCTTCATGTATTCCAAAATCTAGTCTTTCCACATGGATAAGGTGCATAAGGATTCTAAAATGACCTCCTAAGAATGCATGCAAAAAAATATTTAAAATATGTTTCCCTGAAAGAAGTGGTATGCAGTATAGGAACTGCAACAGACCTAAATCTGTCAGTGCAAAGTCATATCTCTGCACTGGGGTGCGCTTGCTTTTTTATTTGTGGCAATCTTACCAATGGTACAACTTCTTAGGAGAAACAAGATCAAGAGCCAATTATTCATGTTCAAGTAATAAGTAGGTTAGATTACCCTCCCTTCCCCTTCTCGTGCTCACCTGCAGTCTACCCGCTCATCTGCCTTCTTTTTTCCTGGTCCCGCCCTCTGGAATGCCCTTCCTCCCCCCCTCCGTCTGGAACCTCAGTTTATTACCTTTAAACAAAATTTTAAAACCCACCTGTTTTCCCTAGCTTTTAATGTTCCCTCTCCTTTTGTGTGATCTATACTCTCCCCCACCTCTTGTTCCTCCCTAGGCCCATCCTTTGCCTACGCTTTGTCCTGTTTTCTTGATTCTTCCACTGTCCTGTCAGATATTGTACACTTCCTTTTCGCTGGCCATTGGCCTTCTTTTATTGAATTTTAATGTACACCGCCTTGGTTATTGTGAAAGGCGGTTTTTATCAAATGCAATAAACATAAACATAAACATTACTGCAACTCACTTTATCAAAGTCTCTTACAGGCTACTTTAAAGAGATTATGGATTAAATGAAATACTGCTGCATCTCCCAAAAGACAGTTTGCAATAAAGGTAAAAGTAGTCTGAGGTCTATTAAATAAAAAGCAGACAGAGTTGAAAGATGCCAAATTATCCCATCAACTGATAAGCAGGTTGTCAATATGAACAAAAGGCATGCTTTGAAATGCCTGTATACAAATGCTAGAAGACTAAAAATAAGATAGTAGAGATAGAATATATAACACTGAATGAAAAGTCAGATATAACTGAAATCTCAGAGACCTGGTGGAAGGAGGGAAACCAAAGAGACAATCTGATACCAGGATGAAAATTATATTACAATGAGAGGGTAGATCAAATAGGTGGAGGAGTATTGCTGTATGTTAGAGGGCATTTAGTCAAACAGGACAAACGTTTTACAGGAAAAAAAAAAGCACCATGGATATGAGTGTGTGTTTGTATGTCTATCCATTGTTTTGTGGCTTTCTACACCTTACTGGAGAAAGACTGATAGAATTCTGCAAGACCAACGATCTATTCATCTCAAACACCTTCTTCCAGCAACACAAGCGGCGACTGTACAAATGGACTTCACCCAATAGATTGTATAAAAATCAAATTGACTACATCTGTGGAAGTCAATGATGGAAAAGCTCTATAACATCAACAAAGACAAAACCTGGAGCTGACTGTGGTACAGATCATCAACTACTAGTATGCAAACTCAAGCTAAAGTTGAAAAAGAGTAAACCACTCTTGAATGCAGCAAAATATGACCTTGAGAATATACCACTGGAATTTAAAGACTGCCTGCAAAATCGATTTGCTGCTTTAGATACAAATGACAGAGCTCCAGAAGAGTTATGGAATGACATCAAGAAGATTGTGTTGGAAGAAAACGAGAAGTCTCTACAAAAGGTTAAAAAGAAAAAACTGCCAAAAAGGATGACAGAAGAAACTCTGAAAATTGCCCAGAAACACAGAGAAGCTAAAGCCAGAGGAGAAAGAAAGACAATCACAGAACTCAACAGAGATTTCCAACGTGCAGCAAGACAGGACAAGGAAAACTACTACAATGATGCATGCAAGGAAATAGAAGCAGAAACTATTAGAGGAAGAACAAGATCAGCTTTTCTAAAGCTATGAGAGTGAAAGAAAAAGTTCCAGCCTCGAATTGGAATGTTACAAGATGCTCAAGGTTCTATGTTGAATGATGCTGAGAAGATCAAGAAAAGATGGAAGGACTATACAGAGTTTTTATATGATAAAGATCAAGTGGACCAATAGCCGTTTCAACCTGTACCTTATGATCTGGAACCATTGGTGATGAAAGAAGAAGTTGAAGCAGCATTGAAAGCCTTATCAAAGAACAAAGCACCAGGCATTGATAGCATTCCCATAGAAGTATTACAGAAATCTGATGCAGCTGTTACCTTACTTACAAGGCTCTACCAAGAAATATGGAAGACAACATCATGGCAACTGACTGGAAAAGATCTGTGTTTATACCAATACTAAAGAAAGGTGATCCAACTGACTGTGGAAATTATCGCACAATCACTCTGATCCCACATGCCAGCAAGATTCTACTGAAGATTATTCAAAAGAGACTACAACCATACCTGGAACAAGAACTACCTGAAGTGCAAGCAGGGTTCAGGAAAGGGCGAGGAATGAGAGACATCATTGCGGATGTGAGATGGATCCTTGAAAAGACTAAAGAATATCAAAAGGATATCTATTTGTGCTTTATCGACTATAGCAAAGCTTTTGACTGTGTAAAACCATGAGAAAATCTGGGCCACATTAAGAAGCATGGGTATACCAGAACACCTGATCGTACTCTTGCACAATCTGTACATTTATCAAGAAGCAACAGTTTGAACAGAACAAGGAGAAACAGAATGGTTTAAAATAAGCAAATGTGTAAGACAAGGCTGCATACTTTCCCCCTACCTGTTTAATTTATATGCAGAACAAATCATCAGAGAAGCAAGATTGTATGAAGACAACAGAGGTGTGAAGATTGGTGGAAGACTCATCAACAACCTTCGCTATGCTGATGATACCACATTACTGGCTGAAAGTGAAGATGATCTGAAATATTTGCTTCTCACAATCAAAGAACATAGTCTCAAAATGGGCCTGCACCTTAATGTAAAGAAGACAAAGATCATGGCAACTGGCATAATCAACAGGTTCACCGTTGAAGGAGAAGAAATTGAAATCATGAACAACTTTAACCTACTTGGATCAACTATCAATAAAGAAGCAACAAGCAGTCAAGAAATCAGATGACCAGGGCCGGATTTACCCATACGCCATGTACGCCATGGCGTAGGGCCCACAGCTTGCAAGGGCCCACAAGAGTCCCCATCCCTCGCTCTCTAGAGAGAGTTTAAAGTCCGGCAGAGATTTTTCCGTGGTAGCGAAAACGCCGAAGTCGCAAGCTCGGCCGGAGACGCGCCTTCCCAGGCCCCGTCTCCCGCCGCAGTGAACATGGGGGCTCCGATTTCTATGCTGCCTCCGATGGCGGCGGCCATCTTACCCGGCTCCTCTTCACTTCCTGAGCCGTCGACGTCACTTCTGGCCAGCGTCAGCCTTCCCCTCGCTCCAAAGTGACAGCGCCGACCGCCTGCCTCAGCCTCAGCCTCCACGATGCCGGCAGCCTGCTCAGCTACACCAGGTCCGGAAGCGGTAGGTGCGGTCATTCTTATGGCGAATTCTTACGCTTCGAGCGGAGCGGGGCGGGGGGGGCCGCGGGGGGGGGGGGCACGGGCACAGTCGGGGGCTCGAGCACAGTTGCAGCAGAACGAACACACTGACATCACGCCCATCGCGAGGACAAGGCACATGCAAACCACGCGAGCATTACCGGGGGTAGTCCTTGCCTGTCTGCTATTGGTTTGTTTTCCTTGATTTCCTTGAGGCTTCCCAATTGCCCCTGGCTTCTCTGTACTGGGGTTGCTAGTGCTACTGCTTAGGCTACAGGCTACAGGCTACAAGCTCAGGGTGTTTTCCTGGTATAACTTACCTAACTTCGGCTTCAGGCTGCGCTGCATGTAGGTTAGTGCTTATAGACTTGAGGCTGCATATAGGTTACCTGACCTAAAACTGGTCCCGTCCACTCATCTTCATGAGGTTCTAACTGCATGCATCAAAAGCTTTTTTTTTGCCTGTCCGCTATTGGTTTGTTTCCTTGAGGCTTCCCAATTGCCCCTGGCTTCTCTGTACTGGTTGCTACTGCTTACTAAGTGCTTAGGCTACAGGCTACAAGCGCAGGGGTTTTTCCTGGTAGAACTCAAGCGCTCTCAGTCTCTCTAAGTCCCCCCTTACAGTAGTCATGAAAAAATATGAAAGTGGCGCATCTAAACGAAAAAAGAAAATGCTAGAAAACGAATCAACCACCAAATTCCCAAGATTACCAGCTTTCTTCTTCCATCGACGAAAATTCAAGCTGTCTCAGAATCAGAATTTTTGAATGTGAATGACGCGGCTACTCCACATCTTTTGGATACTACTGACACTACTCCTCAAACTTCCGATACTGCTGATGTTACTCCACAACCCGATGTACCTGAGGAGAATATTTCTAGTTCTCCACCACCACCACCTCATGATGTGGGTCTCTGGAAAACATTCCTTCCAGCTTCTGACGTCGATTATTGGATTGTTAATGGTCCAGCTGCATGTCAACATCACGATGATAGTTTCATGTCATCAGAAAGAACTATGGGAAATAGAACACGCCGTTTTGCGAAGGAATTTCTTTACGGACGAAAAGCAAATGATGAGAAGTATTACCGAGACTGGCTGCTTTATTCGCCATCAAATGGGAACATTTACTGTTTTTTCTGTAAGTTGCTTTCAAGGTCCACGTCGCAGTTTGCCTCCTGTGGATTCAACAATTGGAGCAACTGCGGTAAGTGATCAAGCTTCAACGAAAGTAGTGCAGAACACCGAGCATCACTCAGTTCCTGGTTAGCACGTGTTTCAGCGAAAGGGTGCATCGACGAAAAGCTTCAGAAACAGATGAACGAAGAGAAGATATATTGGCAGTCAGTTCTTTGGCGTGTTGTTGAAGTGATAAAGTTCCTTGCTCAACGTGGCCTAGCATTTCGAGGAGATACCGAATTATTTGGTTCTGTGCAAAACGGAAACTATCTGGGAATTTTGGAACTTTTAGCCAAATTCGACCCCTTCCTTGCCGACCATATATCTCGTTTTGGAAATAAAGGAAGTGGAAAAATTAGCTATTTGTCTTCCACTGTATGTGATGAACTCATCGAGCAAATGGGACAAGACGTGTTGGCTGTCATTTTAAATGAAATTCACGACGCAAAGTACTATTCCATATGTATTGATTCCACTCCAGACGTTAGTCACATTGACCAACTAACTTTTATTGTGCGCTACGTTAACAAGTTTGGTGAAACAACTGAACGGTTTCTAAAATTCTTTCCAATTGAAAGTCACAAAGCCGACAGCCTTTACCAAGATGTGTTGAATATACTAAATGAAATGTCATTGTCCTCTGGATAACTGCCGAGGACAAAGCTACGACAACGCAGCAAACATGGCTGGGAAATACGCCCGGTCTCCAAGCAAAACTGAGGGAAATTAACCCAATGGCTGACTACATACCTTGTGCAGCACATTCATTAAATTTGGTTGGAGTTGCTAGTGTAAATTGCTGTCTGGACGCTGTTAACTTTTTTGGTCTCATCCAAGAACTGTATGCGTTTTCGGTTGGTTCAACAAAGCGGTGGAGTTCATTGACATCAGGACTCACACCGAACGAAAATGGACGAATTCTGACTTTGAAAACTTTATCATCTACCCGTTGGCATTGCCATTCAGAGTCCGTGAAAGCACTACATCTCAACTATGCCAACATCTATACTATGCTGAATAGTATCGCAGAAAATGAAGACGAGAAGGGTGATGCCCGACGCTTAGGCAGCAGCCTTGGCGGGTAAAATGTGTCTGTTGGAAACCGCATTCATGTGTGTTCTGTGGCACAAGATCTTGCAGCGATGTCAAAAAATCAACACTGCCTTGCAAAGTGTGTCTATTGACATCAGTGTCGGCGTTTCTTTGTTTACTTCTTTGGAAACATTTGTTGCTGGAATGCGTGATGACTTCGACAACCTGGAGAAAGAAGCAAAAGAGCTCATGGAGGACATCCAACAAGACTACACCTCTCGTTTCATTCGGAATCGACCAAAAAGATGCCAGGTTTTTGAAGAAGCAGGTGAGCCGAATGCTGCTTTACAAGGTGCACAAAAAGTCCGTGTTGAGAGTGTATATGTCATACTTGACAAACTGCTTGCATGTTTATCTCAACGCCGGAATGCTTACAAGCAGATTTCTGAAGACTTTGCTTTCATCAAATCACTGAAGGAGAATGATGTTGGCTCTCTCAGAGAAGATGTAATCCATTTGCAGCAAAAATACAATTGTGATCTGGAAAGCGGGTGTGAAGAGGAATTTGTGGCATTTTCTGGAATGGCCGCGGATTTGAATTTGGATCGTGACCCCCAAAACCTACTGAAATGGCTGAAAAAAAATCCTGTAGTGGATTCAACATTTCCGAATGTTTCCACTGCCCTCCACTTGTTTTCAACGCTTCCTGTGACTATCTGCGAAGGGGAACGTTCTTTTTCAAAGCTTTCCCTGATAAAAAATAGATTTCGTTCTACGATGACGCAGAAAAGACTGAATTCTCTGGCAGTCATGTCAATTGAAAATGACGTTACTTCTGCGTTGACTTTTGATACAATTATTGAAAAGTTTTCACAAACTAAATCGCGAAAGAAAACATTTTTGTAAGTGGTAACTGGGCTGATGGGGGGTTAGGACTGGTAATGGGTTATAGGGGGGCTTAAACTGAAAATGGGGTGATGGGGTGATGGGGGTTAGGACTGGAAGTGGGTTGATGGGGGGGCTAGGACTGGTATTGGGTTGGGGGGTTGCTAGGACTGGAAATGGGCTGATGGGTGGCTAGACTGGAAATGGGCTGATGCAGGGACTAGAAGGGAATGGATGCTGGGTGAGGCTGGAACTAGAAGGGAGCTGATGTTGGGGGAGGATTAGAATGGGATGGGGCTGGAAGAGTAAAATGGAGAAGGGAAAAATATTTTGTGTGGGAGGGATAAAAAATCTACAATTGGCCGGGTACTGGGAGAGTAAGTGGGGATTGAGGATGGAGGGGTAAAATTTGAGTGGATGAAATAGGAATGAGGAAAGAGCAAAAGGAGAAAGATTAGTATGTTAAAGCAGATGTAGAGAGAGAATGGAAAAAACTAGAAGAGAGAAGAAAGGACAAATGGACAGCAGACGATGGAGAGTTAGCAGAAGACACGAAGAAACCAGAAGAAAGTGGCTGGAGCAATTGCAGCTGGAAAAAATGCACAAAAGGTAGAAAAATATCTCTTTATTTTGAATTTATTAATTGGAATATGTCAGCTCTGGTAAATGTGCATCATTAAAGTCTGCCCTTTGAATAGAACAAGATCAAAATAAACAATAGTTTCATATATACAGTGTTGTACAATCCAAGATTGGCTTTTTGGATTCCCAGATTAATTATTGTCTTCCTGTTTCTAAATTGTGATTTACTTGTTTGGTGATGGTCTATGTTCTGCATGTGTAACTGAGCTGAGGTGTTCTGTTTTATATTTATTTATTTATTATTTATTTATTTATACATCTCTTCTATACCGCCACTTCCAGCGATCAGTGGCGGTTTACAAGTAAACAAAGTTTAATAATAGCATGCTATTATTTTACATAGAAACGGGTTTAGAAACTATTTTTACATAAAACAGGTTTTGAACTATTTTACATAGAACGTGTTTTAGTACAAAGAACAGTAAATGGAGAACAAGAGTTTTTACATAGAACAAAATTATAAAAGTAAACATTTAACTATTAAATTGCAACTCAATAATACAGTGAAATAACTGGCTATCAATAGTAAAATCATCGGCAATGGAATATATTACATTAGTTACACTTATTCACATTTTGCTTTCAAAGAGAAAATTTAATTAGGTGAACAATGTGAATGAGTGAGGGTTTTATGCCTGTCTAGGTAGGGTCAGTGAGTGACTGTTGATCAGAAGTTTTCTCTGAGTTAGGGTTATCTTCCTTGTGGAGGTTATTATTTGCAGTGTTGCCTTTTGATTGGTAGAGTATGGTGCTTTGTAAGTCCTGGTAGTGCTGTTAGGATATGGCAGGTTTTGCTATGGGTTGGCACTGGATTATAGTAATGTAGAAATCTTTTAGTCTTTATTTATCAATACACACATTAAGATGCACGTTTACTAAAAGTTAGTATATGGTAACATTATGCAAATAGTTATGCAAATGAGGCCACCTTATGAAAATGAGGCCACGAACCCCCCTTGTGCCGCCACTTCTGGGGGCCCACATTTTTGTTGGCGTAGGGCCTCACTCAAGGTAAATCCGGCCCTGCAAGATGACACATTGCTCTTGGCAGAATGGCTATGAAAGACCTAGTTAAGATTCTCAAGAGCAGAGATGTCTCTCTCCATACAAAGATTTGACTTGTTCAAGCCATGGTATTTTCAATGGCATCATACGGATGTGAAAAGCTGGACAGTGAAAAAGATAGACAAGAAGAAAATTGAATGCCTTTGAATTATGGTGCTGGCGGCGAATACTGTGTATACCATGGACTTCCTGAAGAACAAACCAGTCGGTACTAGAGGAGATCAAACCTAAGCTTTCTTTAGAAGCTCAGATGACAAGACTTTGACTTTCATACTTTGGACACATCATGCGAAGAGAGAGATCATTAGAGAAAGACATCATGCTTGGCAAGATAGAAGGTCAACGCAAAAGAAGAAGGCCAGCAATGAGATGGATCAATATCATAACAGCAGCTACGGGTACCAGTCTGTCAACAATGAACCGCTTGACTTAAGACCAAACATAATTTAGGATAGCTATCCAGAGGGAAGCCATGAGTCGACTCCGCTCAACGGCACTTAACAACAACAACACCACCTTACTGATCCTCACAGTGCCTAAGCTGTTTCCAGCATTAGTTTAAAAATGTGCATGATGAGGAGCAAAGTATTGTGGGTATGGCCTGAAACAGGGCGGATTGGCCAGGATGTGTCTGCATCAGAAGTAGGGTCAATGGCTGAGAAGTCATAGTGGCCGTCTGTGGACATGCATGTGCTGGGTGGCCACAGCATGTCATGCTGCGAGGGCATTCTCACTCTGACCAAGCAGTGACCATGGCACAGCTATATATATCCACATAGTGCTTCATAGTGCCTGATTCCAGTGATGTGGGTGCATGTCTTATCCTGTTCACTGAACCAATGCTGGGTGCACATGGTCACTCTGTGCACTGGACTGACTGCAGTTGGTATGTGTATGGTTGTAAAACACAGTAGTGGGCAGCAGGTGCAGCCTAACTATGCTTGTTTGTGGGTGATTATTAGACTTCGGTGGTTGGGACCTGATGTGTTGTAGGCATACTCCCTCTGGTAATGGTAAGGCCAGCAGGACACACCCATGCAAGCCTAGCTGCTCTCCTAAGTAGGGGCATCCAAGGTATCAGCAGTGTTAAACATACACTGTTATAAAAGAAACCCTGTCAAACAGGAGCAGATTACAGGACCAGCTACATAAATTCTAAATAGTATAGTAGATGATATGAATTGGCACTTACAGCGTATTATAACTCTGCAGGAAACAAGGTGACTAGCATATAATACTGCAGACAATACCAACCCCACGCTAACAACAATGGGAATCAGCATCAAAGACCACCATATTTAGTATTGCAAGTTCTGGGGACTAGGTGCTGGTGCGTCCATCCTCACTCTCAGGATGAGCTCAGAAACTGCTCATTAGCACGGTTTGTAGCTGCTCTGTGCTTGTATCACACACTGTCAGTGCATCTTGCTGAGCTGAGATGCTCTATATGTGTATTCTCCATTTGGTGATCAGCTGTAGACTACAGTTCTGCAGGTGCACTGCATCATGGGTACTGGTTGGGCTATCCTACACATAGCAGACGTTTTAGGCAGTGACCTGCAGTCTACTTTGTATCCATGCCGTTGCTGCACAGAGACTTGTGGAGATGTAGCCTACTGGTTAGTGTATGTCCGCCATATAGCAGGCGACACGGGTTTGATTTCTACTTGTGCTTTTTTTGTGACTGTGCGTACTCAGATCAATTTCATGCCTGTAACAGCCAGGCTTCTGCACATCGGTGCTGCCAGCCCATACCACCCTCTCCTCAGCTGCCATTCTTCCTTCAGACCCATCTATCTGCCTCTGTCAGCTATGCACAGTCACGTCTTCTTGGGCAGGCTGCTACTCCCATGACCTACACTGGGTACCTTTTTTTCCGCATTTTGGCTTCTTCATGTTTACCTCTCCTGTGCCCTGATCTGCATGTCACCACTCCTACTCTATCCTCCTGTCACTGCAAAACATCCTTCCACTTCTGGCTCGGCTGGGGGACACGTCTTCCCCATCCTGTGTTACACACTGACATTGCAGCTCTTTACATTGAACACCAACCTGTGCATTGGTACAGCTGCCTCCCACAAGTTAGTCCATTTTTTTTGTTTTGTTTTCTTTTTAATTTCTTTATTTATATTTTCCAACAAAAGAGAAAACCAAGTTAGCAGTAAATTAAAATACACAATCCTTCTCTGGAAAATGAGACAATCAAAGGGTGATCACAGCCCACCCCACCATGTCCCTCCCATCATCATGCGATCATCAGGGGCCATATGAAAGAAACATAAAACATCTGCAAGCCTGCAAGGCCTGCAGGGTGCTATAGAAGGACAAACACTCCACTACCGAGAAATAAGGAGATTTTTCTGGTAACCCCTTCCACTTAAGAAAGATGAGGATGTAAGAGAAATTGCCACACAATGGTATTTACACCTATGAGTAGTATAGGTTCAGATATACCACCATAGGTCTCAATCAAGATCTATTGTATGTTTCTAGTTAGAAATCACGGACATAGGACCACTCCCAACATGGAGCTAGTTCAGACAGACATTCCCTTTATAAGGGCATGCTGCCAATTACTGATTGAAAAATGACCCCAAATAAGGAGAGAGTGGTCCTGAATCCCAACACCACCCCAATAGGGTTCCATATTGAAGAATCAATAAAACTGAATGTTAGGACAGTCCTACACCACCTGCCTGAAAGTGCTGATATCTCCTTGTTGAAACCGACCCTTAATCTCAACAGCATATTGAACGTATGCCTATGGCCCCCTCCACCCATCGTGAACCTTGCCTCTGCAAACGCTATAGTATTAGGCCAAAGGATTAGGAAGACATATCCCCCCTTCCTCTCAAGAAGACCCTATCCTCCAAAGAGCAAATCTAGGTGGTTAATTCTCCATAAACGTTGAGCTAGAGTTCTATCACTTTGACACTGCACTTCCCTTGCAAGGAAGACTAGTATTTTCATATTACATAATTCACTTTAGGAGTGATAGACATATCGATATCCTCAAGACGACCCCACCAAGAAAAAGAAGACCGACGACCACATTAATGTATATAACTAGAGCTCGTTAAGTCAAATAGGGTAAATGAGATCACAGCATAAACATAGCTGTGAGCCGCATAAATAGTAGATTCACTAATTCTAGAACAAAGTCCCTTGGAGGAAAGGAAGAGACAGCATGTGGATTTTAAAACCATGGGGATACAGCTATCCACGCTAATATGGCCACTCCATTAATCTTATGATGGGTAGCTGAAAACCCTTAAAAATAGGGCTTGGATCTCTGACTTTGACACATCCTTTACCTTCAAATGCGTCTCCTACAGCAATAAGATGCCACCACTTTCTTTCCTACCATTCAGAGGGAACCATTCCTCTTAGCAAAGATTATTAATGCCCTTAACATTCAGTTACACAATCTTAAAGAAAGCATATTGACAATATAGTGCCGAATGAACAATCATATGGTGCCGAACAAATCAAAATGTCAGCATTTAGGCTTTTTTACACTGTAGAACAATTTACTAAGCGCTTTTAAAGTGAGGCTGCATCTATAGCCCAAAGAGCGGAGCAGTGGGTTTCACTCCTAAACCAAAGACATGGAGGAGGGGTGGCCTGTACAGAGCCGCAGGTGACACCTGTTCTTGCCATCTTACTGGGCAGACTAGATGGACCATACTGGTTTTTATCTGCCGTCATTTACTATGTTATGATGTAAGAGAGGAAAAAAAAAGGCCCCATTATTGATCACCGACGCATAACACACCTAATTCTAAACCAAACATTTCCCAAACCACCCAAAACCCAGGGAGGGGGGGGGGGGAGCTATATAACACACAAACTTAATGGTTGAGGAAAAGACAGACATGGAGGGCTCATTGACCCAACCTTCCACATTTCTGTAACACTCAGAATATCTCATCTTGCCCATCTCCCTTATTAAAAATAGAGATAATGTCTTTCAAAGAGACAGAATAAATGTCACAGTGCATGACAGTATTACAGGCTTCGATGTCACTTCTGCATAAATAGGTCTCCTTCACATGATCTCAGACAAGTTAAACTCCCATGATAGCAAGCGCCATCACGACTATAGCAAGAAGGAGATGTAATATAACCTTCACCACCACATCACCGCCTGACTCACTATCCTCCAGAAAGCGCATAGATCTCCAGGATCATCAAAAGTTTTGGTCTGGTTGTGCAGCGTGATTTTCATGTGGGCAGGATATAACAGTTTGAAAACAGGCCTTCAGTTGAACCAAAGCGTGGAGACAGCGCCAAAAGACTCCCTTCTCCGATCCACCGTCGCCTTTGTAATTGCGGGAAAACCAGGAGTTTATGCCCTTGATACTCCAAGGCTGAAAGTGTTTTGGCTGCTCCCATTATTTGCAATACTTGCTGAAAACAACCCTTTCAAGATAATTTGGCGTGGATGCCTGCCCGTGACCACGGGCTGAGTAGGCACTCTCTGGGCGTGCCTCAATCTCAAACGGCATATTAAAATGCAACCCTTAATACACAATCATGGCCTGCAGAAATGATACCTTGGGCCGGAAGGACTGGGGTTTCTAGTCCCACAGGTGCTCCTTGTGGTCTTGGGCAAGCCACTTAACCCTCCATAGCCCATGTTCCCTGTAAAATAGTTATCTCCAAGTTATAATGCCCTGTTCAATGTAATTTCAGTTTGTTCAATGTAAACCGCCTTGATATCATGAAAGGCGGTATATAAGAAATGTTAAATAAATAAATAAATAAATAAATATCATATCATGACCTTCTGCTCCCATCAGGAACTCCTAGGATTCTTATGTTTGTTCCGCCCGAGAGTGGATTATCACTGTCCTTCCACCTCTCTGTTGGCAGTGAAAGTATCAACTTGGGCCTGTTGTCCTCAATGGCCTCAAGCCTCTCCCCATGTGACCGCCACCACCTTCTCTACCTTCTCCAAACGAGCCATATTTTGACTCCAAAGAGGATCTCAAGCGTTTGATATCTTCCTAGCCTTGCACGAAGCGCTTCTCCATTAGCTTTGACCAACTCTTTGACTGCCTGAATCGCAAGCCAAGATCGCCTGCGAGGTCTCAGGACCATCTAGGATGACAGCGCCATCTTGTGAGGTGAGAGAGGTTTTTCTGGGGGTCTTGGTTTTCTCGTTGCGCTTAGCATTTTTTGAGATACTTGGAAATCCAGCCGGCATCTGTTGAGAAGCCCGACATAGCCGGGATCGAATGGTTATCCAAGTAGGTAGGCACTAATTTGATTACAATATCGCAAAATCAGGATTCTTTGTCAATTGCCCTCTGGAGCAGCGCCGCTCTTTACACGTCCATCTTGACCCAACACCAGGCTCTGCCCCGCCACATGCTTCCCTCCATTTTACTGGCTGCCATGTAGGGTACCCACCAATCTGGCTAGTCCAGCAGCTCCCACCTGCCCTTCCTTCCTTCCATCACCATTTACATTGAACTTTCCCTTGGTGTTTTTTTCCTTGCTAACCCAGGGAGTTTTTGGTTACATTCTATTCTTGTCACCTTAAAGCACCTTAACACTAGAAGCCCCAAACGGCAGTTTACCCTAGAAAACCACAAAGTTGCGTCAAGTTTGACGCATTATCACAATGAACTGCGTTTTAGCATAAAATGCAGATGGAAATTAATGTGAAGTTACTTATTTGTTAAATTCGTGGCAGTACGAGTGAACGTCATTACATGACATCATCGTGTGTTTATTGTTTGTGGTCCGAGTAACACTGTAAACAGTGACTTAGATGCGCCCACCTAGTGGGGAACATGAATTTTATACCTAGAATCCCCAAAGTACGTCAATTGACGCAACCACGACAATTTGAGTGTGTCCAATTGACGTACTTTGGGGCTTCTAGGTATAAATTCATTTTCCCCGCTAGTTTGGTTCATCTTTCATTAATTTTTGATGCATCATATTTGAACATCCTGACCTTGCTATGACCAGGTTCTAGCAGTTGCAACTGGGATAGAACTTCGAAGATGGCATTTGCGTCAATTGACTACTCTGGGGCTTCTATTGTTAAAGCCCTTAAGCACCTTAAAGCACGTTTTGTCACTTTAACATGCTTAAAGGTGCATGCTAATCACCATAACATGCTATGTCCTGTTAACCTGCATTAACTTGCCCATACAGCACTTTACGCCCCCTACCCACCTAACACCTTTTAAGGATTACAGCCCTTTTAATCACTGCCAATTACCGCCTCTTAACTTACCGCAGTTTAGTTAACATACCTCAATGTCACAAACAGGACATGCCTAGGGAAGATAACATTTTTCTAGATGACAGCGATGATTAGTCATGGAACATCTGGTTCCTGAACCAATCCAAGATGAAGCTTTTTTGATCTAATCCATAGTTTAACACATGTTCATGGGCAAGAAGTGATGGTGCTGGGGCTACTTGGCAAATATTGATCAAATCTAATTTAATAAATGATCAACTTCTAATTTAATAAATGGAGGAGGATAGCTTTTAATTATATCAAAAGGGACACTTTGGATAAAATGAATCAAAAATGCAAACCCTCATCTGCAAAGGATAAGAGTTTACATAATGCCTGGAACACTGTTTCAAAATGCCATCTTGCAAGCTCTTTTAAAAACAGGAAACAGCATCACCAATAGAAGTTAGACGCAGGGCTGGCGCTACCACTAAGTGACACCAGCTTAGAGCTCTGGCTCTCATTGGGGCCATCCGTTGGCTGCTCGCTGCCGACCCGACCCCCTCTCCAGTGCCTGCAGTGGTTGCAATGGTCTCAGAACCTGTTACACAGCATTTACCTTTACTCTGCCTGTGCTGTGTCCACCCCCCCTGCTGATTTACGAGACCTTCTGGTTTGGCCTAAACCGTAAGTCTGCATCCAGAGAGGGGCAGAAGCAGCAGATAGTAGAAAGACAGTAACTGTATGCAGTACTGGCGAGTATAGGCTAAGTGCTTGTAGACACGTGGTTTTCCTAAGCCATTGCCACCACTGCAGGCTCTGGAGAGGGGTGGGCAGCCAGCAGGGTCGGCCCAAAAGGGGGTGCGGGCGCCATGTGCGGCGACCTCGGTGCGGGTGCCTCCATTGCATAAGGGGCCTCATTTGCATAAATATTTGCATAATTTTACCATACACTAACTTTTATGTAAACCTGCCTCTCCTTCAGGAGTGTATGGATAAAGAAAGACCAATGATTTCTACGCTTACTATCATCCCAGGTGCCAGACCGCCATGCACATTAGGAACTACCTTAACAAACCACTGCCCATTTAGCAACCCAGAGCAAACCCACCGTATCCTAACAGCACTAACCCAGGACTCATACCGCACCATACACCCTCACCTATCAAAAGGCAACACTGGCAAATATTAAACCAAGCATTTCAGGGAATACAACAATACATGACCTCACTGGGGAAGAAGAACAAGTGACAATGGCAAATAGGAATTACAATAAAACAGAATACCTCAGCTTTCAGTTACACATGTCAGAACTAGACCCATCACCAAACCAAGGAATCACAAGTGTTAAAAACCGGAAGACAATAAATTTAAACCTGGGAATCCTAAAAAAAGCCCCCCCCAAACTTGGAATTGTACACAACCCATGTAGAAATCAAAACATAAAAAATTATTTCCTCTTTTACTAAACCAGCATCAGACATTAATTATGCACATTTTCCCAGAGCTGACAATATTCCAGTTAATAAATTCAAATAAAGACGATTATCTTTGTACCTTTTGTTGGCGCATTTTTTTTTCAGTTGGCAATTGTTTCCAAGCCACTTTCTTCTGGTTTATTTTGTTTCTTTTCTTGCCTACTCTCTTCATCGTCTGCTGTCCAATTTTGTCCCCTTTCTCTCTTTCTAGTTTTTTTTTCCATTCTCCCTCTCTCTCTTACAATCCTGCTTTTAACATAATAATCTTTTCTCTCTGTTGCCTCCTTTCCCTCATTCCTATTTTCCATCCACCCTTCAAAATTTTACCACCCCCTCCCATCCTCAATCCCCACTTAGTCTCCCAATTCCCCGGCCAATTGTACATTTTTCTTCCCTCCCACACAAATAATTTTTTTCCCCTCATCCATTTTCAATCAACCTCTCCCACCCCACATCATCCCTTACTAATTCTCCCCCAACATCAGCCTCCCTTCTTAGTTCCAGCCACCACCCCAGTATCCTCTCCCTTCTATTCCCCCCACATCAGCCATTTCCAGGTCCTGGCCCCCCCTCAATCCCTTTCCATTCTCTAGCTCTCCCCCATTCTCATTTCCAGTCCTATATCACCGAGGCCCATTTTCTAGCAGCTCATTATCCGCAATAACCAGCCTCCATCAGTGCA